>CM040185.1:55367877-55967877 GCA_022606455.1 Callitettix versicolor
TCGCCGTCGTCGTCGTCGCTCGCCGCCGCTCGCGTCGCGTCGTCGCCGCTCGCCGCCGTCGCTCGCCGTCGCCGCCGCTCGCGCCGCCGTCGTCGTCGTCGCTCGCCGCTCGTCGCCGTCGTCGTCGCCGCCGCCGCCGCCGCTCGCCGCCGTCGTCGTCGCCGCCGCCGTCGCCGCCGCCGCCGCCGCCGCTCGCCGCGTCGCCGCTCGCCGCCGCCGCTCGCCGCCGCCGCCGCCGCTCGCTCGCCGCCGTCGTCGTCGCTCGCCGCGTCGCCGCCGCTCGCCGCCGCCGCTCGCCGCTCGTCGCCGTCGTCGCTCGCCGCTCGCCGCTCGCCGCGTCGCCGCTCGTCGCTCGCCGCTCGCCGCCGCCGCCGCTCGCCGCCGTCGTCGCTCGTCGCTCGTCGCTCGCGTCGCCGTCGTCGCTCGCCGCGCCGCGTCGCCGCCGCCGCCGCTCGCCGCCGCCGCCGCCGCCGCCGCCGCCGTCGTCGCCGTCGTCGTCGCGCCGCTCGCCGCTCGCCGCCGCGCGCCGCCGCCGCGTCGCCGTCGCCGCCGTCGTCGTCGCCGCCGCCGCCGTCGTCGCTCGCGTCGCCGTCGCTCGCTCGCCGCCGCCGTCGCCGCCGCGCCGCCGCCGCCGCCGCCGCTCGCCGCCGTCGCGTCGCCGCTCGCGTCGTCGCTCGCCGCCGCCGTCGCGTCGTCGCGTCGCTCGCCGCGCCGCCGCCGCGCCGCCGCTCGCCGCCGCCGCCGCCGCCGCCGCTCGCCGCCGCCGCCGCCGTCGCCGCCGCTCGCCGCTCGCCGTCGTCGCCGCGCTCGCCGCCGCCGCCGCTCGCCGCCGCTCGTCGCCGCCGCCGCCGCCGCCGCTCGCCGCTCGCGCTCGCGTCGCCGCTCCGCTCGCCGCTCGCTCGCCGCTCGCCGCCGCTCGCCGCCGTCGCGCTCGCCGCGTCGCTCGCCGCTCGCCGCCGCCGCCGCTCGTCGCTCGCTCGCCGCCGCCGCTCGCCGCCGCCGCCGTCGCCGCTCGCCGTCGCTCGCCGCTCGCCGCCGCCGCTCGCCGCCGCTCGCGTCGCCGCTCGCCGCCGCCGCCGCTCGCCGCTCGTCGCCGCCGCCGCCGTCGCCGCTCGCCGCCGCCGCTCGCGTCGCCGCTCGCCGCCGCTCGTCGCCGCCGCCGCCGCCGCCGCCGCTCGCCGCCGCCGCTCGTCGTCGCCGCTCCTCGCTCGCCGCCGCCGCTCGCCGCTCGCCGCCGCCGCCGCCGCCGCCGCCGCCGCCGCCGCCGCCGCTCGCCGCCGCTCGCCGCCGCCGCCGCCGCTCGCGTCGCCGCGCGTCGCGCCGCCGCCGCGCCGCCGTCGCCGCCGCCGTCGTCGCCGCGTCGCTCGCCGCGTCGCTCGCCCGCTCCGCTCGCCGCGTCCGCCGTCGTCGCCGCCGCCGCCGCCGCTCGCCGTCGCCGCTCGCTCGCTCGCCGCTCGCTCGCCGCTCGCCGCTCGCCGCCGCCGCCGCCGTCGCCGCCGTCGCTCGCCGCTCGCTCGTCGTCGTCGTCGCTCGCTCGCCGCCAGCTCGCTCGCGTCGCCGCCGCTCGCCGCTCGCTCGCCGCCGCCGCTCGCTCGCGTCGCCGCCGCTCGCCGCCGCTCGCCGCCGCCGCCTCGCGCTCGCTCGCTCGCTCGCCGCCGCCGCCGCCGCGCTCGCTCGCTCGCCGCCGCGTCGCTCGCCGCCGTCGCTCGCTCGCTCGCTCGCCGCCGCCGCTCGCGTCGCCGTCGCTCGCCGCCGCTCGCCGCTCGCTCGCTCGCCGCGCGCCGCTCGCCGCCGCGCGTCGCTCGCCGCTCGCGCCGCGCCGCTCGCCGCCGCCGCCGCCGCGCTCGTCGCCGCCGCTCGCTCGCGCCGCCGCCGCCGCGCTCGCCGCCGCCGCTCGCCGCCGCCGCTCGCCGCTCGCTCGCCGCCGTCGCTCGCCGCCGCTCGCCGCTCGCCGCCGCTCGCTCGCCGCCGCTCGCCGCTCGTCGCCGTCGCTCGCTCGCTCGCTCGCGTCGCTCGCGTCGCGTCGCCGCTCGCCGCTCGCTCGCTCGCTCGCTCGTCGCTCGCCGCCGCCGCCGCCGTCGCCGCCGCGCTCGCCGCCGCCGCTCGCCGCTCGCCGCCGCTCGCTCGCCGCCGCTCGCTCGCTCGCGTCGCCGCTCGCTCTCCGCTCGCTCGCCGCTCGCCGCCGCCGCTCGCCGCGCCGCCGCTCGCTCGCTCGCGTCGCTCGCCGTCGCCGCCGCCGCTCGCTCGCCGCCGCTCGTCGCCGCTCGCCGCCGCCGCTCGCTCGCCGCTCGCCGCCGCCGCTCGCCGCCGTCGCGCCGCCGCCGTCGCCGCGCCGTCGCTCGCCGCCGCGCTCGCTCGCCGCCGCTCGCCGCTCGCTCGCCGCCGCTCGCCGCCGCCGCCGCCGCTCGCCGTCGTCGCCGCCGTCGTCGCCGCCGCCGCCGCCGCCGCGTCGTTCGCTCGCCGCCGTCGCGCCGTCGCGCCGCCGCCGCCGCCGCCGCCGCTCGCGCCGCCGCCGTCGTCGCCGCCGCCGCTCGCCGCCGCCGCCGCCGCCGCTCGCCGCTCGCGCCGCGCCGCCGTCGCGCCGCCGCTCGCGCTCGCCGCCGCTCGCGTCGCTCGTCGTCGCTCGCCGCTCGTCGCTCGCCGCCGCCGCCGCTCGCCGCGCTCGCCGCTCGCCGTCGCTCGCCGCCGTCGTCGCCGTCGCCGCCGCCGCTCGCCGCCGCTCGCCGCTCGCTCGCCGCCGCCGCCGCTCGCCGCCGCCGTCGCCGCCGCCGCCGCCGCCGTCGCTCGCCGTCGCCGTCGCCGCCGCCGTCGCCGCCGCCGCCGCCGCTCGCTCGCCGCCGTCGTCGCCGCCGCCGCTCGCCGCCGCTCGTCGTCGCTCGCCGCCGCTCGCTCGCCGCCGCCGCTCGCCGCTCGCCGTCGCCGCTCGTCGCCGCTCGCCGCTCGCCGCCGTCGCGCTCGCCGCCGTCGCCGCCGCCGCTCGCCGTCGCCGCCGCTCGCTCGCCGTCGTCGCCGCCGCCGCGTCGCCGCTCGTCGCTCGCGTCGTCGCCGCTCGTCGCCGCCGCCGCTCGCTCGCCGTCGCTCGCCGCTGCCGCCGCTCGCCGCGCTCGCCGCTCGCGTCGTCGCTCGTCGCTGTCGTCGTCGTCGTCGTCGTCGTCGCCGCTCGCCGTCGCCGTCGCCGTCGCCGCCGCTGTCGCCGTCGCCGTCGCCGCTCGCCGCCGCCGCCGCCGTCGCCGCCGCTGTCGCCGTCGCCGTCGCCGTCGCCGTCGCCGTCGCCGTCGCCGTCGCCGTCGCCGTCGCCGTCGCCGTCGCCGTCGCCGTTGCTGTTGCTGTTGCTGTTGCTGTTGCTGTTGCTGTTGCTGTTGCTATTGCTATTGCTATTGCTATTGCTATTGCTATTGCTATTGCTATTGCTATTGCTATTGCTATTACTATTACTATTACTATTACTATTACTATTACTATTATTATTATTATTATTATTATTATTATTATTATTATTATTATTATTATTATTATTATTATTATTATTATTATTATTATTATTATTATTATTATTATTATTATTATTATTATTATTATTATTATTATTATTATTATTATTATTATTATTATTATTATTATTATTATTATTATTATTATTATTGTAATAATAATATAATAGTAAAAACTACAACAATAAAAATAATAATAATGGGTTTATTTACAAAAAAGAAAAAAAATTAAACACAAATTCAGTTCTTTTCTACAAAAAAAAACTCAATATATGGATAACGTCAATCCGTAGAACGTTCATTTAACAAAATATCAAATATAAATTAAAATAAGGATAGTAAATACTGTAAATCGAAAACAATTGCAGTCCCTGTAATACAACCTTGTAACGTTTCCAATATAAACCTACCAACAAAATTAACTTGTACATTCACTAATAATTAAACAAATCAATTACATATTATCTATAATTGTAAGCTTCAATGTGATATTTAACCAATTTAAACCAAGCATTGCCATTCAAGTACTGTAGCATTGTTCCTTATTTAACTCTATGTTACCAAACCATTTAACTCTAAATTCTTTCAACCCAGGACAAATAGTCAAATAGGTATCTTCTACTACAAATCTGCTCAACTTAATAAAACTGCATAATTTGCATTTTAATTTTTCGGAACATGTTGGAATTAATTCAATTTGAGACGGCGGTCAAGGTTCGTTTTCATATTTTTCAATTGAATTTTAAAGTTTAAATTGCCAATATAATCAGATTCTTATGATTTTTATGTAGGTGAAATCATCTCCACTATCACGTCAACTACCATCATCGTTCCAACGAACAGCTGTTATTTTCAAGGCGCAGCAAACACGAGCAGAGTCACTCAGCATACCAATAGTTACACTGTAGATGTGATTTTACTTGGCTGCTTTTCACCTGAAGGTAATCCTTATTCAATAGCTTACCTTTAAATTACATTAGAGACAGTATTGAAAGGGAGATTATTTCGGATTGCGTTTCACTTTTCTCTTCATGCTAGAATCCTTCTTCAAATGCCTTCGGAATCAAATCATCCAGTAAATCCTCCACGCAATATTCTACGCATATATTTATATTTACTTTGCTTTCGCCTTGTACGTAAACAAATTTTACAAAAAACTAATTCAAAGTTTATTTATTTTTGAAAGTTTTAAAGGAACAGTTTTTTCATAAGCTGAACAGATTTTACTGAAATTCTGTGTGAATATTTTTCCAGCAATTTTTTGCGAACTTCTAAAATTGCCCACCTATCTGTCTGACTGTCTGTAAAATTTGACGACAATGGTTTTTGTAGCCCAGAAAAATTTAAGGAATGCCATTTATATTTGGTCAAGAAATATGTTTCAAACATAGTACTGCAGAATCTCGATTAACTGTCATTCCAGGACTATTTGAGATGACAGAATAGACGGATAAGAGAAACAGACCACTCATACCTTCTGCGATCGATAAAAATAACATACTGTTTATAGCACAGAATGTTTTATTATTATTATTATTATTATTATTATTATTATTATTTCGAAAAATATAATAAATCTCTTAAATTTCCTATTCAACCCTAATTATGTTTACAAATTTTACATATATAGGTCTTTAACACAGTAAAGCAACCGTACTTAACATTTTCACCTAATATATGCAACAGCACCCCGCGAACCACAGATTCTTACGTGTCGACTTACACGCTGAATGGTATTATCATAAATAATGTGAAATCGTTTATCTTTCAATAGATACATTCATGCACTCTCTCAGAATTTGTTGACACTATTTGAAGTGTTTTTATCTCATTTTCTTTTCGATTATCAATGTTTGCATAGGGTATCAATTAGTGTCAGCCCGCCTATTCTATAACAAAAACAAGAAAATGACAAGCAGATGTTTATTGCGTTCAGTGTTCAGTGTTGTTGTCAGCTGATACTACCAAATTAACAAAACGTAATATTTTATAAACAAAATATTCAATCTATGAATATTTTATCTATGAACAGTTTATCTATGACAGAACAACAAATAGTTATTGGTTACTTTGTGAAAAGCTGTCACCACCCAACACAATAGCCTATTGGGAACCCCACGTGCATAATCTTATAGAATATATCAGTATTGATCAGAATTATTTTAAATGACGTTTGTAATTTTATAATATCAGTAAATGTAATTTATTATTATTATTATTATTATTATTATTATTATTATTGTTATTATTATTATTATTATATGTATGGAACTTTTGATAAAGAAAATGATTCGGTAATGAAGAAAAACAAAGTGAGTTTAAGGCTACCACAAAGCCCAGACTTAACTATACGATTATTTCTTTTGGACACACATAACAAACGTTGTGTACGCTGAAAAGATCCATGACAGCAACCATTTACGGGAAATAATCATCGCGGCGGTTAAGACAGTTACACCTGCTATGTTGGTGAATACCTGGCGAGAAGTGGAATATCCTCCCGACGTATGTATTGCAACAAATTGATCCCACGTTGAAAAAAAACTTCAAGGTATTCTCTTTCTTTGTATGTATTCGTTGATGTGATTTTTCCTTAAGTTCGTCTTTAAATTTACCCGTAAAACTAGGGAGTACAAACACTATGTATTATATATCCTGGAAATATGAATTTTCTATATTCCTGAGATGCAACGTTACAATACCTTCTCCAGCTTTAGTCCCTTCATAAAGTCTAGGTTTTGGAGAGGGTTCTAGATGGTTAGTTCCCTTCCATTTCTAACTGATTACTTCCCAATTCACTATTGAGGTATTGCACATGCTCTATTAATTGCCTTTAAACTTTCCCTCATACTCTTGATCCTTATTGCGGAGGTTGTTCACCATTTGGCCAAGTTTTGTCGTGATGTGACTTCCTGCTCATTCTATTTACATTCTACATACATTACATTAAGGACATGAGTATAAAGAGAAATTACGTTCGCCTACATAGAGTCCCACATGATGAGTAAGGATAAGGTACACTGGGAGGTTGTTAGATATCCCTGGGCTCTGTTTGACACACTATTAGGCCGGTGTTAGAACAGCACGGATCGTGGGCATTCACATAAAAAGGACCTCTTTAAAAAGGTTCACCATGGAAGACTTAGAGGGGAGGCAGGTGAAGCGGCTTGGCCAAGCGACAAGCGCGACTCGTACGTCGTTACATTCCGGACTCTTAACGACGTACGAGTCGCGCGTGTCGCTTGGCCAAGCCGAATTTCATCGTAAATATTTTAATCGTGTAATTATGCTCAGTGTTTATGATATATGTTTTTAATGTTTTGTTTGACTTTGTGACGACCTCGACAGAAGGATGAAACATTTTATATCACGGCTAGAAGATGAAACGATAGAGTTTCGAAACCGCGGTAGCCTTTACGAGGTGAGTGGATAGACCACTGACGGGAAGAATAGGTCATAATCCTAATTACTTAAATATGTGGTTCGGTAGCTATCTTGCAATAATGACATATAACCCCATGACTGTGAGGCTCTTGTTAGCAGGAGGTTAAGGATTTTTGGTTTCCAGAACCCTACAGACCTCCAGCAGGATGAGCTAGCAGTGGATTACTGAACGTACTAAGTGCAAAAGTCTGCTAAACTAATACTTCAGAGGTTTAGTTGCACAATAGGTCGAACAATCGCAGTGCTTGGGGTTGTACCTTCCTCTACTTTCTAATATTTCTTTCTAATATACCCTGGGAGGTTGTCAGATAAGTCAGGGCTCCGTTTGGTACCCCATTAGACCGGTGTCATATACTCTATCTGCACTGGTTGCTTTAAACTTTATAGTCAACCAGGTTATGTAGAGTAATGAATGAGAGTAATGTGAGCATGTAATGTGGGATCGCTAAACCCATCATCTGCTCATTTCAGCTGCCTCCGCTGGTAAGTTACTTAAACTTTAATAATTAACCTTTGACGACGCCATTTAGGTACGCCACTAACGACTAGATATTGTACTTAAACTTTACTACAATAAAGCCTACAATCATTTATTACACTGGCACTCTTAACTGAAATAATACAACGCGGTTATTCATAACCAACAAAATATGGTTCCTCTTTAACAGCCTGTAACACAGTTCCGAGCTGGGAAGTTATTGAAATTAATAGCTTTTGAAATGAAAAAAGTTTGCGCCATTAATCTAGTTGTCAGACTGGAGTTATAGAAGGCGATGAATAATCGTAACGGCCTTCTTGTAAACCATGCGAGTGGTTAAGTCGGTCACTCGATTAATTAGCGGTTAAGTTCAACAAGCTAGATCCACCTCAAGGTCTCCAACCCCTAGGGAGAAATCAGAATCTAACATTAGCAAATTATTGTGTTGCTAATTAGCGAACAAATCGAATCACTGTTTTAGGTGTAGGTAATAAGCAGTCATTGGGTGGTACTAGGTGTTTTCGATACTAGGTATATCTGTTCCGAATACGTAGACCTGTTCCACAGATACCACGCAGTATTTACGCTACGTACTCAGTTCTGGTGAAAATAATAAATACAGATCTAACACTGTACTAATTGTACTGAAGCACCTAAACTACACATTTCATTTTGAGTGAGTATTGGTTTCATTTCCAGTTATTTAGTATTACAATAAAAAATTAATTAAATATATACGGCTTGTATATATTTAAATTTACAAATTTCTTTAAATTAAGTTGTTGGTAAGATATATTATTTTAATTTTTAATAATACTTCAATAATACAGTTTAACGTTTAAAAAGAGATCAAATATGCGTACCTTTAGGGCCTGTGTTATTTTTCAATATAATAATAGCCTTAGATGACATCTTATTATTATGTGTTCATAAAAAATAAAATTTAAAAAAATATCTGCTTATATACTGACTGTCAAGTACACTGTATATAAGCAATGTACTTTTACCAATGTTACATACGATGGCAACATTTCGCGCCTAATATTTCTCAGAATACTTGGCAGGAAGGATGGATGGGGTATCAAGTACGAAATATCGTTAATTAGCAAGCTAAACATTATCATCAGGACGCATGCGCAAGCATTTAGTATTCAGTATTGCTAGTATTTCAGATTCCTTATTAGGTACATACTAGGACTGACAAATACCTAGTAGAATTATCTGTTTCGATATATACTTCTCATGATTAGTAATAAGTGAATAGACTGAATTAACATAAATATTCGTTGAGATTTTGAGGCTTGACATTTTCCACCTGTTAGCCGGTGGGTAGAAATAACATGAACTTCCGAACATCCCATTCCTACCTTTATCCACATCCCACATACAGAGATGGATGCAAGCTAAGGTGAAGCTTAGCTTTACGTACAGATTCTACGATACCAGGTGACCTTCAGTTTCAACCTAGCCTTACCTATGCGGAGCTGTGTATGGATAGACATTTTTGACCGGACGAAGTGAGATCTCTCTCTCAACTCGACCGTTGGACATTTGGTGGGTGTGTTTGTTCGTTAAGCAGGTTTGGCCAAACTTATAAACCGATTGCTTTGAAATTCGGTACGAAGGTATCTTCTTTAAAGCTCGATAAACTTATGTGTATGATTTTTTCTCAATCACTTTTTTTTAATATGGCGGCTTTTGATTTACAAAAATGAATGTACGCAGTTTTAACCAAACACTGATCGATCGTTTCGAAATTTGGTAAGAAGGTACCTTGTATAAATTCTAAATGACGTATGTGTAACATTTTTTCTATTTCTTTTCAAGATGACGGTCTCGCGATTTAACGATTGGCCGACTGTTTTAAAACGCATTGGCCGACTGTTTTGAAATTTTGTACGAAGGTACCTTGTATAAAGCAAGAAATAAGTATGTGTAAGATTTTTTACAATTCACTTCCGTTTCAAGATGGTGGGCTATTTCTATTCTATATTTCTATGAGATGGTAAACAGCTACTCCATACGACAATACCATAGTTTAGTATACTGTTAGAAAACGCATAGTAAATCATTAAAGTAGTTGATTTACTATTTTAACACAATTTTAACCATTTTACAAAATGTAAAAATTAATATTTAATTTTATTTACTAAGTCTTGAGTATAGATTTCCCATCCCATCCTATAATCGAAATAAATACGAAGATATTTGCATGGTTCAACTCTGTTAATTTTAAAACGATAAATTATTAAATTTACATTCAGTGTAACGCTGTTACAACAATTTCCAAAAGTAATACAGACTGTTTTATCAACATTTAATGATCACTCATTGAGAGCTAACCATTTAGAAATTATATCAAGAAACGTATTACTGTTCAATTCTACAAGACTCCAAGTTTGCATATATTTCAATAAAATGTTTGACGATCTATCAAAATGTTTTGTAGAGTCAGAAGCTGTGCACATTTCATGGTTATGAGTCTGGATTTCACTATAACAAGCATGTTAACTAATATTGCAATATACACCCTAATTAAGTAGCTAATTTCAAGAGACCTACTTTGAAGAGGCCTGTATGTATATTGCCTAACCAACGCCGTCAAACCTTATTTTAATAACCCGCCTAAGAATAAACGATGCAAGCTTATTTTCACTCTGACGTGATGTACGTGAATTAACAAAAATATTCTTTACACGTAATACATGACAATCTTATTTTTCCAAATATAAACAGCATTACTCTGAATAAACTTCTGATATTTAAATTACACTGAAAATTCTAAAAATGTCTACACCGGCGTCATGTACATTTTTATAACTTCAATGTATTTTGATAATTTAAAATGCTAATTTAAGCAGATTTTAACGCTGATTAAGTTTGTGTCATTATATTTACAAAAAATTTCGCAAAAACAGAATGTTCAGATTTTTTTAGGCTTATTAATGAACGCCATTTTGAAACTGTATTGCGGATTCCTCCGGTTACAGGCTCGGTTCAAGGTATTATAAAAATTGAAAATATGAAAACGAAAATATGGTACACTGAAAATACAAAAAAGAACTAACGTGATTTTATGATGGTGCAATTCTAAGAAATTTAAAAAAGAAGTTATGATTTCTTTAAAGATTTTTTAAAAGGCCGCCATTTTAAAACTGTCCAACTGATCACACAATTGTGAATTATATATAATGACAATGATCAAAAACAAGTCCAATTAATAAAATGCGTTTCGAGCCGAATTTTCAAACGAATTGAAATTTAAATATGAACAGCCCTAAACACACACACACACACACACACACACACACACACACACACACACACACACACACACACACAATTATTTATATATATATTCTATTATTATATATTATATATATATACAATAGAAATTTTAACAATTTTCCTTCAAAAAGTGCTCTAGAGGTCAGGTTTAGGGCTCATTTCATCTTCTCGATCTCGATTTCATTTCGACAGCTACTTCAATAACTCATTTTCTCATGATTTTTTTAAGGCGAAAAGCACATTAAGGCTATTGTGTAATTCTAAGAAATTTAAAATAAAAGTTATGATTTCTTTAAAGATTTTTTAATGGCCACCATTTTGAAACCGTCCAACTGATCACACAATTGTGAACTATATATAATGACAATTATCAAGAAACAAGTACAATTAGGAAAATGCGTTTCGAGCCGAATTTTCAATCGAATTGAAATTTAAATATGAAAAGTCCTAATTCTAAACACACACACACACACACACACACACACACACACACACACATTATATATAATATATATAAAAACAAATATATATAATACATATATAATATATATATACACTTTAATTTCATATATATATATATATATATATATATATATATATATATATATATATACAATTTTGTATATATGTATATATATATATACAAAAGAAATTTTAACAATTTTCCTTCAAAAAGTACTCTAGAGGTCAGGCTTAGGGCTCATTTCATCTTCTCGATCTTGATTTCATTTCAACAGCTGCTTCAATACCTCATTTTTTCATTATTTTTTTTTTAATTTTAAGGCGAAAAGCACATTGAGGCTATTATCGCTTCCCTAAATGTAAATGTGAGTGTAAAGTGTAAAGTCGTACGTGTAGTGTTGTAATTGTGTGCGTTAGACTCGGGTACCGCGAGGGACGTCTAAATCCTCTCAATAGGTGCAGCTTATCTGCACCCCTTGCTGGGAGTTTCACGTGATAATCCACTAAAAGAATATGTACATGCATAATCAGTTTTATAATATTTTTAAATGCTGTGAGTGTGTATGTGTGTGTGTGTGTGTGTGTGTCTGTCTGTCTGTCTGTATGCGCGTCTGTGTATGTGTCTGTCTGTATGTATGTGTGTGTGTGTGTGTGTGGTGTGTGTGTCTGTATGTATGTACGTCTGTGTGTGTATGTGTGTCTGTCTGTATGCGCGTCTGTGTGTGTGTGTCTGTGTGTGTGTGTGTGTGTGTCTGTGTGTCTGTTTGTCTGTGTATGTGTGTGTGTGTGTGTGTCTGTCTGTCTGTCTGTCTGTCTGTATGCGCGTCTGTGTGTGTATATGTGTGTGTGTGAGAGAGAGAGAGAGAGAGAGAGAGAGAGAGAGAGTGAGCGTGTGTGTATGTGTGAGAGAGAGAGAGTGTGTGGGCGTGCGTGTGGGTGTGTATGTTGCAACGGGAATTTTTAAACCCCTGACGGACCCCGCTCGTCTCTTCCATTGCCAGTTATAGGATAAGAAGGGATAGCTTACTGATCGCTAATTTCTTCATTAATACGGCCAAAGTAATTTTTCTATTACTTGTTTTAATTTCTTATTCCAACTTGTCAATATCCGTGTGCGGTTTGTGATGTTCTATTCCATCGGTCCGGTTGTTGTGGGACAACCGAACATAGGACCTAATACCTGGTGAACTAAATATATGAAACACTCACACCGTGTGCAGGTCTTGTACAATATTTGCAGAGTTTCTTTTATCTTATTAAAATATTGTATATGACTATCTCGGGTTTTCACGAGTCATTATTGCAGATTAATTTTTGATGTGGCTGGTATTTTAAATTACAACACTGTTAGTTTATTTTACTGTATCAACTTATTTAACCAACTCCAATAAAACAGTTATACTTGGTTGAATAAACTAATTATTCTACTGCACTCAAAACATTTCAATTATATTTCAAATAATTAACTTTTCATTAATGTCAATTTAATATATTAAACTTGCTATCTCCTGTATTTATACAAAGTTAAATTATTAATTTCCCAGTTGCGAATTAATAAAATTTAAATTTTCAATATATTTTTGTACTAAATTAAACAAAAAATTTATTTATTTATTTTGACACTCATATATACTTCTAATTACTTATTTTCAAACATAAATTATAAATTATAATTGTGTCTTGATTAATTTTTAAAAAAATATAAAGTAATATTTACTATGGGGTTGCGATAAATTGTGTAAAAAGAGCTTTCCTTTACAATGCCATATATTTACCCACAAGTATTTATTAATAGTTATTAGTAATAATTTCAACTAAATAAATTCCTACTAATGTCAGATTAATATTTTAAATTTCTTATCTCCTATAAATTATAAAAAAATTAAATTTTTAATTTTGCAGTAATGAATTTATACAATTTAAATTTTCAACTAAATTTTAAAAAAATCTATTTATGTTTACACATATATTTATAATTACTTACTTTTAAACATAAACTCTAAAATCTGTAAATTATTTAAGATATAATTTTACAAAACTACACAAGAAAGTTTTTGTCTTACAACTCCAAGAATTCATAACGTTTATTTCGCTTCCACTTTTTTTAATAATTTGTTGTATAATTATTAAAATTAAAATTTCCCTTCTATTAATTTCTGTACTTTAATATACTCTTTTTTCAATAATCTTCAATAATAGTTTGGTCATATATTCGTAAGAAGATTTTAATTATTTATTTAATTTTAATTTAGTTTTCGTTATTCATTTCCTTGTTAGATTAGTAATATGACTTATTCCGTCATATATATATATATATATATATATATATATATATATATATATATATATATATATATATATATTGCAAAATATGAAACAATTTAAACTAAATCGGTCGTATCGATTTTGAACATTTTGGGAGTGTTTTAATTTCAATTGAAATTTAAAGTAGGAAATATTCTTAATTTCTACCAGACAAATTTTCTTTAGACTAATTTATAATGAATAAGTAATGAGCTGTAGCGGTTCTAAGTAGGCGATTGATCCTGACGCTGATCGTAGTCCTTTCCCAAAGGTCCTGCTCCATGATCCGGTGTCGATCCCAGCTTCTTGTGTGGTGGCAGTGTTATCTAGAAGATATCATGAAGTAAGGACTTCCTGCAATCTCCCAATCTTGAACAGGTTCGCTCGGCATGAGAATCTCCTGAAACGGTCCCCGTGTATGTACCACCACGCTCTGATAGGAAATATTTTATTTTAATCCAAATTTTCCTTTTTATTTATTTATAATAAATTTGTTGCTCTTTGTTTTCGACTGTTACTGAATTTGCTTCACAATTTAATTTATATTAATACTTATTTCGACGAGCTAACACCAGAGCTCAGCACATTACACGCAGGCAGAGAACAATATTGTTATAGTCATAAAATCACTTCCTTCAACAGTTCGAAAATCAAGCCTTGATCTCTCGTTTGAAAGAACAGAAACTGGCGGCCACTGCACTAGCAGTTTTACCAACCGATAAATTAAAATTTTACCTTATGTCTGAACTCACATCTTGGAGCGCTCTTCTTCGGCGTACACAGTGTCGCACCTCTGCTGAAGATCCTGCTGACTGAAAGGTGTCAGCAGTTTGTCCTATTCAGGTAATTAGTTAATCTTCCTGATTAATTAATTTTGTTCTCGCATTTCTTCCGTTAGAAGCAGTGTTTGCTTGTTTCTCATTCATTGACTACAAAACGACCTTTGAACAACCCTTAGCTGTCTTTCATTTCAATTTTTTCGGCTTTTTTGTATTTTCGTGTTGCATTTGCCGATGTTTTCATATCGAAGTGTTTTATTCTGTTTTTTTCCTGAATCTGAAGAAACTTCAGTTATGGTTCTAGGCCGTTCCGTTCTTGACTTACTGATTAATTAGTTTTCTATTGTTCTAAAACGATTTTAATTTAATATTTGGTAGTGATTATATATTTGATTATGTATGTATGTATATATATATATATATATATATATATATATATATATATATTATTATAATTATTATTTACGTATAGACCCTGTTGGATCACGCAAAGCCCTCCGACTCATGTCTTGTTCCTTCTAATCCTCCACACCTCCCTCATCCTGTCCCCATGGATCCACTTCCGCTCTTCCGTCCATTTTACCCCTGCTCTCTTTGGGATTTCATTCTCTGGGATCTTCCAACCTAGCATCTTTCTCCTGTATACGTTCCTTCTTCAAAGTCTGTTGAGTCTATTTCTGCCACATTTAGGTCTATTATGACTTGTGTGATCCACGACGTTGTTGTTGTTAATTTGACTCCTTGTATATACTTAAGGATTCTGTTGGCAAGTCTCGCTGTTGGGAATCTACTGATGTGTCCATAAAACTGAAGCCTCCTTCTTCTGATATCTGCTGCCAGGTTCTATATCTTCTCTGTGGTCTTCCGGGAGTGCAACCTGTATCCGTCTTCTGTTAATCTCGGGCCAAAGATCTTCCTCAAGATTTTTCGTTCTTCCTTCAAAACGTCTTCCATGGTAGCTTTTGTATGGAGTGCTAGCGTCTCGCTTGCATATAATACCTCCGGTTTTATGACTGTGTTGTAGTTTCTGATTTTTGTGTGCGTCGACATATATATATATATATATATATATATATATATATATATATATATATATATATATATATATATATAATTGTTATATGTATTTAAAAGATTTAAATATATACAATCACAATCACAATTAAATTGTGTGTTATGCTAATTTTTTGTTTGTTATTCAATGGTATTGTAATGTATGCTGTACTGTAGCCTGGGAAGGTGGATATGATGCACATATAAATAGACTGTTAAATTTACAAAGACATATTGTTAAACTTATTTTTCTAAAAATGAGCCTCTATTAGACAATGTATATTTTTAAAGTTGCAGTGTCTGGTGTAATATCAGAAATAGTTTGGAAGGATAGGAAACATCAAAAATAAACACATAGGTGCTGTTAGGACGAAATGAAACGAAAACTATCTACCGTAGAGTACACATACTGGACGGGCAGCAGAAATAATCTTTGGCGTTTCGCGTAGAAAGTTTTAAATGAAAGCAAAACTTTCATTGTATTCTTTTACTTTGAGAAAGTATTGCCGACGATGTAAAGCCCTTTAAGTAAAGAGGAAACCTCTGAGGTGTTGAAATAAATAATTCTGAGAGTATCCCTTATAGACGCATTTTAGAATTTTATGAAAAGTTTTTTTCAGGATATGTTGATATAACTGGTATATTTGTAAATTACCTTGCGTATACATCACGCACCTCTGACTAGTAAACGACAAGCCTGATCATTACATTATTTGACGAAAATTATATTTGTAACAATTCCAGAGAAAAAAAGGGGTTGACGACAAAAATATATTTAGGGGTAGTTTATAGTACAATTATAAAAGCAATGTTTTACCTAGTGTGAAGTATCATTCTGAAAGTGATACTGATTTAGAATATATACGTGTTGTTATATAAATATTAGCTCTAACGATTTTGATAAAATTTTGTAAAACCTAGTCTATGTTCTCAACCAAAACGAATGATACTGTATATGGAGACAAAATAACGATTTTGAAAAGAGACGTTTGCGTTAACAAAAATTTGATTCTACACTCGATGCTTACCCTGTTAAATTACCTGAGTTTTAACATAAAATTCGCAGTGCTGGACAAAGAGTATATTTTTTTTACAAGTCAAAATACTAAAATCGTTACAAATTTTACAACATTAAATTTTGTTTGTAGTCTATATATTCATGTTAAGGTTCGATTTCAAAATAACTATCAAATTTCATCTCTCTCTCTCTCTCTCTCTCTCTCTCTCTCTCTCTCTCTCTCTCTCTCTCTCTCTCTCTCTCTCTCTCTCTCTCTGGAACTGGAACTGGAACTGGAACTGGAACTGGAACTGGAACTGGCCAATGAAAATTAATTGAAAGACCTTATGATATTTTAACTCTCCTTCTGCATGTACACACTTCTTCCACCGCTCTAGCCGCCTTGGTGGCCTAGTGGATAGCTTACTGGGCTTTCACCCCGAGGACCCGGGTTCGATTCCCGGCGAGGGCTTGGCATTTTCATACGCTATAAATCATCCCATTGTCTGCATTAGCCCAAGTGTGCACAATAGTCGAACGTTAAACACCAAAAAACAAAAAATCAAAAAAAATCTTCCACCGCTCATATAATTGTAGAAACACCCCTGAAATATCATTTTCAGTCAGGGAAACAGGTAAACATCTTGCGGTAAAAACATGATGCTTTCTTTACGGCTGTGAGAAGAAACGTCAGTGTGCTGAATGGAAATAAAAAAACAATACCAAAAAAGGAAAATGTTCATCAGGACAGAAGCTACGGTAAAGTGATATTGGAAATGTTTCTTATACGAATTTGGTTCACTAAGAATTTATTACTGAAGGAAAAACAGTTAACAAAGAAATGTACAAGGAGATCCTGAAACGGCTACGAGATGCAATTATATGAAAACGATCTGAATGGGCAGGGAACGAATGGATTTTGTTGAATGACAATGAATCGTCAAATCTATCGATGATAATGAGACAATACCTTGTCTAGGACAATGTCACCACTTTGGAACACCCTCCCTATTTCCCGACCTTGCACCACCGGATTTTTACCTGTTTTCACGGCTGAAAGCGACATTGAAGGAACATCGGTTTGCTGATTAGGTTTGATGATGGAAAATGCGACGAAGAGGCTAAACGAAATTTGCAAAAACGGCTTTCATGACTGTTTCAAACATTGGAAAAAAATGGTACATGCATATGGAGAGTATTTTGAAGGAAAATAAGATTAAAATATTATACGTACTTTCAATAAATTTTCATTGACCTATTCCGGGAAGTTTTGGTCCCTACCTTGTATACGTCACAAAATTTGTAAGCACGACAACGAGAAAACGATCAATTGATTGACTTAAAATTTTAAACACTAAACCCAAAACTGCTTAGAATTGAACCACATAGTTTTTGAACATTGTTGTTCAAAAATTGCGAGCGCTACAGGGAACGTATGCAAGGGCTGTCATTTATCATCTTAGTGATTGGTTTTTGGAAATTTTTACTTTAGTTTTAACCCTTTTTTCATACTTAAAAATTAAATTTTCACTCAAATGCATTGGAAACGTCATTTGTCATTTTTGCAACTCTAAAAAATATGAAGCCTAGAAACAAAATCGGCTGATTTGTATGTGATACCTTCACCTCTTCTCTCTATAGAGTTCTACAGGTACCTTACATAATAATTATACGTAACTGATATGTATTACTAGTTAAAAATAAATTCACACGTTTAAGAGTTTATATATATATATATAGTGCAGTATTAAATCAGATAGTTGAACAGCAGTTAATTCTTTGAATATTTCTGATTTATGAAATGTTCCTTGCTATTTAGTTTTTTTTAATTAGTTTCTAGCTAATTAAATTTATTATAAAATTAATAATTTAAAAATAATATTTTGTTTTACAAAAATTTTTTTAATCAGTTTTTTACTTTATTTAAACATTTTTTGGCCTCAATTTTCTTTCTACAAACATCATCCAGATGCAATTCTCACAAAATATTTCGAGTAACTTTTTTAAAAGAATATATGTAGCCTATAGTTTCAAAATGTGATCAATGAAGAATTGATAAGATAATGGAGGATGAAATGCGTAAACTTCTTTGTGGGACACTGCATATTTATATTATATATATTTTTTTTTTAATATATTATATATTATATATATATATATATATATATATATATATATATATATATATTACATATTTTTAAATTATATTTAAAAAGAATTGAAGGATTCTTTTAGAAAATCCGTTGACACAAATAGAAGGTTGAACAGTTATGAGAGAAACATAACTACATAGGAGGAACGAAGTCTGTAATTTACCTACTGTTTGGAGGACTGCCCGCAATTATGTTAGTAAAGGATGTAACCTTGCTAAGGCGTTTGTCAATTCAATTGGACCCTATCAACCGTGCCCATGTGATCGATCTAAGTAAGTTAATACGGAGCGTAATCAAAGTTAATCTAAGTAAGCGTTATCGGAGTTTATAAAAAGAGCTGGCATGTGAAAGGTTCCCTTCAGATCTACTTCAGACTTGGAGCGAGAACAACCTCGAAGATGTCAGATACAATTTTGGCGATAAGCCACAACAATGTTTCTTCTAGAAAGCTTTACATGGAGTGGATGTACACCGGTTTACATGTGATTCACATTTTTCAATGCGCAAAGGTATATTATAAACATGAAGGTCACACGATGACAAATTACACCGTACTTCTTCTTTTTCAAACCTTTTAAATTGAAATATCATTTAATGGTGGTTTATATTTCAGACATTTTACGTACTGCCAGATACGCCCATTTTTGAAAGGCTAATTTTCAGATAAAACAAAAACAATTTCTTTTGGTCAAATAAAAATTACCTAATTAACTTTTTTCAAGTTGCACTTATACAAAAATTAAGTAGTGAGGGACTTTTTGATGTAAGATTTTTCTGGACATTGAATGCCAGGAACATGTTTATCTTGATATATAACAGTATATTTTGCACGTTGCAAGTCTCATATTAAATTAATTTTAATTAAAAATTTCTGTTATAACCACTACACTACGAAAACTACGAAGACATTGACCGATTTATAATTATAAATGAATCGTTAATTTGATTTTGGTAGTTATATTATAATATCAGTTGTTTTACTGTAATTCGTAAAGATCAGCTGATTTTATTGAACAGCTGATAGACTATAATAAGTTTCAGGTTATGTAATTAAAAACCAGCAATGGTAATTTGTTGTGTTTTCGAGCAAATTGTCGTAATTTAAAATTAAAAAAAAGAGGACGCATAATACATATTTTTATTTTTAGTTCAATAACAGAAATTTTTGGACACACGTTGCATCCTACACTTTTTCATTTACCCTTTCTCATGTACAGTTCTGACATTTCGCAAAAATGTTGCATCTTCTTGGCGTTTCTAGCTCCAAGTCTTCATTCGAACAGATTATAACCTATTTACGACTGATGTAGATCGACTCGCCATAGACGCTTACTAGCCCGGATGAAATTGAGCACGTTTTCATCAAAATCACAAATCCATAAAGAAATGTTCAAATTAATTCAAATATTCCCCTGAACGCCAGGAATGTATAATTGTTTCCACACTCAGGTATTTGCAACCCTCTGTTCATATCTCATTCTGCCTTGTAAACTACGAAATTGTTTCGTTCAGAAATTCTACACCCTTAGAATGTGATTACGTCATACAAAGTGCCAGAAACAGTGTTATGTTAAAATATGTTTAAGGGAAAGTTTTATAACTAAAAGGCATATTACTTTATCAAAGTTAAATATTTTACGAAACTTTGACAATACAAGTTGAAATATATGTCAACATTTCATTTAAAAAAACATGTATAATTATTTTTTTATCAGACGGGTAATTAACAAGATATTTTTTGTTGTTGGACTAAGTTCTGTAAGTAACAAAATAATGTTACCACTTTGCTTACTTCACAATTAATTATTTATCTTCAGAAAGCAAAAGTCAGTGTACGGCACGAGAAGTTTACTTTGTACAATAACATTATTGCAATTATATAAATAAAAACATTTTTGAGAAATAATTGTCAGTATAAAGAATTTATCTTCTATTTTTCTAAATTCTAGAATTTTAAGTTTTGTAAACTAATAAGTTAGACTTGTATGGCGAATAATTCAAATATTTAAAAAATAAAAAACACAATAGCTAAAATACAAAATATGAAAATAAACTATGTAAAAAAATTACATGTTTCATAACTAAACGAAATGAAAATCTGAAATATAATTGATTTAAAAAGATAAACATAAGGTATTAGAATAAATGCTCAAGAATATTTTCCGAGTATTTAGTTAATAAATTAAGAATTTACATGGTAAGTTTATAAAATAGTACGAACAAATACATTGGTAATTACTAATTATTAGTTACAAATCTATTATGAACAGTAGTATATTAATATACTCTTATTCGAACAATTACATCAGTAATTAGTAATTAGTAGTTAAAAATCGATTATAAACAATAGTAATTACTAATTAGTATTTACAAATCTATTATGTACTATTATTATACTATTAATCTGTTAGTCTAATTATGACGTTAGAAATTATGAATAAGTAGAACAATGAAATGATATGAGTCGTCTATCAATATATGTGCTTTAAAAGCATTGCTTGATCATTTTAAGTCTAATTTACTGTGTTAATGTGCATTAAATATACGCGTAAATGCTATTTTAAATTTCAAAATAACTTTAAAATAGAGAACATAATCCTGACGACTTGTCAATGGAATTTTGAAATGTTGATAATACATTGTTTGCTACGATTAATTGCAAGTTAACAATTTATTCTACAATATAATCGTGGAACACACCTGTCTTGCTGACGTGATTGAAGCGAATTTCAAAAAGTAATTTTTTATTTTACACTTTTTTGAAACTAAAAATCAACCATCATAAAAAGTACTAGGTTTTGCATGTAATATCTTTTTAAAACTGCATTCAAAATGTAAAAATTAACAAATTAAATTTTTAATTTAAACGTTTTTTTAATTCAAAAAACACTAATTTGTGTAGTGTTTAACGTTGACTACTAAAATAAATTTAGATTTTTAAAATTATTTTTAAAAAAAAGTTATGGGTATAAATATTTTAAATATACGCCAATATGAAAATTATGGACGACTTTTACTGGAAGGTTTTATCGTAGCTGTTCAAATAGCTCATTGTCAATCAAATTGTTAAATTACAAATTCTAATTTTCACACATTTTAACGCTAAATTCAATAGCGAAACCAGTTTTTTGGAGGAAATATTTATGGCACCTGACCACGTCAAACTATTACCAAAGTCATTCTATTTTTAATTTCAATTTTAATTTCGTTTCAAATAAAATTACGAATATCAGTTGTTAATATATGGTTAATGAAATTCTTAACGACCGTTCAAAAGTGTTCAAGATCTCAGGATTGGGCCACATTTCATTATTCTTAGCTCTAAGAACTACTGTTGCAGTAGAGGCTAATTGCTAACAAGACAGTGTCGCTTCAATTTACACGGCGTGTAAGCATATTGCCTAACTAGCGCCGTCACTATATACAGATTGTACTATAAATAAAAAGTCTTCGAATGAACACTTGCATGCACGCAACTTTAACCTGATGAAAGCTAATTTCCAATAATATTTTTTTCCAAAAACATTTTTGATTTCACTATCATAAATTGAAGTCAAATCTGAAAAAATAGCATTTTAAAATTTAAATTACGCTGAAAATACATATAAAAACCCTGAGGGCTGTCAAGTACATTATCATAACTTAAATGTAATTTAAAAAATTGTTGACAGTTAAAATAGTGACAGAAAAACGTTCATTTACAAAAAATAGTAAAATGAAAATGTTCTATTTTTTCAGGATATATAATGGTCGCCTTTTTTAAACTGTATTAAGGATTTTGAATAAGAATCGATATTTGTGCCAATTATGAAACACATCGGACCAAAACATCGGAAAAAAACACATTAGGATGCACGCGTATGTGTGCGCGCGCGCGCACGTTCGCGTTGTGTTTTAACGGCTGCTAAAAGTTATCAAGTAGTCAGAATCGGCGCTCATTTCAAGGTCCCGAGTCTGCTTCGCACCATGACGGCCGCACAAATAGCTCATTTCCGAAAGGAATATCTCTATAAGTAACAGAATTTAGTCTCGCCGTGGATACAAGTTACGCTAATTAACTAGGGTTTATTGTTCGGTGTGATTAAGGCGACCGACTTGAACCGTGTCCCGATTCAAGCAGTGAACACTAATATTGTTGGTGCAGGCTAAATGTAGCTGGTTACAAGCAGAAACTTTGTACAATTTGTGTTTTGGTTCAGTGTTTGTCTGTTTGTGCACAGACAAGAAAAACTTACAGATAATATTATGATAAAATAAAAATATAAAACCTTGTTTTATATCTCACTTTAAGTTCTTGTATGTTGCAACGTGATTAGCCTTGTACGTTTTGTATATAATTGTTGCTCTTAAATATACAGAATGAATCTTTAACTGCTAAACTGTTGTAGTCTCTGGGAGTCCGGGCGTTCACCAGATCGGCCGCAGGTTGTGGAATTTGTAATAACATCAAGTTGTATTAACATCAACGTCCGTATTTCCTTCGAAATAATAAAAACGAAAAACAGTCCGTCTTTCAACATCATCGTGTATTAATATAAAGGTTTGAAATTGAAGAAAATCTACCTGTGTAATAAGATCAAAGTTCCCTATTGTGTATTAACATCAAGGTCTACAGTCCCGTCAAGAGTGTTGCACCGTGTATAGCTGTTGCCGATGCCGCACCTTGCAGGCGCTTCAGTATCTTCTCTTGCAAATCGCTAAATAGAACTCGCTTCTGGTACATTAAGAGTAATGAAATTGTAATTTGTTATAATGTATATTTATATTTATCGTGTATTAAGTTTCTGAAATATCTTTCTTTAATAATGTAAAATAGAGCTGAAGCTAACAACATATATTAATGTTAAAAGATAGACTGGTTTTTTTCGTTTTAGGTATTTTGTACGAAATACGAACCTTGATTTTGTTACCCGTCCTGCTGGCGAGGCACTCTTCCGGTTCGGATGGTGAGAAAATAAGAAGTTAATTTTTCCTTAAATTTGCCTGGATTTCCTGCCTATTTCCTACCGAGCAAAGTCTTTTGTCTTGCAGAGTTGTTCCGGAAATTCCGGACATTGGTGAGAGATAAATCTCTCTATAGCTTCATTGTGCCTGTCGACAAGTTCACAATAATATGATTTATGTGAGTGGCTTACTTGGTGATGAGAAATGAGGAGGAATAATGAGGGGCTATGAAAGACTATATAATATACATGATCCACTTCATGACGGTTCACACACTAGAAACATAGGAGTTTTTCTGTACCGTAACGGGGGGCGGTATCTGTCACAATGGCCGACATATGCGCGTATTTCGAGCCTTCTGCTCGCGATACTAGTTTCTAAGTGAGGTTCAGGAAAAACTGCTCGAGTGTGAGGACTATGAGCCTGTGACGGATCGTTTCGTTCTTGACGAACCAAGGCGAGTCAGTCGGCAAACGAAGGGAGCGGTTTTGTAAGGATTCCAGCCTTTTGCTTCGAGATTCAGAAAGGAGTGAGTACCAAGCCGGGGGTGCATAGGTTAGGATAGGTTAGTCTGACGTTCAAAAGTATGGGACTCAATATAAGTAATTTGTCATGCACTATACCTAAATATCTGACTTTGGGGAGAACATATCATGCCATGGGAGAACTATTGAGATGAAGTGTCGTTTTTGGATGCAGAAGTTCTCCACTTACGAAACCATGGCTCCAATAAGTTCAACTGACGTTATACACTTTTGGTTTGCTAACTTCCGTACATTATGACTGGAACCAGTAAAATTTATTCCACAGTTTCAAAACGACGGTTAATTTGAATTTCTAAAAATGCATAACTATTTTTTGGAAAGCTTATTTCACCCCCGTAATCAACGTTGAAAACTGCAAGCGGCTTTTTTAATTTTTAAAATCTTTTGAAGTTCAATTTAACGTAGGTCAAGGATAATTTATGTATTTTACAATATAATTTGGAAGTTTAAAGTGCTCTTATTCAAAGATTTTTAATATTATGCTAGTGAAATCAAGCAGAGGATAGGTTAAAAGATTTAATTTTGGAAGTTCGCTTCCATCACGTCAGCGAGGCAGCTGCGTATATGTATATTTTAATTTTTATTACTATAATATAAGAATTTCTGTGTAATAAAATTATTGTTTATGTAATATTGTTAAATTTTATTTCTTTTTGGATAACAATGGCTTTCCGTCATTTCCGTCAGCGAAACAGCTGTGTTATGCTGATATACTTTATGTTACTTTCAGGTATGGTGCAAACCATTGCTGTTGTTGAGCTTGTTGTTGGTTTTTGAGTTTGTTCGGTTATTATTGTTTTACAATCAAATTGAAACACACTCTTATAAAGTTAATTATATTTTAATTTTTTTAACGACCTAGTGATATTTGTTTCTAACAGTATAACAGAAAACAAACAGTACAATGTGGAACTAAGTTATATCAACATACAGTATTGATGCAATTAGTGTTCACTGACATACTACCCGTTTTAAAGTGATTTATCGCTGGTAATGAACAGCTTTATTTACTGAGATTGCAAATGTTATCAGAAAAGATGATAGAACACTATCCTCTCATCTCTTAGCAAATGTTCAATTGTTCAAAGCCACGAGACTTAACTAATTGCATCATCAGTAAGTATATGATGAGAGCCTTACTTACGTAATTATGTAGATCGCAGTATTGTTTACTCACCTGAAAAAAAATGTTATGAAATAAATCAATTAATAAAAAAAATGACAAGAGATCAGGTAAAGTACTAAAACACTCTTGGAAGTAACTAGTACACCAAGAGAACATTCCAGCCAGGCGGTGCTAAGAAGCAAAGGATCGGCAGTGTGCGGAGTAAGTAGACAGTTTTACTGTGCACTTCTTCCCCTTCTATTTTTGGGTTAAGCAAATTGGGGAATTTGAGTTGCCGGAGGGGATTCTGAAACATTATTTCGGGAAACATTTTGATCAAGTCATACAATAGAGTTCATTCTAAACAATTGTTAAAATTAAAACAACAACCACACATTTAAGGCAACACAGATACTTTAAGTTCTGTAACAGTTATCTTAAAATACAAAAGTTTAATTAAATATTAATGTATTATAGTAATTATATACCAACCAATGGTAGGCCAATTATTTGAGGTATTCTTACTGTACATTTACTTTATTCGTTTATTTTTCCTATTAACTGCAAAAGGTCTCACGTGCCCACTAGTACATTATATAAATATGTCATCGTTCGGGATATATGTAAAGACTATTTTCGTAAAATTTCACTGTGATCGGTCACACTGTTTATGTGCAATGGGTGCGTTACGGACAGACAGACAAACGGACAAACACGCATACGAATTTATCAAGGCTGTTAAATACACAACGTTTTTCATTTAGAATTAATTATTGTGCAAAAAAGGTGCGTTTTATTTTCAATTCGGCAAAGCAATATTGCATTTAATCCAAATTAATAAATTCAAATCCTCATTCCATTTGATTTCTATTACTGATTCTGACCATCAGCTAATGAGCTGTGCACAATGCATGATTCAATTAGTACAGAGGATCTCTTGAAAGTTAATGCCAGTATTGTCGACAGCAATTAGCTATTTATGCTTTGCCAATGTTTTAATCAATAAAACCAAATTACATTTGTAAGTCCAGGGGCAGCTTAAACTTCCGTATAGATTAAAATAGATTGCTAACTATATGATGTATTGTTAATATTACCCTTTTATTGACGAACCCCAATTGGAAAATGAGTTGAGACCCCATCTTGGTTAGACTTGCGTGACACAATATCATGAAATGATCACTGATTTTTCTCTAGCACGACCTACTTTGAATAAGTTTGCATATTACTTACAGTAAACTGATTTTAAAATAAATATTGCCTTGACGATTCGTCGCTATATACGTAGTATATTTAAAAAACGTATTTGCTACGTGTTCTTTTTAACATGTATCATGTTTTAGGGCGGGCTTCGACAATGAATTTTGCGGGGCGATAAATACGAGGAACACGTTTACATGGATATATAATAGTATATTTATATATAATATTATATTTTGCGCGTCGCAAGTCTCAAATTAATTATAATTAAAGGTTACTGTGTTTCCGCCCGGAATAGATTATGCGAGTGTCAGACGCGCGTAATTACCACTACACTACGGAAACTACGAAGACGTTTCCAATTTAAGTATAAGAAATGAATCTTTAATTTAATTTTGGTAGTTCTATTAAAAGATCAGTTGTTCTGTATCAATTTCGTAAAGATCAGCTGATTTCATTGAACAGCTGGTAGGCTATAATAAGTTTCAGGTCATGTGTTAAAAACTAATTATGTTAATTTGTCGTGCTTTCTAACAAATTATCGTAATTAAAATAAAAGAGGAAAAGAAAACTTGATATATAATTTTTATTTTAGGTTCAATAACAGAACTTTTTCTTCTTTGAGAATCATTATTTTTCAAAACAAAATATAAAAATAAGTCTGACAATTGCGAAAACCTAAAAAACAAATTTAATTTCACTTTGTAAATTAATTTATTCTCCGATGATGTAGAGAGACATACAGATAAAACCACACAGATAAATACACAGAAAAGTCGTAAGCATTTTTCACAGAATTTCAATTTGAAAAAATAAATTTTTTTAGCCTCTATTTTGTTGTTTTATGTGTATCAACAATGTGTGTTTGTTTTATAGTGCCGCAAGTCTGGTCTGATTTGTTTCAAAACATAGCACTAATATCGATTTTTGTAAATTGTTTATTTAAGTTCTCCAGCAAACAAAATTTTTCAAACAGTTTCAAAATTGTTATTCCAAATTTTAATTAATTCATAAACTTTTTAAATCTTTTTTGCTATCTTTATCCGTTCACCACAGTTAACATTAGATTTTAAATTCCCAAATTTCTTTGAATTATCAATGGAATGCAAATTTGTGCAAATTACAACGTTGATTTTTACAATAAAAACGTTTAGTAAAAAAAATATTAATTTTGATTATTACCACCTTTTTGAAAATTAGTTTCTGTTGATATAGGGTGTAATGGGAATATTTTGGTCTCAAATATTACTTTATTTTTTTCCTAGCAGCAAAACGTTAGCTTCTTTTTCCGGCGAAAAACCGTTGCATCATCGCCGTCATGCAAAATGAAGGTATAAAAAAAATTAACAAAATTTACTTAAATAAGAAAATAAAACAACAATAAACTATAATAGTAAAAATAAATTAAACAAAATTTAAAACAACAGGTATAACTATATCACAATAAAAAATACTTAAGAACTAAATAACAATGAATAATGAATAAAATTTAATAACAATTCGTAAAAGTATATATATAAACATAACAGAAATAAAGTTATTTAGATAAAATAAATAAATTAAATAACACAAGAAATAACAAATATATAAATTAAATTTTATTTAAAACATTCAGACGATGAAGGAAGTCTAGAACCTGGTCAACAGCCGAGGCACTATCTCCCAACATCGTCTGCAAACAGTTGCTCAGAACACACATAACACGCACATTTCGATTAGAGCTAAATAGGTGTTAATGTAAATGTTAAAGTTTACGGTTTTAGTGTTGTAAGTGTAAGTGTGTGTTAGACTCGGGTACCGCGAGGGACATCTAAATCCTCTTAAAGCTGCAGTTTCGAACCTACGACTTTGGGCAGCGCAAGTTCACAGACACTAAAGACTAACCGGTGTCTTAACCATATCAATGATTGCAGAATCTATTGAAGAATAAAATTGGAGATTTTTGAGGCCAAGACAAAGTAGCCTCATGCACTAAAATGTACATTTATGTTTTCTAAATATTTCATAAGTTTGGTTTTTCTCCGCAAATAAACAAGAAAATTATTGGTCACAACACCTGACCAAACCTGTATATTAATATAACTTACTGTTTATTGTTAGAAGCGATGATGCCGGGTCGTAAGAGGTTCGTTACTTATTTGTAAATATAACTTTCACAACTTGACCCTGTAGTCAGAATTTCCCATAAATTAAGCGTTATGATTTGGACAGGGATAGAGAGAAAGACAGACAGACATATAAACAGGCAGACTGCGAGAGAGGCAGAGAATGTCATCACCCTATGATGAATCTCTCTGAGCTACAAGTTCAGAAAAAACCTGCAACGCTGCCTATCGGCGGGTGCTCCAAGTAGCGTTGTCGGCCGAATAAATAGGGCTGACTTTTTCAGGCAAGACGTCAATTGATTCTTATTGACGATTCATTGGTCGTATTTACCGCTCAGCCATCATAATTTTCATATTTTACGTTGTTTATTGCTTATATTGTTATATTGTTTAATATTTTATTGAATGATTAAAATTATATTTCATAATCGCCAAGGATAAAAACAAAAATCTTACAAACTTTTTGTAACAAAGTGATTTTAAAAAAAAGTTATAAATAACCCAATACATGTTGTATTTAATAACAAAGCTACTTCTCCCGTCTTTTGTCATCTTTCTTTGTTTTTATAAAGGGAAAAGTTGTATTTTTCAATAATCCAAAACAAGGAATTTAAACGAGCTTCATGAAATTTCTACTACTTATTTCAGCACAAGGGAATCAAATCCCTCGTCTGTGTTTTATACGGGAAATTCCCTCCACTTGTTGGGAAAAAGGAAGTGGAAACTCATTCGACTCAAATAATATTTCTCCCTAGAGCAACATTTACCCTCATCCTAGAATTGTGTTTACCTTTTCCCCTTGATTAAGTCCAGTAACTTTCTAAGTACTTACGACAGTATATAAACGATCTGCTTGTATTTAAATGATTTCAAAATGCTACATGTGACCCACAAACATATTGTCCGCTAAAATATTTCGATCAAAAAAAACTTCTTTAATTGAAGCAAAAATAAAAATCACTTATCATGTTTTCTCTTCTCTTTTTATTTTAATTAAACACGACAAATTAACATGGCTAGTATTTAACAACATAACCAAAAAATCATTATAGCCCATCAGCTGTTCAATGAAATCAGCTGATTTCATTTAATTGTAATTATAACTATAATTTAATTTACAAATTAATATAAAACAATGCAGTTCGTGAAAATGATTCATTTTCATATAACTGCTAAAATTAAATTAACGATTCGTTTCATACACTTGAATCAAACTTCTTCGTTTTTTGCGTAGTGTAGTGATTACTGCGTGTGCCTCACACGCGCAACATCCCCGGTTTGATCCCGGCGGAAATACTTAAATTTTTAATTATAAATAATTTAATATGCTTGTGGAGAAATATTGTATAAAAGTAAAAATGTTCTTTGTACAGTCTATAAGTACAGTGAAAAGTTCGCTATAACAGTAAATGTGCTTGGTCCATGGCTGTTCTCCTTGGAGTAATTCCTTTGGTTTAGGACAATGCAGATCCTTATTAGCTATTAACGATGTCCCATGGAAGCATTGCACTAATGTAACCGTAACCCCGAGAGTATGTCCTCTCTCTGCACATTAGTCAATCCTTTCCCGCAGGAGGGTAATGTTAGTAGCTGCACCAGTGAATATATATATATAT
Source organism: Callitettix versicolor (assembly GCA_022606455.1). NCBI lineage: Eukaryota > Metazoa > Arthropoda > Insecta > Hemiptera > Cercopidae > Callitettix > Callitettix versicolor. Next base: position 55,397,842 of record CM040185.1, read on the forward strand.
ATATATATATATATATATATATATATATATAGAGAGAGAGAGAGAGAGAGAGAGAGAGAGAGAGAGAGAGAGAGAGAGAGAGAGAGGGGGATTAATAAACACTGAACAAAGCACTATAAGACTTTTCATACTCAGATATTTAAAAATCTGAATAAATTATCATTTAATATTAATAAATGCTTTTAAACTAAGAAAATACTTATAACGGACGCAGTATTAGTTTTCGTGTTTAAAAAAAATGTAATTTGAAACTTTATTGAGTTAATTCATTCTTATTTTATTCAAACGAAACAAAAATCGATTTTAGTATTACAACCGTGATTGTCTTCCTAAAATCAGTTCAACCGTTTCAAAATGACAGTCTTTTGAATCGTATACTTTTTAATTTTTTTTTAATATTCAGTGTTAAAAGCAGCAAAAATTAATATTTTTAATACTGCATACTGATGGTCAAATCGTAACCAAATTTCACTAAAGTGTAAGACGAAATATTGAAAAATTAGAAAATTAGCAATTGTAGCAAACATTATGGTAATACAGAGAACCGGAATTTTGAAACAAGCACCGATCCTGACTACTAGAACCACTTTTGAGTTTTTAGAAATACGTTTATAAATGTGTGTGAGTGTGTGTGCGTGCGCGCGCGCGCGTGTACACGCTTGAATTTTCCTTCTTACATTAGCAATTACGATCCGATTTGATTCAAACTCGGAAAAAACTATCCTGGTTCAAAAGATTAAAAATTGTTGGTATTTTAGATTTTTTAAATGCATAAAATTATTTCCTATTTTTTTAAACTTAATCTAGTTTCACAATCGTCATCAGCTATTAACAACTGCGCACATTAGCTTTTCTGAAATTTACGGGTTTAAGGTTCCTTACTTTTTAATGCAATCAAAAAGCTAAAAATACTAATATACGCGGACTTTAATGCTGATTATGACGATATGATCAGATTTTCAACAAAACGTTAAGGTACGAGTTATTGTTAAAAATCGTCTCAAATAAGCGTGAGCGAGAGAGCTGCGTGCTGCGATTACTATATTTCTAGCCTGAAAACCAAACATAAACCTTACTGTTGTTGTCTCGAGGCTGTGTGGAGGTTATGTTTTAATTTAAAACGAAGCATTCTGCACGCGATCACCACATCCAATCCTATTTCACTAGTTACTTCATTCTATTCGAATACAAATCCAATAACAAAATAATGTTTATTTTTTTTAATGCAACGTTTCAATTTCAAAAATCCAGCAATAACATGTTTAATTTTTTCTTATAAAAACGAAATATACAAGTTTTTAGTACCAACGTTTTTCAATGTAAAATACGCAGTTCTTATGAAAATAATAAGCATTGATCCGCTTTTATAGCCTTTAATTAAAAACATAGTCTTCTTTGGACGTCTTCTTTTTTTTCCGGCGAAAAACCGATGTGGTTATCATCGCCGACGGATGTCTTCCTGAATTTTGAAGTCTACGTACAACGATGAAGTGTAAAGTTTCGATGAAATTTGGCGTGTTGGTATGGTCTGTATACATTTTTGATCTACCGTTTTTCCGGCGTGATTATTTTCTGGAACATCTTTTTTTCCAGAATGACTCTTTTTCCAGAACAAGTGAATTTCTGAAGACTTGTTTTTTTACTTTTAACAACGACTCTTTATCAGGATAAACTCTATTTTCTTCGGAACGACTTATCTTCGGGAAACACATTTTGATTTATTTTGGAAACGGCACTTTATTAAATGACTTTTTCGGAACGACTATTTTTGGAAGAACTCTTTTTTCTGAACGACTGTTTTTCTGGAAAGAAAATTTTTTGAACGACTAATTTTCTGAACGATTCTTTTAATAAACAACTTTTCTTTTAGAACTACTATTTTTTTGGAAAATATCTTCTTCCGAAAATGCCAACGACTTCTTCCGAAATGATTTCATTTAGAAAGAATAATTTTCGGAACGATTCTTTTTATAAACGTTTTTTATTTTGGAACGACTATTTTTAGAAAAATGTCTTTTGACAACGACTCCTTCCGAAATGATTTTATTTACAAGGAATAATTTTCGGAACGATTCTTTTTATAAACGACACTTTCCGAAAAGACTCTTTTTTGGAATGATTATATCTTGGAAAATGTCTTTTCGGAATGACTCCTTTAGATTAGATTAGACTAAAATTAGATCGACTAATTTTCAGAACGATAGTTTTTATAGATGACACTTTTTTGGATGGACTATTTCTTGGAAAATGTCTTTTCGGAATGACTTCTTTTAAAAAACTATTTTTCAGAATGATTCTTTTAATGAAAAACTTTTTTTCGAAATGACTCTTTTCTTGGAACGGCTTTTTCCGTAATGATTTCTTGTCTAATTTTCGGAACGATTTATATGATAAACGTCACATTTAAAACTATGTTTTCAACAGAACAACTCTGCCAATGATATTTTCTTGGCTGAATTTTTTTCGGAATGTCTTTTTTCTGGAACAATTTTCTCTTCTTTAAGGATGATATTCTCTGCGACTATTTCTCCGAAACGATTGAAATCATTTTCCCCAACGATTTTGTTTCTGGAACCACTGTTTTTCAGGAATGACTCTTTTTTGCACGATTTTTTTTCAAGATACCGGTTTTGGGTCTCACCATGGTAACTGCTCCAGTAATTTATTTCCATTTTAAATTCACTTGAGAAACAAGGAGTGTCATAATGCTAGAATGTTTTATGAACGACCCATAAAACATGAAGGATCGTCACAGAGACATCTCAACATAATCGAATTTGGACAATTCCAAGGTACGTGATAAAAACATCAAAATCGATTGTCAGAATCATCATTACAGGATAGTGTAAGAAATAAAGATTTCTGCATTTAAAACGAGACTAAATTTTTGCCATAAAAATGTAAAATTATTACTTTCTGTTAGTCCTATATATAGCCGTATATGTAGTTGTTTAATTAATTAATTTATATTTTTAGCTATTATTCAATGAAAAACAGAAAGCTGTTTCAGTTGGCATCACAGTAAGACCAAAACCCAGGACTTTGAAGTGATCGATGATCCTGACCTAAAGAACAAGTTTTGAGGAGACGTAAAAAATGTATTATATTATAAACAAACGTATAAACAATTTAACGACCCCGTCAGGATCGGATCATATTTGGTGGAATAAATAATGTACTTTGGACACTCCAATAGAATATTTTACATTGAAAATCTGCTAAAAATGATCATAGTACCTACAATTTCACAAATTCCTATTCACGTATTTCTGTCAGCATTCCCGTAAGTAACAATTCACATTGCTCTGTCACTCAGTTAGTTACTTCAGCTTTGTACAATATTCAAGGGTTTGTCTTGTACTAATTACAACCTACATTAGACTCTGTGTACAGATTCACGAATGGCGGAGTACTAACAATAGACAGTTTGACATTTCCTTAAAAAATAAATCCATCTGTTTCATAAAACACTTTCTGTCTAAAAAAAAAAACAAACACTAAATAAAATATCAACAACAGGGGTAATTTTCAATATAAAATGCGCAGAACGTAATTTCCCAAGACAACAAAACAAGGCTTTCGTATTTAATTAAGCCAGCCTAAATAAACTGAAAATTAAATGAGCGAACGGTAATTTCCTGATTTAATTCAGTCGGGAAAAGAAAATTTCTTACGAAATACTTGAAGAATCTTTAAAACTTAATTTACTGAAACGAGTTCGGAGTTATTGGAAAACCTTTTTATAAAATACTTTATTCTCTGGAGATTTTAAACCGAACGGCTTTTTCACTTTTATTATTTAAATAACTACACAAACACTGTAATAATCTTTCTCAGGGCACCGAAAATGTCGGGAAGCGAAAACAACGGGAATTTAGTAAAATTTCTCAAAATCGGGTAGTCTATCATATTTTGCTCTAAATTCTCTTGTACATCAAGATTCCATAAAATTCTTCGTTTTTCCTTAATATCCACACTTTATGCCAGTTAAACTAACGAGAACTAAGGAGGAATCGGCGTTAAAGGTAACAGCAGTTATTCCGTCTCGAGCCCACGACCTTTAGGTGCGTAGTTCAGGGACTCGGCAGACATACCGGTGTCTTAATGCAACAACCACCTAGCCCTTACATCATCCCCGAGTGTAAAGAAAAAAATCCCCACTGCGGTCATGCTTAATCCATTGGGGTATACAGTGCCCTAGAAAACGTTTAGAGGGCGTTAAATACTTGATTAGTAAAATGTGTGGAAACACCACAACAAACGTTTACTGTAATAAAAGAAATCTAATATCACGTATTGTTTATAAGGCATAAAGTTTTATTATTTAATGTAATAACTTTTCTTCTACCACAAAAATTAGAGGTTTTTAAGGGCAGCTCAAAATTTTTTAATATAAGTCCTAAAGAGACATCAATTTAAAAGTATTGTTTAAAAAAACATTGAATTATTGCAACTCAACCACCGGATCACATATTTAAACAATTAGGATTAACCTATTTTCTTCCGTCTAGTTGTCTTTTAACTTATCACGTAAAGGCTACCGCGCTTTCGAAACTTCGTTGTTTTCTTCAAGCCGTAGTAGAAATGATCAAATTCCTCTGTCGAGGTCGATACAAAGTTAACAAAACATTGAAAACAACTATTGAAAACAACATTGAAAAACTAAACACAATTACAATTTTTTATTGAAACGCACAGCAATAGCCGCCTCGGTGGCCTAGTTGATAGCCTACTGGGTTTCACCCCGAGGACCCGGGGGTTCGATTTCCGGTGTCACAGGCAAACTGTATCCCCACGGTACAAAAAGCCTAGACGAATTGTACCTCTGGTAAGAAAAGCCTAGGCATAGTGTGCCCCCGGTACAAAACTCCTAGTCCATATATCGATCTCATGGGGGGTAAGAAAAACCTAGGCACATTTTACCCCCTTTGACGTTCTAATATGCCGATATGTAGTAGATCTCATGGGGGGTAAGAATAACCTAGGCACAGTGTACTCCCGGTATTCTAAAGCTGATTTTCAGGGTTTTTTTACCCACGGTACAAAAAAACTAGGCTTTTTGTACCGGGAGTACACTATGCCCAGGACTTTCTTACCGGGGGTAAAATTCGCCTAGGCTTTTTGTACTGGGGGGTACACTTTGCCTGGGTGTAAGAAAAACTTGTTACACCGGCCCTCATACGCTATAAATCCCGGCCCCTTGGCATTTTCATACGCTATAAATCATCCCATCGTCTGTATTAGCCCAAGTGTGCACAATAGTCGGACATTAAACACAAAAAGAAAATTGAAACGCACAATGATAAGATTTGCTTTGGCCAAACACTACGTATTTCGTTACAGTCAGGGCTGTAATAGTGTATTAAAATCATGAATAAATTATTACTTTAGTTTAAAAGTTACTACGAGGGTTGATCAAATATAAACGAGACTGACTTTCTAAAAACTTTTCCGTTGGACATTGAACTCTAAAGGGTGGGGTTTCAGGTAGCCTGGGAGGTTTGGGACGGGCGTAGACGGGCAACATTTCCGTTCGGACCCTTCAGTATAAAACTATACAATGAGTGAGAGTGAAGTGCACGTTTCCGTGGAGCAGAGAATTATTATTAAGTTTTTGGCCAAGGAGGGGGTCAATTCGACTGAAATCTTTCGTAGATTGACGGCTCAATACGGGGACAGGACCCTGTCAAGAGCTCGCGTTTTTGCTTGACACAAGGAATTCGCCGAAGGACGGAAGCAGTAGAAAAACTGAAGGCCAAATCACGATCGTCGGCCGGGAAGGTAATGGCCACTGTATTTTTCGACAATCAAGGCGCCTTTCACGTCGATTTCCTCCATCAACGACGCACAATAAATGCACAATATTATTGCGATGTTTTAGAGGCCGAAAAACAGTCTTTTCGTAGGAAAAGGAAATCTAAACCGGCGAAAAACGTCATTCTTCTTCACGATAATGCCCGACCACATTCGGCGAACGCTACGAGGCTTAAACTCGATCAAATTGGCTTGGAACTAATGGAACATCCCCCATACAGTCCAGACTTATCACTCTGCGACTATCACCTGTTTGGGCCACTCAAAGAGGCGCTTGGAGGCCAGCGTTTCGAAGACGATTCTGCGGTGGAGACCTTCGTGCTCCAATGGCTCAATGAACGCCCGAGAACTTTTTACGAAGATGGAATTAAAAAACTTCCAATCCGGTGGGAAAAATGTGTTACTCGTGCGGGAGACTATGTAGAAAAATAAGTTGTATCAAGAATAATTTGTAAGTAAGCAATAAATTTTTTAAAAAATCAGTCTCGTTTATATTTGATCAACCCTCGTAATTTAATTATAATTTATGAATTTATAATTATATAATTATTACGAGATTGTGTTTAGTGTTTGTGACGTGTTTTCAATGTTTTGTTAACATTGTGACGACTTCGAGAGAAGGATTTGATCATTTCTACTATGGCTTGATGATGAAAAGGTGAAGTTTCGACACCACGGTATCCTTTACGAGATGAGTTTAAAGACAAGTAAAAGAAGAAAAATAAATTAAACTTGATTATTAAAAAAATATTATTAATAATAATTCATTCCTAATAAAACAAATTGTTAAGAATAGCGTAAACTAGATATCGTTGTCAAAAGCGTAACAAAAATGGCAGCAATTGTAAAAACAATTAAGGGATAAACCCAAATCCCCAAGTGAAATCTGACCAGCTGTATGGTTTAGTGGTTTAGTATTTTTGTTATTCCTTCAGTTTCTGGCTAATATTTAAAAAAAATAAACAATTTTTGTGCATTATTATAATGAGTGAAGTGAACAAGAACGTATTTACACTACTGACTATGATGGCCTCTATTTTGAATAGGAATGAGATAGAAACTTCAAGTTTGCATTGCTTTTCCTCATTTAACAAGATCTTTAAAATCAAGTGTCCCTTAGTAGACAAAATTGCGCCAAATTGCAATAGCAGCTATTTCGCTGATGTGATAGAAGTTAATTTTTAAAAAGTATGTATGTATATATGTGTGTGTGTGTGTGTGTGTGTGTTACAAAAAACTAACATTTTAGGATTTTAGGAAGTATGCACAATTAAATACTTTTCATTATTTTCCTATACGGCCGAATTTTTTCCTTTTCTTTGCCATATATATATATATATATATATATATATATATATATATATATATGACGTGATCTTTAAATAAATTACGAAAGAATTTTATAATTTTAATTGAAATTCTGTATTATTATATAAGTTTCGTTTACAAATACAGTACGATTTGTGTATACAAATACGTTTACAAATACAGTACTAGTTGTCTGCAAACCGTATCGTGACGTCATTTCCTTAGCGGAAACTTTAACTGCGAAATCAAAGTGGATGAAATAGGAAATGAAATGTCAAGTAGGTAGACTATTGTTCTATTCTATTGACAATGCACAGAAGTAGGATGTCCGTTCATGATTTATGTTGTCAAACTACTGTTGTCAAACACCTCGATATATGTTTTTTTATAAATAGTTTGACAACTTGTGTTACTGAAAGCGTCAAATACATTACTCACGGCAACATGTAGCCTGCTATTTCGCTGACGCAATAGAAGCGAATTTTAAAAAGTATTAAAATATTAAGACCATATAACCCGAAAATTTCAATATGACAATGTTATATGTTGACAATTGACAATGTTATATCTTTGCCCTTGTCCCTTTACCTCGGGTAAAAAGCGATCATCACGTCCCGGCCACCCACCGATGATCACCATTAAGTAAATAGAGCGCTGATCACCATTAAATAAAAAAAACGTTGATCACCACTCTAATATAAAGAGCGATAAAATATAAAGAGCGATCACTAAATAAAAATAGCGGTGATCACCACTCTAATATAAAGAGCGATGATCACCACTAAATAAAAAGAGCGATGGTCGTCACTAAATAAAAAGAGCGATGGTCACTACTAAATAAAATAGCGGTGATCACCACTAAATAAAAAGAGCGATGGTCACCACTAAATAAAAAGAGCTATAGTCACCACTAAATAAAAAGAGCGATGGTCACCACTAAATAAAAAGAGCGATGGTCACCACTAAATAAAAAGAGCGATGGTCACCACTAAATAAAAAGAGCGATGATCACCACTAAATAAAAAGAGCGATGATCACCACTAAATAAAAAGAGCGATGGTCACCTCAAATAAAAAGAGCGATGGTCACCACTAAATAAAAAGAGCGAGGCTCACCACTAAATAAAAAGAGCGATGATCACCACTAACAAAAAAGAGCGATGATCACGGCCTATCCGACCTGTTGAAAACTGTGTAATTGAATTTTATTTATGTATATGTATGTATTAATTAATATTAATAATAATCGATTGAACTCGAAAATGAATCAACAGAGCGATCATCATCGCGCACTTGCGCAAACAGCTGTGTATATATATATATATATATATATATATATATATATATATATATATATATATATATAATTTTATATATACGTATATAACATCATATATACAATATACACACAGACAGAGCGCTCGTACCCAACGCCTAGATTGGCTGACAACACGAATCCCCCAAGCTAAGGGCAGAGGAATTTTATTATAATTTCATCACTAAAAATAAAAAATCGAACCCTGAATATGGTAAGTTAAACTTTGTTTTTGAAGCGAAGCTTTTATTGTTACATTTATTAAAAATGAATGGCGAGAGAAATGAATAGAAAAAGTGTAACGAACCTTTATAATGTAATGGAAATGTGAAACGGAAACGAGCAAACGATCGTCTCATTATTTCTGTCTCTTTCTTTTTCTTCCTCGTTTTCGATAACAGTACACGCATGTTATATAAAAACGTTGTTTCTTTCGTTTCGGTATTTTTCTTTAATTATAACGGTGCACGTTGTAACCTTTTTTAATACATTCGAAATTAATATAAACGTCTATAATAATTGTTGTTAATATTGCTAGTTTTTAAAAACATAACCTGAAATTTATTATAGCCTATCAGCTGTTCAATTAAATCAGCTGATCTTTACGAATTAATATAAAAACTGATCTTTTATTACAACTACAGTAAATAACATCTAAGCTAGGTTCACGTATTTATTTAAACAAAACAAGATATTTGTAAACGTATCTTCAAACTAATTATATATTCAGCAAAGATATCATTAACAAAAGCTTCGCTTCTGTCGGTAACTCTTCGAGTTCCACACGTGTACTTATTTTACCATATAGGATAAATAACTCAAAAGGCTCTACTCTGTGTTTGAATAATAACAAGAGATTTCATGTTTAGGGATAAAGCCAATGACGTCTTTTTTGTGGACAATTTGGTTATCGTTTGAACTCTAGAGAAAAAAGTATTTTGTTTGTCGTTAAAAATTGGAAAATATTTTGTCTCGAGTAAATATTTTGTAAAAAAAACAGGTTTTATGAAGTAAAAATTTTAATAGTCGCCTTTTTGAAATTAGTAAAGGAAACAGGATCATTATTTTTTTTCAATTTGGATCTTGACAAAATAATAATGAAAATTTAAACGCATATTTTTTTTTTTTAATTAGATCTTTTTTGATATGCTACTAGATAAGACATTACGAATTTTAGTAGGTAAACTTACTATACTTCGTAAACTTTATATATATTTCGAACTTTAAAAGTTCGTAAACTTTTATATTTTATTCAATGTGCGGAATATGTTCCTAAGATTCTCTTGAAATGTATTTTAAATACCCTGAGTTTCTTTTACTATCTTAATTGTAATGTAAAAACTAAAATGTTAATAGGACCTACATTCAGATTTTAATGCTAATTATAACAATCTATGTTTGTCATTATTTCCCGTATGTACTAACGAAACCTTAAATTTGATTGATATTTTCTAAAACGACCCACAAAATGTATTTAAATTTTTGCTACTTTTTATCCTCGTCCTTTTTTATATTAAAATCTAAAAATTACTCCAATTATATTTTGAACGCCGAAGACATTTTCACTTTAATAATAAACATTAATTCACCAACGTAGTTTTCACTTTAATTCTAAATATTTTGAACGCCAAAGTAGTTTTCACTTTAAAGCCTAAACATTTTTTACACTAAAGTAGTTTTAATTTTATTAATAAATATTTCTCACGTCAAAAACGTTTTCACTTCAGTAATAAATATTTCTAAAGTCAAGGAGGTTTTCACTTCAATTATAAATATTTTTAAAGCCAAAGTAGTTTTCATGTTAATATATTTAAGGTGAAAAACACATTGAGGCTATTATCGCCTCCCTAAATGTAAGTGTGTGTAAAGTGTTAAAGTCGTAAGTGTAATGTTGAAAGTGTAAGTGTGTGTCAGACTCAGGTACCGCGAGGGATGTCTAAATCATCTCAATAGGTGCAGCTAGTCTGCATCCCCCTGCGGGTTTCATTTTAATAATAAATATGTTTTAAGTAAATGACGTTTTCACCTCAATAATAAATATTCAAACTCCAAAATAATTTTTACTGCCTATGTAGGATAATAGTTAATATTTTCGTTTACATTTACACCAAATCGCCAAAATATCAATACCCTTATAGCACATTACATCACTACTGTTCGATTAAACGGCACCAAATACACACCTAAGATAACCAAGAATCACAACCTTGGAAATAACGTCACAACCTACACCTTCATTGCCCCACTTCATTGCGGCCCATCTCACAATGATCACGTGATTACAGTGTGAACAAACAGCGCCGGCACGTTTTGCGTTAAACAGCTTTTGTTATATGAACTTGCTTGGTGTTAAATTAATTGCGGTAAATACACCTACAGAGTGTGCATTAAACTAAGTAAGGGGTGCATTTGTACCTCCAGTTTAATTAGAGGTAGCAGACAGTGACGCTCTTGCGGAACGTGTTGTTTTACGACGTGGGAACATTACATAATTGCACACGCAGCTGTTTCGCTTATGTAACAAAAAAGGTTTTACAAAAATGGCAATATTAGAACATTTTTTATAATACACTTTTTTGGACATTGACTTTACCAACAGTAAAGTTGGCGTTAAAATTCAATAAATGGCACTTTAAGATACATTGGAATTACGGAATTAAACTTTGACCGTAACCAGATCGTGTTATTTCGAGGTAATTAGAAAATGTTAAGTGCTAATTATGGAGAATTTTTACGTCTATTAATATAGTGAGAACTGATTATGAAAAAAGTGTACCGTAATACTTATTCGCTGTCTGTTAGCTTTGGCGAGATGAGTGAATAGACAAAAAAAGTCTACCGAACAGAAGAATGTAACGGAAATATGGAACGAACGAGCAAACGAATTTCGTATCTCTATTTCTGTTTCTTTCTTCTTCCTCCTTTTCGATAACAGTACTCGCGTATTATATGAAAAGGTTGAGTTGCTTTAGTTTCGGTATTTTTCCTTAGTATTTTTTCTTATTTGAAGAACACGTACACGTTGTAACCATTTATAATACATTTTACACTAATATAAACGTTTATAGTAATAGTTGTTAATATTGCTAGTTTTTAACAACATAACCTGAAACTTATTATAGCTTATCAGCTGTTTATTGAAATCAGATGATCATTACGAATCAATATAAAACAACCGATCTTACAACTACAGTAAATAATATATACAATAGATTCAATATTTATTCATTTAAACAAAACATGATAATTGTACACATCTAATTATATATTCAGCTAAAAAAATATTGACAAAAACTTGATTTTGTCGGTAACTCCACGAGTTCAACATGTGTACTTATTTTGCGAAAACTCTTTTAGATAATTATCACCTGTCAATGTGTCCTGAATTAAATGTCTAAACTAATGTTGTACAACATAAATTCATTTTAAAATACACACACACACACACACACACACACACACACACACACACACACACACACACACACACACACACACACACACACACACACACACACACACACACACACACACACACACACACACACACACACATACACACACAATACAGCCTAATATAACAATACTAAAACTTAGTACAAATAATGGCCGGTAGTTGTACTGATAGCAGAACTACAGACATAAGCACTGTGATAGCCAGCATTGTAAACAGAGCACGTAATATAGAAGTAGACGTTTTTGATACAGTAAGCGAAACCGACGTGTAAAAACAATGGTCTTGCTAAACGATAATCAGTTTGTCCAGTAGGAGCTAGAAGAGATTGGTACAATCCTTAAAGAAGAGCCGTCGTCGAAAGACGAAATATAAGTTCATTGTTGGAAGTAAAGCCAGATTTCTCAAAAAAAGGTCAATTCAATTTTTTCTAAGTCTAACAGTTTAAATATTGGATCCGTAAGTGGAGAGAAGGTTAAAGTATTTTAAATGCGTTAAATGTACATTGAAACCTTGAAAAATTCATAAAGCACTAATCCGAAATAACAAAATTCAATAACACAAGTTTTTTATCATGCATCATGTTTTAGGGCTAGTTGTGATGTGGATTTGCGTGTCGCGTGATGCGAGTGCGCAAATTTATATTGGTAGTTGTAGTAAATGATCACTTGTTTTATATTAATTCGTAACGATCAGCTGATTTCATTGAACAGCTGATAGGCTATAATACGTTTTAGGTTATGTTGTTAAAAACTAGATATGTTGATTTGGCATTGTTTTCAAACAATTATTGTAATTAAAATTTAAAAGGAAGAGAAAACATGATACACGATTTTTATTTTTGGTTAAGTAACAGAAATTGTTTCTCCTGCTTAATGCTAAGTGTAGTTTATTGTACAGTATTAATGATTTTGTACAGAGATATTTAATACACTGTATTCAGGTATTAATATGTATCACGTTTTAGGGCTGGTTGTAATGCGGGATTATGCGCGATGAGTTCTTAAGTCATGTTGTATATTTAGTGCTATATATGTGCTATTGTATAGCATATATAAAAATATAATGTGACTACTTCTAAACAGCTGATTTCCCACAACAGCTGTTTTTCAATATCATTTCAATTTAGGTTTTGTTAAAAATTCAATTTATAAATAAAATTGACGATAAAATTATTTAAAAATATATTTTAAATGAAGATCAAAGATTAGGCAAAGAAAGACTACGACGATAAGAAAATAAATTAAAACGAAAAAATGAAATTAACAATGAAAATATTACAATTTATAAAAGAATTATGACTGAAGAGAAACATCAACTAATTAATAACAAAAACGAGGAATCATGAAAAACATGATACATAATTTATATTTTTGGTTCGGTAATAGAAACTTTTTCTATTGTGTTAATTTACTATCCTGTAGAAATGGGAATAATTGCCTTGAACCACTGAATATAAGCGGACTACAAGTACAGCCACCATTATAAAAAGCGTGCTCGATATTAGCGGCTAAAGTCCAAGTTCGACTGTCTGTCACTACGAACGCTGCAAGCTGCAAGGGCAGGAAATGGAGACGTTTGAGAAAGTATACAGTACTATTTATATTTAACTGTTGTTGAACATTCTACCACAAGTTGCTACCATCAGCGAGTGCTCAATATCTCTCATAAGGGTTATCATTTTAATACATTTGTATTCAATGTTTGTACCCATATTTTAATTTAAGTCTATCGTTATCCGTAGTCTGTTCTAAGAGTCTTACTCCGCGGATTACTTTAATATAAAGTTATTAGCATGAGCAGCCATCATGGTAAAATCCAGACTCGGGACTTTTAAATGAGTAGAGATCCTGACCTCTGAATCACTGAGCGCGCACGTAAAATTTTAACTGCCCATTAAAACGTGACCAGAATTATAAAAAGTTAGAAAGGTAAAATGATTATTTTTTTTGAAAATTTCAAATGACTGACATTTTGAAACTTTTTAAAAGGTAATGAACGTTTAAAAGTATTAATTACCGCAAATAATTTTCCTGCCGAGCTTGAATCAAAAAGGACCAACATTTTGAACGTGAATATACTTAACAATTTTAACGACTCGTCGAAAAGTAATGTTAAATAATCAGCGTTGATTACAAAGTCCAGGTCTAGGTTTTACTATGACTAACGCTGAAATAGCTCTTTTTTCAATAAAAATTTGGAAATAAATGAGTGAATAAAGTCATTTTGTTTTTGCCTTTTTCGAAATTTTGCTTTTGAAAATAAACTGTTTTTTTCAAACTAATATTTTTTCGTCGATTCAGCTTGTACATAACAATCATAATTATCCGAAGCAACGTTTATGCGCTATCGCTACCGTATTTGCAGCTCAGTAAATAAATTTAAAAATAATATTTGTGTCAAGAAATATTTTCCCAACCATCAACTTCAACAGTTATTCGCAAATAGAAACCACTTAGGTTGTATAATGTAGAAAGCGTAGCCATAATTTGTATTCATCTGCATGCAGCTTTGAGTACACTGTACACTAGATAATATATTACAAAGTTTAGAAGGTATATCGAAGTGATTTATTGAGTTACTGTGACGTCATTCATGTCGAAGACTTTAACAGTATTCTGGCAGTAAAACAGGTCAACGAAAAAGGAAATTGAGATGTCAATTTGTGAAACGTCGTTAATATTACTCGTATTTTCCAGACAAGTTGGGCACTTATACCTAAATACGTTATATATATATATATATATATATATATATATATATATATATATATATATATGTGTGTGTGTGTGTGTGTGTGTATTACCAACATCTTCAATTTAAATAAGTGTGCAATCTTTCCATGTTTGTACGTATGTTCTGCAAATGACTACAGTTCAATCAGCTGATAGTTCACTACTATTTATTTTATGTTTATTCAGGTAATACAATAATACTAAAAATAAGTTAAATTTTTCGAAATTAAATTCGTATTAAAGAAGATTTATTTATTTTTTAATACTATATGAATATTGATTGTCAAATACACACACACACACACACACACACACACACACACACACACACACACACACACACACACACACACACACACACACACACACACACACACACACACACACACACGCACACACACACACGCGCACACACACACACACACACACACACACACACACACACACACACACACACACACACACACACACACACACATATATATATATATATATATATATATATATATATATATATATATAATAACAATGCGTTATATCGCAGCTATGTTTAGCTGAGCTCTATGTAAAAAATTTCTGTATTATGTTAGTCTTCAAAACTTTGTAAAATATTACAGTGTGCATGAAGACAGGTGCGTATCATAAATCAGTTATCGTACAATAGGAATGGAATGTACTTCAATTTGAGTTTTTTTACGTAGAGAGCCTTTGTCGGCATGAATACAGCTAATCAATAAAACCACAAATTCAACTTAGAAAGTTAGAATAAAATAACAGTTTTCTTGCAACCGTTGGTGATGGTTGTTTCAAAGATTAGAAAGCTGCATTCTGGCTGGTGGTTTTGAAAGACTCGTTTGCTGCTATTGGTCATAATACAATGGTATTGTGTCACTGAATAATCGATAAAAAAGAAAGATTCAGTGCAGTCAGTCTTTCGCACCATGTAGTCAGTGTGACTGGTCTGCAATATTTATTGTATGTAGAGTATGGTAGACATACGCAGAGGTTTCCTTACATTAAAATAAATAAAAACTGCCTATAAACATCGGTGGAAATGCTTTGTTTCCATGCTAGCCACCATTTGTTTTTTTTGCTAAATAATTTTTACCTCGTGAATGCTTTGACTAATTATGTTGAAATTTGGCACGGTACTTACAATAAGGATAGTGTACGAAAAATAAACAACCTTATCTAGTAATAGTGTTTTTTTTTCAAAATCGCGGTCATTTTAATTTTTTTAATCACAATAACGCGAAAACTATTAATTTTACGAAAAAATATAGGAGCTAAAGAAAGTTTTTGTTTTTAATTTTAAATAAACATATTTGGTGTTTTTACTTGTGTCATGAAATTATCCGGCTTGTGTTTATTTAAAATCGCGAACAATTCAACAGATTGTCTGTTTAGCACGATAAACGTTATCCAAAACTTACACACACGGATCAATCACATCTTGAAAACAATCGACAAAGTTCAACCAGTGCCAAATCGATAAGCGTCAGTTTATACAGTTTTAAACCCTCTGCCGGTCCTGCAACCCTCTCATCAGTTCGTATCATCCCCTAACTAAGCCTATTCACATGTATAACACTGCTTGCGCTACGTAATTTAAGCTCCCGCTTATTACGTAAGCCCAGTTTGTTAGATGTGATGCGGACATTTTTCTTTCCTTATTATATTGTAAACAAAACTTTAAGGAACCGAAAGGACCTGACCAAATTTACGTATTATTTCAGTTTTGTTTTTACTTTTCTCTTCATTTCTTTTCGACTTAAAACTTTCTCCGACATTTTCCGATTCGCAGCTTCCATTTTCCTTTGTCGTTCAACAAACAAACAAAAATCATCCTGTTTTTATGTTTTTTTAAATCTAATTTTTCAAAAACTCCTGTAAAGATTATGATCAAATTTGTCACAAATGTTAACCACAATTAATTAACCAAAACGAATGACATCTAAACCACAAATTCCTTTCCGGGAGCTGTCAGGAAAAGCTAGCCAAATTTCTGAAAATTATTTTATCAGACTTTACAGAATTGTCGGGTGTTTCAAAAGAAAATGTCAATTTAATTTTACTGCAGATTACGTTTTTTAAGTTGTAAACATTGATCCTATATGCATTATTTACAGCAAGTGGGATTTGATATCTCTTCTTCTTTTCGACTTAGAAATTTTCTCCGACGTTTTCCGATTCCTAGTTTCCACTTTTCTTTGTCGTTCCACATATGTTGATCCAATCTCCTCTCTCTCACTTCCTTATCAATTCCTTCTCTCCAACTAAATCCCGGTCTTCTTATTTTTTTCCACCATGTGGTTTTCATTTAAAAATCTGTTTGGGAAGACGATTTTCGACCATCCTTTGGACAAGAGGAAACCATTGAAGTTGTTTTCTCTTGATGGTGTTCTTACATCCACGATTGAACGGATTCTTACCTATTTGTTTTTTATCTTTTCCCGTTTGGACAAACCTGCGGTCCTTCGCCAATAGTCCAAATGGCGATTTGAAGAAAGCTGTGTTTTCAAGAAATTTTTTTTGTTTTTTGTTTCAGTCGCTTCCATATCAGATTGTACTTTTTTAGTTTTAAACTACAGTTTCCTTATCTATGCTTGTCCCGAGACATCTGCATGGTTCTCTACACCGGGTTCCCAAAGTCCACATAGAGTCCTCTTTCAAGAGTTGTTCCTGGCTGCCATCCATCCGGTCTTGAAATACAGAAATGGTTTTCCATCAACCCTGTCGTAGACATGGAGGTTGTATTTCTCACCCTCTAGGTAATCCTTGGAAGATTTTCTCTTTCTAGATTTATTTGGAAACCCTTGTGTGCTCTTTTTCTCAGATTACAGTCTCGATGGAAGTTTATAGGCGGCTGTACTGATACGAGAAGTTCAACCACATCACCAATTTACTTAGTAGTAGTTTCATACTATAACTGTTGTTATAGTATAGTTTATTCACAGCAGGTTGGGTATGTTTCGCCTAGCATCAGTACAATCTGATGAAATTTACTGCTTAAAGGTTAGGTACAGCTTCAGTTTTCTCCTCCGCTATGCTATTTTCACTTACAAGATCACTATTGCCAGATGGTATTGGGGGTTTATACGGTTCCTTTTGAATCATTAAAATCCAACAAATAGTTAGAAAAATAAAAAATCTCCTTATGTGTAAGGTAAGGTTAAAACTGGAAGTCGCCTGGTATCCGGAGTCAGCACACAGCTAATCTCTTCCGCAGCCACCAGCTTTCGTCATACACTGTTCCACCTTGGCTCTAGATGTGGATAGGAATTGTAAAGGACTGTTAGGAAGTGGGAGGGATGATGGGTTTATGTTCTGATTCCTCCCGAGGGGGTTGGAGATGGATAGGATCAGCAGATTACGTGTAAGCAGGATTCACCAAATCCTGTTGCAATCTCTTCTCTACCGGTATCGCCGTGGAGTGTTGCCCGCTACTCTAATCCTGTATACATTGTTGAAGAGTAGACATAACTGATCGTTTTTTTATTAAATTTGAGATATGGGTCTAGTTTTTACATACGAAAAGACCAGTTTTTAATTTTTTTAAATGATGAAACTTTTTGTAGTTAAACAGTTATTTTTTTTAAATTATTTTCAAAAAATTAACAAATATTTGGCTAATTTTTGGTACTATACGAAGACAGTGTTACAAATTTTAATAAAGGAAATTCACGGTTTCGGAAAAAATCATAAAAACATTTGTCACTGTATTTCCTGCAAACAGGTGCCTTCCCTGTTCCCACAGGACCGGGAGCGGGTGCGGGAGCGTTGTCATAACATTATTTTCTAATTACGCGGCTGGATAAACACACGCTCGTTGCGCAATGTTGCAACTTAAGCACAATAATTGCAGACGCTCGTTTTGTACATTATGTAAATCCGCTAACACACAAAACATGACAATCTGTACAACCCCCTCCCCTGCTGCCCTTAATGTAACTCTAAATGTTTCTCGTAAAACACCTGTTCGCGTGCAACTGGTAGACTGGTAGCGGACACGGCTGGGCAACGCATAAACTGGAGAAGAGTTTAGTTTGTCCTGTAATTTAAAAGTAATGTACACTCTATTCAACTATTATGTATTGATAAATGTTGTTTTGTGAAACAGTGATAGAATTACTGACTAATAATATAGTTTTAATTTATCAAAATGTTTTGTTTTGAAGGCCCTAACGCATTCTCAAATAGCAAAAATCGCATTTTCGCAAATCAGTTTTTAACATTTTGAATAAACTTTACTCCAATGTAATTATTGAGTGAATTTATATCATACGTGTTATTATTATTCTAAAAAAACAAATTTAGTTCAAATTTCGGTTATATTAAATAAATTACAGGGGTAGTCAGTTTTGAATATTTCTAATAAAACAAATTTATAATTTCAAAAGAGAATTGAAAAGAGTTTAGATTTTTTAATGATATATATTTCATTAACATTTTGTATAAAGATATCGTCATGAGGTTTTTAATGTTTTCATTGAAACGTACTTTAAATAGTTGTACTGAATGTAAGATCATTTTTTGCAAAAGAGCAATTGGATTTACTTGTAGGTTTTCAGCGAATTTCCATTAGAAAATAAGCAATTTAAGTGTCGTCAGACCGAGATCCAGACAGTAACCTAATCAAACTCTCGTCTGTTTATCTCGAGCTCAGGAAATGAAGTTCACGCTGCCACGGTACCGAGGCAACATATCCTGACCCAACAATAGCGGCTAATGTTCTGAGGTCAGTGCAAAGCATTGTGTCTGCGTCCAGCACAAGGAAACATTGAGTTGTACATTGCGGTATCAGGGTAAATTAGCATCTACCGTACAGTACAATGTTCGCGCAGACATAACGTTATAGTGTTATAGGGTGGTTGACAAGTAACTACCGCCCACTTGTATTTCTAAAGTATTTGCGGAACTAAACAAAATAAAGTTTAATTATTGTTTTTCAAATTATGTCGGGGATGGGATGGAAGATTGCCCAAATGTTGTAGTTTGCGGGAGAAATATAAGTCCGGACGTTTACCAGGTCGGCCCCGGGCTGGTGAGGCACTTTTCCGGTTCGGAATGGTGAAAGAAATTCCTGTTTAGAGTTAGCCGGATTTCTCTTATTTCCTCCCTAGACAGTTGTGGTGCCTTGTACAGTTGCTCCAGGTGTTTGTAAGCTGTGTGTAGTGAGTGGTCCTTCTCGATGTTCCACCGAACAACGATTTTCGACCTGTATCTATACTCGCAATCATGGCAGCAACCATAATTTCTCAGAATTCCATAGAGATAAAACCATAGAAACATGGTTTTAACCATGTTAAAAACCATAGAAATAACAGAGAAAGGAACTACCGATCAGAATGAAGCTATTGTGCACGGGAGATGCAATGTGATGCGATGGCACTGCCTGGGCAGAAATGTATTAATCTAGCGTAGTATAGACCCGAGATACGTGTGCACTGCGAACTAATCGGAAATAAGTATTGGTTGACTGAGTGAAGTAGGTTTCGCTGGCTTTGGCTGTTTCAAAGCCGGGAGAGAAATGAAACTATTATTCCATCAACTAATTGAAAAAAATTCGAAGATGTGTAAGACAACAGACTGAAGCGTATCGAGTTACTCTTCAATGTGTTCTCTTCTCCAGCGGAGAAATGAGGAACAGAGCACGTAGTGCAAATCATGGGTTTTTAGCGTGGTTGTTTAGGTATCAGTCAAGCGGGACTAGGTTGTATAACTCAGTTCCTGTTGTTTAGGTGATAACACAGAAATCTCAAACATCAATGTACTGAACCCTCTGCTTAAATTCTTTGAAACTTTAAGGGTTCTACATTAAAACCAATTGGAGTGTTTCTGTCAAGGTCAGAGCAACTGAGTAAAAACAACATGTGTATATTGGAACTTTAGTATACAAAATCCCTTCTTATAATTGTCTAAGTAGGAACGCGTGCATTCAAGCCATTTTGCCAAGTCAATCGTTCGACAACATCACGCGTCCGAGCTGAACTGTGTTCGATTCCACGCGTTGAACTAAGCCGTGTCTACAACCATAGAATATAAACGGACTAGAAGTACAGTAACCATTATAAAAAGCGTGTTCGATATCAGAGACTAAAATCCAAGTAATTGGACTATTTACAGCTACGAACGCTGCAAGCTGCAAGGCCGTGAGAGAAAGTAGTTTAAGAAAATAGCCAGTACTGTTAACTGTAGTTCAACACTCTACCACAAGATGTCACCAACAGCGAGCGCTCGCAAGTCTCTCATAAGGGTTAACGTTCTACACGTTTATATTCAATGCCCCTACTCGAAAAATCTCTTGATTCAGTGAGACTAGAGTCGAGAAAACTACACTTCTCGTCTAATATGTTGCTGTAAAATTTACCCTGTTGCTAGACAACACTCGTTCCCAATAGCAAACAGTGCTTCGTTATTCGGTGCCCTAACAAAATATTTTTTAAAGTCTGTTTCAAGTCAATATCGTGAGACTACAGAAGCCAGCGAGAACAACATAGGTACAGTGTTATGAGTGAATGAAAACACCGCATAGGTCGTGTTATCAGTGAACTATTGCGCTCTTAGTAAATAATTGTAAATAGAACCTTGTGCATAGTTTAGCGTTGTAACTACAGTCATAGTCATAGTCACTACACATTGTAACAGTTCCCATTCGAAGGACTAGGTTACTCTAACATGCGATAAAGTAGTAATAGTATTTGATGGCTATTCGCTTTATCGCAAAGAACGAAATAAAAATAAAAAAACTGTTTACAGGCGAAAGTATAGACATAAATTTAAAAGTCAGTTTTACAACCCTTTAAGTTGCAAAGTGTGCAGCCCGACTTTCTCTTGTAATCGTCAACGATTCGAAAAACAATACAGTTAAGAGGGTTGTTTTACTGGGTATAAACAACCCCTCGGAGTACTATAGAAATTTGACTACAGTACTTTGTTTAAAAACCTATCAAACACAACCTGGAACCACGTGTTAATAATTAACACGATATACGTAGTATACTTTTTTGTTCTGCATTAAGTAATAAATCAAAATCACGTTTCACCGCTTTATCGCTCACGTGATAGGAAAAGTAACAGTTTAAACAATGCATAAAAAAGTATAAAATTTTAAAACCTCACAATCACTGTTAAAGTCTGCGTAAATCAGCATTATAAATAGCAAATTTTAAGACACAAAAATGAACTATAAACAAAATCAGTTTTAATTGGATTCAAAATGCCAAATAATGCAAATTTCAACTCGGTAAAATTTCTAGTATAAGTACAGGTTGAAAATTGTGCGGCAGAACATCTAGGAAGACCACCAACTATACGACAGCCTGCCTACACCCGCTACAACACTACAAAGGACTTTAAACTTATTTGGGTGCAAATAGAAAGAATGTAGCAAAATTTAAAGAACAAACGAGCTTCTTAATCTCACCATTCCATAACGGAAGATTGTCTCGCCAGCCCGGACTTCCAATATTACTCCCGGAGTCTATACAACTGGCCACTGAAGAGCTTAATATGTTAATTGTAAATTAGGTGTACAAAATGGCAGTGACTTATAAATCTCTTCGTTTTTTCAAATCACTTGTCAGTTGTTTTAGATTTTCCACAGTATTTTCTTTTTCTTTTCTATCATACAAAGCGATAAAACACGCTTTGTTTTATCGCCGTACAATCTTGTTCGCCCACAAACAGCCCACAATGATGACAAGATCAAGAAAGAAGAGCCAACGCTGTAGACGGGTAGGTGGACAGGCAGTCCCCTTCCCCACGAAGCAATGCCTGGCGGCGGTTCCGTGGGGTGGTTTGAAGAAGAGGAATGCTTTTGGTGGTTTTTTTAGTGGATAGCAAAAACATGTAGTATAACTTGAGTCCTACACTCTTGGGAGGGATGGTACTCTACCCCAGGTAGTCTATAAGGGACTTTTTCACCTTCTTTCGTTTCGCAAAAACACAAGCGCGCGCACACACACACACACACATACACATATGTAAGTATATATATATATATATATATATATATATATATATACTCTTGTAAAAATGATGTAGAGGTCATCAGAATCGGTGCTCGTTTTAACGTTCCTGGTCTGGGTCTTACCATAATGGCAGCACCAGTAGCTTATTTTCTAATTTGAATTCGTTAATAATTGTCAGTCTAAAATACTCTTATCTTCCGTCTGTAAATAAATAAAAGTTTACGTAGCTCCTTACAGCCTTAAGTAAAGACATAAATTTAAAAGTCACTTTTACAACCTCTTACACTGCAAAACCTCCCCCTCCCCCTGCCCCCAAGGAACTGCTTGCGTCACAGTTACAGAGAATGGTTCGATAAACGATATTTTGTTAAGGATGTATTTAGACATTTTTACTTTGCTTCATCAAAGGATGTAAGTTTAGCGGTTTAAACAGTGCTCAGCAATAAAACGATAAGTTAAAAATATCGATAAGTTAAAAAGTTGAATAAATCGATGTTAATGGCACGTTAGGAGGAGGAATCATTCAAACCGTGTTTTATCCATACAAAAAATATTCTTGATTAGTGTATACCATCATTTTCATTTCGTAAATATCCATTAATTAATTTATTTATTTTTAGTTTAAACACTTTTCCTTTTCAATAAAAATGTATTTTCTTCACAGCTGTTTTCCTAAAAAAATCATGTTTTCCATTCGATCAGGGGTTCGTAAAACTACTCTGACAAAAACACGAATTGATTCTTTGAATTTAATGTAAGATTATGGTTCTATGTTTATTATGAACACTTTGTGTTTTTCTAAAATTTTTGAAATAATCTTTTTATATATGGATGCACAACACGTGTACTATTGAGGGACGCTAGCTGTAGAAGAAGAAAGACGATTACAGAGCTTATTTTCACCAATGTTTACCAAATAAGTTCTAAATATATGACAAAGTTGAACAAATTGAAAATTTGTCTGTAACTTTATAAATTACCGCACACATTTTTCACATTTTCACAGTTAAACTACCTGTAATAACAATTTCACAAGTACAAGAGTTTCACAAAAGTTTTATCACTTGTGTAATAAATGAAGTTACAAGTCCACAATAAAAATTTGTCTTTTTTTGTTTGTACTTTTGAGGTTATATTACTGTATAATAGGCTAATTAATTTTTAGTTTAATTACATAAAAACGAAACTTAGAGAAAGGAAAATCATGCATGATGTTTTTGAAGGACGTTATCGCGTAAAATATATAATTTTTACCAAATACGTTCTGAATAGATGACAAAATTGAACAAATTGAGTTTTGGGTTCAAGTAGATTATTGTGCCAACAAATAAAGAGAAAGACTATATAATACTAATAATTATACAAGGTATATAGATAATAGGCAATTGTGAAGAATAGCATGATTAACGATATACGAGAAATTTTAATTTTTTTTTAATATATTTTATTCTGAATATCATGGTCAACAATTTCTTGTAAGGACTAAAAAATTGTTGCCATAGCGATTCATGGAATAATTAAGCGATTTAAAAAATTGCTTTCTTTGCGAGAAATATTACATTTATATCAGAAAAACGTAATATTTACCACCGAATAGTACAAATATTATATGATCTATCCTTTTTTTTTATTAAATGTTTTCTAATTTTCTTAAGCGTTATTTTTATTCAACTAAAATTTGTAAAACCTTTTTCATTTCGAGTTTTGCCTACGATTTATTTCATAACTTCTTGTTTCGTTTTCATTCCTTCTGACGGCCAACTGATTATGTGTTCCTTGTTTCATAACCAAAAAATGTCCAATGAAAAAAATGGAAATGTAAAAAAGTGCCTTAAGGACCTAATTAACACGGTTTCGTATAACAATAGTTACTGAACATTTTTTTAAAAATATTAATAAAACTAAAATTTGTGTTACAAAAACATGATTTCCGGTTGCGCTTGTGCTGCTTCTGGTGGCAAACTCGGTAACTACACTGCATTAAATAGTTACTTAGTTTAGTGATGTAACAGGAATAAGAAAGGGAATAGTCCACTACATGTAAACAAAATTGTTTTAAAAAAGTAATAAAATTGCTATTCAGTGACTATATAAATGATTAAGTATAGTTTATATAATATTCGTACTATTCAGTGATAAATCTTACGTTTTATCTGGTTTAAATCTAATATTTCACGCAAAATAACAATTTTCGAAATTGCGATCTTATTCCATCCAACTAGTAATTTTCAGAAAATTGTTTTTAGTCCCAAAATATTTTTTTCACCTTAATATTTACAACAACGAATATTTTCGGGGAAAAAATATAAAATTTCGGATAACTGTGGCCACGCTATTCTGCATGGTACCGGAATACCTGTTGGAAATATTACAGCTATTCCACCATAAAATTACTGTTTTAATAAGCTACCATAACCACATAATAAGCTATTACTGTTTTAAAAATATTCTTAAAATAGTAACTTCTGTTCAGAATTTCTTTTACAATGTAAATTCCATTGTAAGCTAGGATAGATTAGATAATGTAGCGTAAAAATGCATAAACGAAAGCCTAGTGAAGGAAAAATAGCACTAAGTGTTAAGAGCGTTCCTAAAAAAAGACAATTTTCGGTTACGTTAGGTAAGGTTAGGTTATGTTTAGTTTCGTTAGGTTAAATAATGTAGGGCAAAAATTCATAATGGGAAGAATATTTTAGAAAAAGAGCTATTAAGAAAAGTGTTAAGAGCGTTCTTAAATAAGACAATTTATAGTTAGGTTAGGTTTGGTTTGGTTGTGTCAGGTTAGGTAAGATAATGTAGCGCGAATATTCATAATGGGAAGAATATTTTAGAAAAAGAGCTATTAAGGAAAGTGTTAAGAGCGTTCCTAAATAAGACAATTTTCGGTTAAGTTAGGTTAGGTTAGATACTGTAGCGCGAAAATGCATAGAGTGAAACCTATTGAAGAAAAAAGAGGTAATAAGGAAAGTGTTAAAAGCTTTCTTAAAAAAAGAAAATTATCGATAATTTTTAGCAAATCGTGATTTTGAGAATCAGTATAACCACCAAAAAATTATTAAGGAGTGATGATCAGCGCTCATTTCAAAGTTCCCGTTCTATATCTTACCATAATGTCCGCTCCAATAGATATTCGCAAATAACAGGCAACATACTCGTACTACTGTAAATTATTCTACCAAAGGAAACGTTTCCAAACACTGCAATCTCTGCACGAACTAATTATTTTTTAACGTTCGCGTAACATTACGTCACACGTTCGGCACAAAGCCTATACTTTACGGCGTTGTGACAGTAAAATGCAGTTTTATGGGGAATCCAGTTGATAACTTCATTAATATAAAACAAATGTTAGCGATAAGACTTGCATGTAACATACGGTAGCCTGTTGTACGATCATAAACCATAAAACATCAGTTTGCTTGAATATATTTTAACTGTTCTTTAACCACTGACTGCTTGTCTTGGTGACGTGATAGAAGCGAATTTCCCAAAGTAATTTGTTCACCTTCTTTTTTGAAACAGCGATTATTAACATCGTAAACACCGAAAAAATTTGCACGTACAAGCGTTTTAAAATTTCACATTAGGCTGTGAATACAAAAATGAACCCTGACAGCTGTCAAAAAAATTTGCATAAATTCAGCGATTTTTGACATACATTCAAAATTCAAAGTAATGTAATTTTTAACGCTGATTACAATGACGAAATTAGAATTTAAAAAAGTAAGAACTGCTTTTATTTAATTGTCCACCATTTT
The DNA here is from genome assembly GCA_022606455.1 of Callitettix versicolor. Taxonomy (NCBI): domain Eukaryota; kingdom Metazoa; phylum Arthropoda; class Insecta; order Hemiptera; family Cercopidae; genus Callitettix; species Callitettix versicolor. The sequence continues at coordinate 55,424,198 of CM040185.1, forward strand.
GAAACTGTTATATTCCGCTGATCAAGGAACTTGTCCAAGCTATTACAGAAATCAATTATATATATATATATATATATAGGCCTATATATATAATTATATATATATAATTATATATATATAATTATATATATTATTATTATTATTATCTGCGTATAGACCCTGTTGGATCACGCAAAGCACTCCGACTCATGTCCTGCTCCTTCTAATCCTCCACATCTCCCTCATCCTGTCCCCATGGATCCTCTTCCGCTCCTCCATCCATTTTACACCTGCTCTCTTTGGGATTTCATTTTCTGGGAACTTCCAACCGAGCATCTTTCTCCTGTATGCGTTCTTGTTTTCAACGTCTGTTGAGTCTATTTCTGCGTCATGTAGGTCTATATATATATATATATATATATATATATACATATATATATGCACACACACACACACACACACACACACACAAATAAAAAGTAAATCTGCTTTTTGGAGACATACGTGATCTATACAAAACTCTGGAAATGATGCATTAGAGCAAAGTTCATTTAGAATCAAAGAAACTGATTTTGAGAATGTTGACGGTAAAATATCTTGAATACAAAATATTTCGAGACAATAAGCTATACTTATTCAATAATTTCTATTACTGTTTCAGAAAAGAACATTTTTCATTACCTTTTCTCAATATCGTTGAGTCTATTACGTAGAACTCCCAATCAGCGTTAAAATCAGTTAAATAAATCAGTTAAAATCAGCGTTAAAATGCCAGAATAAAAAATAAACGCATGTAGTACCAAAACCAGACATCAGAGCGCTCTGAACTCGTGTTCCTACTACCCGCCTCCCCTTAAGTCTATAAATTGTTGCAGTGACTTGAATTTTACTTACACTCGATTAAGATGTCTAGTGAATATGATTATTAATTCATATATTAATTAAAAAATTGTAGTTTCGAACTAACCTAGAAGGACTTGGTTCATTTCACTTCTAATAGGCAGCGTTCTTTATTTTCATCACATAATTTCCTATACAGTGAGATCTCTACGTATTATAGAGTCAAGGCAAAAGCACATGGTTCATTTCCCTTCTAATAGATAGCATTTTCCATTTTCAGTCACACAATATCCTATGCAGCGAGATCTCTATGTATTGTAGATTTAAGGCATAAGTTAACCTAAAAGCACATGGAATTAATTACGGCTTTTAGCGAAAAGCATATGAAGTCTATCATCGTTAATAATTTCATGTTGTAAACAATGAAAAGTACATGGTTTGTCTCCCTTCCGATAGATAGCGTTCTACATTTATAGTAACACGATTTCCTGTGCAGTTATTATTTCTATTAAATAGAGTGTATATTACTTTTATATTACAGAAGAAACTAAACTCTTCTCCAGTTTACGTGTAGCCCAGCCGTGCCCGCTACCAGTTACACGCAAACAGGTGTTTTACGAGAAACATTTAGAGTTACATTAAGGGCAGCAGGGGAGGGGGTTGTACAGATTGTCATGTTTTGTGTGTTAGCGGATTTACATAATGTACAAAACGAGCGTCTGCAATTATTGTGCTTAAGTTGCAACATTGCGCAACGAGCGTGTGTTTATCCAGCCGCGTAATTAGAAAATAATGTTATGACAACGCTCCCGCACCCGCTCCCGGTCCTGTGGGAACAGGGAAGGCACCTGTTTGCAGGCAATACAGTGACAAATGTTTTTATTTTCTATATGGAAGTCCACTTTTGGTTGAATTTAAAGCTAAAGGTCAGACAATAAATAGTGACAGCTACTGTGAGCTACTGCGTTTATTGAAGTCAAAGAAGAGACCATACAAGTGTAGCAAACATTTTCTGAACACCAGGCCGAAAACCTTCTTCCAGGAAGGAATTCAAACGTTGATTAAAATATGCATAGAACCACAGTTAAAATATGCACTTCAAAGTCTAAGTGCATAGAAGTAGGAGGTGCATAATCTTTTGCATATTATGTTGAAAAGTAATATCAGTATTATTTATGTAAGTACAGTAAATATATGTATTTATTCAATTTCACTTTACTTATTGACTTACCCTCCTACCTACGAATCTATATCAAAGAAAACCCATCGTATGGAACCCATAGAACTTGAAAACTATATTTAAATAACGTAGTGGAAGCAATGTAATACATGTGAATAGGCTTAGTTAGGGGATGATACGAAATGATAAGAGGGTTGCAGGACCAGCAGAGGGTTTAAAACTGTATAAATTGACGCTTATCGATTCGTCACTGGTTGAACTTTGTCGATTGTTTTCACGATTTGATTAGTCCATATGTATAGGCTTAGTTTTGGATAACGTTTATCGTTCCAAACAGACCTCCTGTTGATTTTTTTGCGATTTTTAAATAATGGCGGCACGCATCTGTCTCGCTGACGTGATAAAAAAGTATTTTTCTTTAAACTTTCAAATTACATTGAAAATACGAAAATGAACCATCATCGCCGTTTAATTGTTTATTTTCAACAGATTTTCAAAATTTTAAATGCAAATTTTTATTGCCGATTACGATGGTAAAATCAGATTCTCAGAATCATTTTAAGAAAAAAAGTTACGAATGATTTGAAATGACCGCCATTTTAAAACTATTAACGAATTTTGTTGCTTAAAGAACAAGCCCAAACTATAATAAATTTGGCTTTAATTAACTTAAAAAAACTGAAATAATCAGTGTTCGTTGTTGGTTTGTCCACTTATATTACTGATATTATTGCTTTTTGTAAGTCATACCAAAGCTCATATTAATGAAAGTGGACACTTATCTATATCATATGCAAATATAAAATGTCAATAATGTACATTACGAGGGTCATTCAATAAGTCCTTAGAAAAATATAGGAAAACATTTTTTTTGTAATGTTTTTTTATTTTTCTACATAATCTCCTTTAACTATATAGACTTCATATAAAGTCTTTCCAATTTTTCTATGCCTGCCAAAAAATAGTATTTCGATAGTTTTTTCAAAACAGTCTTTGTTTGGGTGATAACCTCCGAACCGTTTTCCGCCAGCAATTGTTTCAAGTTTTGGAATTAAAAAAGTCACTGGGGGCTAAATCAGGTGAACACGGTAATGTAATAACTCTAACATTAATTCCAAAATTTCGGCCATTAAAATTGCGCAGGTATGCACCCGTGCATTGTCTTGATGAAAGATTGTTTTTCCAAATGAGGACTTTTTTCTTGATTTCTTCACTCAGCCGGTGCAATAACGTCAAATAATACTCGCCAGTTACTGTTTTTCTTTCTCCCAAGAATCTATGTAGATTATTGCGCGTGCATCCCAGAAAACCGTGGCCATCACCTTGCCGGCTGATTTCACAGTTTTCGCCTTCATGAAGAGGAAGGTTTTGGAGAGGATTCTAAGTAAGTAACCCCCTCACTTATAATTAGTAACTTCTCAATGTTCTAGCTCTTCTTGTATGTATATCCTTATAGTCTACCAGGAGGTGTTAAGACGTTTCCTCTCCTCTTCCACAGTTTCTTCAAGTTGGATCTTCTAAGCCAAGATTCCTAAGATGTCTCTTAAGAGTATCATGCCCTATAAGAGAATTTACGAGTTAGCTTGTACCACTGAAGTTGACCTTTGCACTTCTGCTTCAAATTCTCCAAAGAGCTCTTTACTTTATCTAAACGTTTCTTCCTCAGAGTTTGGACCTTGTAGCGTTTTCCTCCTCTTTCAGTTTCAACTTGAAGTAACAGTCTTTACGTCTGCAAAACAGTTATTTTCTTATAAGTTGAGTCGTTGCCTCCTTCTTTAGCATCTTATTTGCTTTTCCTATTTCCCTCTACCACAACGTGTCCTGGGGAGTGTAACCTTACCGCTCTGTCCCAACCATCATTGCAAGAACTGCCAAACCGTTGTCGAGCTGATGTTGCAGTATTCAAAGCTTTAATTACCGCTTGTCCGTTTGATACGATGTTTGCACAATCTGATATTACATTTATCTGAATTAAACCCAACATAAACGATATAAAACGCTTTTAATTTTATCAGGTTTGACGATCGCAAAAAGAGAGCCTATCGTAAATCGTAGTAGCTATTTATGAAATAAAATATTTATAGTTGTTACAAACGAACCCGTATCAAACATCTGTCACTGTCAGTAAACCTACATTTCACCGACAAATCGATAAACATATATCGATATTAGCTGAAAAAACTGTACTAAATAACGATTTACCTGCATTCAACCCTTTATCCGTCGTTTCAGGTATATTAATCAAGTTGTGAATTTCGATAAACTGTCAAATTAATTCTCGTCATGTTTTTTACTCGTTTCGATGAATCGATATGTACACGAATACATCGATACCGCCCCGAGGGACGTGTTCCGCGCACTGACACGCCAATCACTGGTTTAATAATTACACAGCGAAATACAAACGAGATATTCCTACTGTTTTTTAACAAATTGAAATTTTATTATTATTTTCAGTAACGTACAATTTTGTATCAAGAGTTAAGCATGAACGAAATATATGAATTTATTTTCTTTTTAGCGAACTGAAATCGGTAAAAAAAATGTTTATCGCGCCATTATCGTAACACCCAGACACTCTAACATAAAATGAATACCGATCCTAATCTAAAAATTAGAGGGTCGTTAAGATTTGTGTGTAAATATACACAAACAACAAATATAAAACCCACCAACTGTCATCAGTGTTTATTTTTGATTTTTTCGGTTTAACCTCTCTAAATAAACAGTGTTTTATTGAAATTTGCTACTGTGACTTGAATAGCATTTATATTTAATAACATATAAATGTTGATATATGACAAAAATTAATCAAAATTATTTGATCAATATGTACTCTAGCAATATGTACAGATTACAAGTCTCAGATTGCTATGTCGGACGTTGCAATTGCCGCATTATCGAAAACGAAATATTACGGAAAAGGAAAAAAAATATGAAAGGAAATTAGTAAGTAAACTAATTGAAAGAAGAAAATGTACAATAAAAACACTATTATTTGAACTATCGAGTTTAAAATGGAATTATTATTGAAAAAGCATCAAAACAAACTGAAAAACTGTTAAAATCACTGTGAAAAAACGTTGGAACTCTTTCATGTACATTGCAATATACAATAAATATGACAGAAAGTTTTTTTTTGCAGAAGCATCCGCCAAAATAAACCGCTTTCGTCCGAATTGTAAACTCGATTCCGACCAAAACCTAAATAATGTTTGTTTAAACTTCCCGCTATATGGAGCAACAACATTAACATCACACAATAGTTTCCCACCAGAAATAGACTAAAAACTGATTCCATACCGTTTCTTAAATGTATCGAGCCATCCGTCACTGGCTTTAGAGTCATTTTTGTTTGTCACTTTTTTATAAAAAGCTTTGCTTTCTCACGCATATCTCCTTACAAAATTAGTGTATGCCTGTGCTTTTCTTGTAAATTCTAAGAAAAGCACTTCTTCCATCTCCGGAAACTCACCGCAAATTGCACTGTTTGCCTTTATTTTGATAGACACTCGGGGTCGTTGACACGATTATATATATATTTTTTTTACTTCTTTTTAAAACACAATAAATAACACGAACGAATTACTGGACGTGGCGAATTATCATATATATATATATATATATATATATATATATATATATATATATATATATATATATATATATATATATATATATACGAGGGTTGATCAAATATAAACGAGACTGACTTTCTAAAAACTTTTCCGTTGGACATTGAACTCTAAAGGGTGGGGTTTCAGGTAGCCTGGGAGGTTTGGGACGGGCAACATTTCCGTTCGGACCCTTCAGTATAAAACTATACAATGAGTGAGAGTGAAGTGCACGTTTCCGTGGAGCAGAGAATTATTATTAAGTTTTTGGCCAAGGAGGGGGTCAATCTGACTGAAATCTTTCGTAGATTGACGGCTCAATACGGGGACAGGACCCTGTCAAGAGCTCGCGTTTTTGCTTGGCACAAGGGATTCGCCGAAGGACGGGAAGCAGTAGAAAACCTCAGCCATGATCGTCGCCCGACCACTTCCGTCACGGACGAAAACATTGATGCTGTTCGGAAGCTCCTGGACGAAGACAGACGTATATCGCTGCGATTTATTGCAGATGAACTCCAGTTGAGCTATGGTAGCGTTCAAAAAATCGTTACATCAAACCTGGAACTCAGCAAAGTATCTGCAAGGTGGGTTCCACGAATTTTGACCGACGTTCACAAACGGAATCGTTTGGAGATTTGCCAGCGACTATTGACCCAATTTGAACGAGATGGTGAGGCATTATTAAACCGGATTGTCACCTGTGACGAAACATGGGTTCACCATTACACTCCCGAGTCAAAACAGGCAAGTATGGAGTGGCGGAAGAGGGGAGAGAGGGCGCCTCTGAAGGCCAAATCACGATCGTCGGCCGGGAAGGTAATGACCACTGTATTTTTCGACAATCAAGTCGAATCAATCAATTTCACAATCAATTCAATTTTCGACAATCAATTTCACGTCGATTTCCTCCATCAACGACGCACAATAAATGCACAATATTATTCCGATGTTTTAGAGGCCGCAAAACAGTCTTTTCGTAGGAAAAGGAAATCTAAACCGGCGAGAAACGTCATTCTTCTTCACGATAATGCCCGACCACATTCGGCGAACGCTACGAGGCTTAAACTCGATCAAATTGGCTGGGAACCAATGGAACATCCCCCATACAGTCCAGACTTATCACCCTGCGACTATCACCTGTTTGGGCCACTCAAAGAGGCGCTTGGAGGCCAGCGTTTCGAAGACGATTCTGCGGTGGAGACCTTCGTGCTCCAATGGCTCAATGAACGCCCGAGAACTTTTTACGAAGATGGAATTCAAAAATTTCCAATCCGGTGGGAAAAATGTGTTACTCGTGCGGGAGACTATGTAGAAAAATAAGTTGTATCAAGAATAATTTGTAAGTAAGCAATAAATTTTTTTAAAAATCAGTCTCGTTTATATTTGATCAACCCTCGTATATATATATATATATATATATATATATATATATATATATATATATATATATATATACATATTGTGTGTGTGTGCAGATTTTTTAAAATTTTATAAAAAAAAAATTTGTGATACCTTGGACAACCCAACAAAATTATTTACTATTTCAAAAACGACTACCATTTCATTTCAAATCTGAAAAGAATTTAATAACTGTTCATCTTATATATATATATATATATATATATATATATATATATATATATATATATATATATATATATATATATATCAAATATTGAATTGAATTTGATCTGACCGTTGCAATTAGTGTTCAAAACTTCAATAATTAGTATTTCTAATTTCCAAAAAAGCTTCGAATTTAAGAAACTGAATTTAAATACCCTCCAGGCTAGTTTTCGTATTTTCAATGTAAAATTGAAATTTTTAGATATCTGATTTTAATGTGGATTATAATTGTGAATTTAAAATATCAAAAAGTAAGGTACTTCTTTTAAATTGGCTTTGTCGCTTCATAGAGACAGCTGCGTGCAGCGATTCTTCATTTTAATAAAACAAACATTGACTTTTGGACTTTCGTATCACGTTTCTTAAAAAAGCAGTGCACAATCACTTTCCTTTACATTAACTCCGGTGGAGGTGGAGTGGGGGTACGCTTGTTTCCACTAAGAAATGTGACCACCCAGCACCCCCACCGTCTAATGTGCTTCTAAACGCTCCACTAGCAATACATTACATTACGGCCAAACGAGAGAACAATTGTTTATTTATTTTTTATCGGAAATAAAACGCTCGAACACGTTTAATCGGCGAAAACCTGCCTCAAACCGTCTCACGCTGCACACAGCTGTCTCACTGCCGTGATGGAATCGAATTTACAAAAATAACTTTTTTTTTATTCTACTTTCAACACCACACTAAGCATTGAAAACTACAAATATATATATATATATATATATATATATATATATGTGTGTGTGTGTGTGTGTGTTAGTGTGTATATATACATACATATATTATATGATCATTCTTACTATGGAAACATGAGTTGCTAGGGAAATTTTGTCCTCACACACAGAGCCCCTACATACATGGATACATTTGGAATGTTACTAGGTATCCCAGGACTCTGTTTGATGAACAATTAGATCTATGTCATACACTCTACCAACACGTGTCGCTTTACACTTTAGAGTTAGCCAGGTCATGTAGAACAATCTGTGTGTCTTGAATAGATGAGTTAGAGTATAAGCTAAATGTATGGTAGGATCGCTAAGCCCAGCAGCTGTTCATTTTAGCTGCATTAATTTTAAGGGACTCGGTGGTCGATGTGGATAAAGCACCGGTCAGTCTGCTGGGTCTCTAAACTGCGCACCTTAAGGTTCTTAGTTCTAGCCGCAGTTAATCCCGTTGCTTTTCCCTTACCGTTTACGCTGAACCCTGGGTCCTTAGGGTATAAAGTACTGACGTTAAGGGGAAAAATTCAGCTGCATTCACCCGAAAGTGATAAAGTCTTCCCTTCTGAAAGTCATTTAGAGGTCAAGATTGGCGCCAATTTTAATGTATCTGGTCTCCAAGTAAAATACCTCCAAAGTACAACAAAAATTCGTTAATAACAATTAGCTACAGTAATAACCTAACACTGCAGCTAGGTAACTGTTAAACGTTAATAGGTGACTAAAAACTATTTTCACTGTTACGTGTAAAGGAGTAACGCGTTACCGGAGAGTAGCCGTACTACATTGTCCATATAACGTGAAACGTGTACCGTTCCAGCTTCCATGCGTTCTGTAAGTGTTATTGATGGTATCACTTGATAAAGAATTGTATTAGCGCATAATTAATTACCTACTTTGTTTGCAACCCAGACTAATAAAATGTCATTAGCGATAAACTATTCTAAGCGACTATTTTAAAGTGGGTTAATGGACGTTTATATTTTGCAACCCATTGCGTACTGCACAAAAGTAAATTAATTTTAAAACTACAACGAATATACAATAATCAAGCACGTAACTTACTTGCTGACGTGATGGAAACGAATTTCTAAAAATAATTTTTTATCGTGTAATAGTAATACGTTTTAAAATTAGCATATATTGGCATTTACACTTCAAACACGAAAATGAACCTTGAATACCGTTTAGTTTAAAATCTTAATTTTATTATCGCCTAAACAATATAGGAACTGAGTTACACAACCTAGTTACGCCTACTAACACCTAAACAACCACGCTGAAAATCTCCGTAAACATTCTTTTGGCTTGGAATTAGCTTACGCCTGTGAAACCTAATGTTAACAAATACTCACTTTCAATTGGTTTGCAGTGCACGCTTATCTCGAGTCTATACTACGCTAGATTAATACGCGTACATTTCTTCCGTACACTACTGCCGGCGCATCATCTCGCATCTCCCGTATACAATAGCTTCATTCTGATTGGTGCGTTTTTTCTCTAGTTTTAACAATGAAACTTTTAAAAATTATGGTTCCCGCCTTAATTTCGAGTTTAAATACAGGACGAAAACGTTGTTCGGCAGAACATCGAGGAGGATTATTCACTAAATAACACGCATTCTACCAACACCCGTCCAACTGTACAAGACACCACAACTTGCTCGGGAGGCAATAGAAGGGATCCGGCCAACTCTAAACACGAAGCGAATTTACTTTACAATTCCGAACCCGGCAGACTGTCTGGTAAACGCCCGAACTTCTGTTTCTCCCGAAGGCTACAAAAAGTTCAACGCAAAATTTTAAAATTCTGACTTCCACAGTTTTGAATACTGTTTACGATGGCAAAATTAGATGTCGAAAAAAATTAAAACAAATTAAGCCTATGATTTCTCGAAGTTCTTAAAATGGCCGCCATTTTGAAACTGTTTAACGGATTTTTTGGTTAAAGAAACCCGTGTCAGCTTGCTACCATAATCGATGTTTGTACCTAGTTCAAATCAAATCGGACCAAATTGCGAACGTGAAAGACACACACACACACAAACTAGGCTATAGTTCTAGATGTAAAATTTTTATCACTCAAAACGTTATCCACAGGTCAGATTCGGCGCTCATTTCATGTTGGTCTAAGTATTAACATTCCAACAAAATATGCTGAAAAACCTGAATACTAAGAGACTTCCGGTAATTATTCATTATTCGCTCCCTTCAACTTATATTTAAATATGTCGTTATTTATAAGTTAAAAAGTGTTTAGAAATTAATTTAAAAATTCAGAAGAGCAGTTAAAACTACACCAACTGAAACAAATAACTTCTATAATCTAACTATTACTAACACAACGTAACGTCAAAATTTAGTAACGGTTTTTTTTACCAAAACACGTAATTATATGTCCAATAGTAACAATAAGAAATATAAAAGTGCGGAAATAAAAGGATGTTCTAAAATATTCGAATATAAAAAGAACCCGCTTAACCTCAAAATTACTACCTCGCGAAAACGATTAATTAATTGCGTGTTATTAATAATGAAAACAAAGGAATTTTTTAAATCACCTTAAGAACCTAACGAACACGGTTTTGTATGGAAGAAGTATTGTGTGAAAAACCTAGCCTAACACAGTTTTGTATCGAAAAATTATTTGCACGTTCATGTATATTATTCGTTTCCGATACATGACTGTGTTAGGTTCTTCTAGCACAATCGCGTTAGTTAGGTTCTTAAGCCTTTTTTTAAAAAAAAGAAAGTTTTTGTTATTTTCATTATTAATAACACACACATTCATTAATCGTTTTTACAATGAAGATCACGTAAGCTATTTTCGCGTCTTAGTAGTTTTGAGGTTATGTGTCATATTTTTGTTTTTTTCAACTTTCCGTAGTTTCTGCACTTTTATATTTTCTATTATTACTAATGGGCATATAATCAAGCGCTTTAATGAAAACAAGCTGTTACTAACTTTTAATATTACCTTCTGTTAGTAATAATTAGATGATTTAGGTTATTTTTTTCATTTTTAACAGTTAAAACTGCTTTTTGACCTTTAAAATTAATTACTAAACAACGTATAAAAAACGACATTTAAGTTGGAAGTTAAAATAATAGTGAATAATTCAATTTGCTACTAAATCGATTTCTTAAGACATAGATTAGATTAGAATCTAGAAAGGATAGTACAACCCCAGGCACTACGATCGACTGACCTATTGTGCAACTAAACATCTTACAACCTATTTTGGCAGATTGGTACCCTTAATAAGTTCCCGCAACCCATTGACTAGCTCGCTCTGCTGAAGATCCTTAGGGTCTTGGAAAACAAAAAGACCTAGTCTTCTACTAGCAAGAGCCTCACAATCACGAATTATGTAAAAAATGCAGTTTTCTCTTCCTTCCTGCACACCTACACACGGTTTCTTCATGGTACATACCTGTCCTGTACATGTGCAACCTAAAACCACAATGCCCTGTAACAGTGCCTCCTGAGTTGTGTTCTGCCCAGGACATCTGCCCCTTTGAGTCCTCAAAAAGGAACTTTGCTTAGGAGATATTTACTATGGGAATACCCATGAAGGTCATCCCACCTTACCTGGTGTTGATTAGTAATCCGCCTATTTATAGCAGATCTGGCCAACAATACATAAATCCCTAAAGCCGCCTCAGGTCCGATAAAATCAGATTCAGATCCACGTCCATCCAGTCTGGTTTTCTCCTCATTACCCTCAACTCCCTTACGCCCCGGGTCCCAGTGAAGAGTAATCCGGATGCCAAGGGACAGACTTCTTTGGAATAATTCAAATAGGTTAAATCTGAACGAAATTTGTATTTAAAATAGACATTTTACGTTTTTTAATTTTTACCTAGAAAAAAGAACATAAAAACTTAGCTAATTGAAAATGAATTGACCCTCAACTTTTGATATCTCAAAGTCGACCGATAAGTGTAGGTAACATTAACTATTTATAAACTGTTTATAGAACGTAACAACCCCGTTCGTTTATATTTATAGCATTACTTCCTGTAAAACCGAACATCGTTTTAGAAATAATATTTTCCCTTTCAATTCCCGCACGATTCTAAATCACTCGTCAAACAGTTAGGAAATGGGATCGTCGCCTAACGGAAGAGTTATTTCAGATTGCGGTTCGGATATTGGCACCACTGTTGCCCCGGTAGCGCTCAAATCATTCCCGCTTTGTGATTGGTTAGAGCGATGTCATTCAGTGAAACACTGTACAGTACTGAACACTGGCCGTTTATAATTCACACAGATAAAACAATCGATACGTAATAAGTTTCTTTATACTGTGATGGCAGGCCTATATTGACATCATATACTGTAGAAAATATTACATAATTGAAAAAAATCATTTACGACAGAAACAACCTAAACATAGAAATACACGCCAATTCTAACCTCTAAACCACTTATTGACGATTCATTAATAACGTTTGTGTATATGTGTGACCGTGTATGGTTTGGTGTGTGAGTGCGCGCGCGCGCGTGCGTGCGTGCGTGCTCGTGTGTTAGTGAAAAAATCCAACTTTTGAAATTTTTTGTTATATTTGATTCAGACTTTCAAAAAAATCCATTATGTAAATAGGTCTGTTATTCAGTCGTATTGTTTTTATCGTACAGGTTTTTAGAACCTTATTTCATCACTGTAAGTGTCGTTATAATTTGCATAAAATTGATTTTTAAATTAAATTTGAAGTTGAAAATGGTAACACAGATTTAATTTACGGTTTTAAACTTAAAACGTGCGCTGTTAAACATTGATTGGACAAAGATTTAAACATGCGGATTAAAATTAAAATCTAAAAGGCAAAATATAGTTATTAAATCGTATTATATGATTAATAAAATGTCGATAAATGATAAGTCAATAGCCGCCTCGGTGGCCTAGTTGATAGCGTACTGAGCTTTCACCCCGATGACCCGGGTTCGATTCCCGGTCAGGACTTGGCATTTCCATACGCTATAAATCATCCCATCGTCTGCATTAGCACAAGTGTGCATAATAGTCGGACGTTAACACACAAAAAAATTAAAAGTCAAAGAATCATCTAGAAATCATATTTCATATAAAGACATATCGTATGATCACAAGAGAAGCATTACCAAGAGGAATATTTTATTATACCTACTTATAGATCTTTACTATATAAACTGTTTCAATATAAACTGTTATAACGGAAGGTAACATCAACAGTTGACCTGTTGCGAGGTTATCAACAAGTGCGCACCTGTAGCAAGGCTAGCAACAAGTTTTAATTAAAAAGCAGTCGGTTTTTATACCACCACCGCATTCAGTCTTTGCTGAGAGAAATATTGGGTAAGTTTTATTTTAGATTAAATGGGGATTTTTATGCGTAAATTGTGAAGGACTGCACAAACTTTCTGCTCTTTAATATAAGTTGTTCAAAAAAGTACTATACCAAAGCAGGATAAATCTTTACTGTAGCCAATAAAAGGGCAGACACGTTTGCCGATTTCCAGGAATCGTTTCATTCTTGCAAAATTTGTAGTTTACTTCAAAATTCACTAAAATATTTTAACTTTGTTATAATTTACGGTTTTTAAAACACATTACATTTCTTCTTTCTCAACACATATTACAAACTCTATTATATGCATATACGTTCGGGAAAAAATTTTTAATTTTTTTTTTATAATGAAATTTTGACTTTACTATAAATATCAGCATTAAAATCTTCGTATATTAGCATTTTAAATTTTCCAATTACTTTGAAAATACGAAAATGAACCCTGACCGTCATCAAACACTTTCCCCTTAATTTCAAAAGATTTTTAAAATTCAAAGCGTCAATTCGTGCGCTTGTAAAGCTAATTACGTTGGGGAAAATATTTTGAACGCAAATTTTATGTTTTTATTAAAAAGATTTGAAACTGTTTAACGAATTTCGCTTGTTAAAGAACTAATCAAACCTAATAACAAAATCGATTTTTCTGCCAAGTTAGAAACAAATTCGATCAAAATTGCGAAGACGAGGGTGCCGAAACACACACACACACACACAATTACATATTTATACAACAATATTATATAACTATTAATAAAATGTCCTTTTATTACGCCAGTGAATTTTCCAGTAGAGTAGTAAATCATTTTGCTCTTGCAAGATTATAAAGTAATACTGCCGCGGAATTTTACGTTTTCGTGGAAGTTTACAGAGATCTCATTTTCTTATCTTACTATCTGTTAACTTAACACATGTATTGTATAATCCCTACATACAATAGGGAGTGCTTCAAAAAGAACTCTCTATTTTTATGTTTAAATTTAATGGTGAAATTATTGGAAAACTACATCAACGAGCACACACAATTAAAGAGAATATCTTCAAGTTTTTGTTTTTAATAACATACTCTGTCAACATGTCACAGTACGTATATGGGGGAAGTTTATTGTTCTTTCTACAAAAATGAAAGGACTAATTACGTGACCTTCCATGAAACTGCCCCAAACATTAAGTTTCGGAGAATCACGTTGATGCTGATTAACGACATGCGGTAACTGTGCCCCCCAAATTCTGCAGTTATGACAATTAACTTCCACTCACATGCAATGTTGCCTCATCAGGAAACAAAACATTCAAACAAATTGTTATTTTCATCAATTCTAAGCAGAAAGTTAACAACAAACTGTAATCTTTTGTTTTTATCAGCAGGTTTAATTTCATATAACAGGCGCGCAAATGAAGTCTTTTACTTACCACATCGTATAAAGTATCTTTAGACACTCCTAACTGTAAACTACGTCTGGCCAATGACGTCTTTGGGCTCCGAACACGGATCTGTTCTACAGTAGCTTCAGATATTAGCTGTTCAAATATTAGTCAACAGTCAACCTGGCGACTTCGCTTTTAAAATACTGCTGGTTTCCTTGAAAGACTAGCCAATAACGGATAGTTTTTTCTGTAGGTGGTTCACCACTATACCCACGTCTAAAATTACGTTGTACTGTTATACTCAGTTTGCACAAGCCAAATAACACATTGCGCATTTAGTTTCGGATTGCACTGCACTGAACGCCTGAAATGATCGGTCGCCTTTATTCTCAAGTTCACACAGGCCTGTCAACTGCAGGACATGAATTCCTACATTTACGTGAGCAAAACTTGGACAGTTGTTGAATTAAACACCACAAACTAGAATTGTGTATGTCACTTTGTACAGATTCTATGGCACATTAAAACTAGGGAGTTCTTTTTCAAACACTGTACTTGCCTTCAATTTACACGACATAGAACCAAACCGTGTAGTCAAATTGCCTATCTTACGCCGTGCACTATTAGTATATTAATATTAATATATACCCGAGATACACGTGCATTGCGAACGAGTTAGAAGTGAGTATTGGTTGACGGGAATGAATTGGGTTTCACTGGCTTAAGCTGTTTCCAAGCTCGGGAAAGAAATACGGGGATTTTTAGTGTGGTTGTTTTGGTACCTGTAAACGGAACTAGGTTGTGTAACTCAGTTCCGTGTACTCTTGTAGAAGTTTCTAAGAACGAAAACATCAGATTCTGTATTCACACTGTTTCTTAGGCTATTTTTATTTACTTATTTAACTTTCTTTTTCAAACGCCCTGTGTATATTGTAGCATTCATCAGGACTGGAAACTCCTGTAAGATGTGTAAATGCTTTAAAAGGCGGTGTTTGGGGTTGTGTGGGTGGGAGGTTGTAGATAATTATTTCGTGGCAGTATAATTTGAAAGCCAACTTCTGGGAAAGGATTTGTGTAAGTAGTGTACTCCGGCAGTGTAAGAGGATTCAATGGCTTTGCCTTGCACCTGAGCACGCAGGAACAAGCGATATAAATTTCTACCAAGAAACGCTGCACATCCTTAATGTACCTTACAATATAGTTCGAATGACTTTGTTTTCCCCATATTCAAGAATATGAAGTTGTATTTTGGTGCGAGTTTAGTGATAAGATGTTAGTTTTAAACACAGTGTCTGCCTGATCTTTACAATCTTGGACAAAACTTCTTCTTTGGATGATCATTCCACTTATGGCATGGTTTAGTCCGTTAACTTGTTTTGACTGTATCGCTGACGTGATTGAAGCGATTTTTCAACAAAAATATTTTGTTTTCAAAAAATAATTTTGTCTATCACAATCGAGGTTTGAATGTAAATAAATTACAACTTTTAAACTTTCAAATCACATTGAAAAATGTATATACGCCATCAGATCGCTTTCGAATTTTCAAAGGAATTGAAAAATTTAATATTACATTTTTTCAGATTTCAACGTTGAATATTTTTTAGTGAAATCACATTTACAAAACAATAGCCAAGGGTATATGATTAAAGAGTTAGTATATTTTTATGATTGTGCATGGCTATAATTTTAAAAGGTTTTAACATATTTGCTGGGTAACTAACTTTACTTAACTATTCCAAAAATCGATTTTTGTACCAAATTTAAATAATCGTTACGAATTAATATAAAACAACTGATATTTTACTATAACATAGCTAGTTTTTGACAACATAACCTAAAACATAGTAGCCTGTCAGCTGTTCAATGAAATCAGCTGATCGTTGCAAAGCGTACTATCCATTCTGACCGCAAAAAAGCCTCGCCGAGGTAAACGCTCGGACGACTACTATTTCTCCCGGAGACTACGACAGATGGACATTAGGATTTAAAAATACATTCACAAATATGTCAGAATTTGATTGTACTTATAATATATTATAAACATTCATTAATGGTAGTCCGGTTATATCTAAAGAATTAACTATTATTTTACAATCTTATTGAGCATAGATTTGTCCATTCGCACTGAATTATTCTACAACAAAATTTTATAATAGGCCTTACAGAACTACTTCTCTCTCCTTTCTGGATCCAGGTAAAATGAAAATAAACATTTTCCAAACGTCTTTAAAACATTCTGTCTTTTACATTTTATTTGCAGAATTTTCTTATACTTACATGTAACAATCGTCATAAATAGATACACAATACAGCTGTTGTGTTTATCAGAATAAAATCTTGGTTACAGAATCCCTGAGGTAACCTTTCCTTACCACCCTTATACACCCTTATATATCTATAAGGTCTCGAGGGGGAAGATTTGTAATATTGTAGAGTAGTAGTATATAAGTGTCGCCTTTGTTTTGTCTCTTAGTGTAATGAATTGTATATATTTTTGGTTTCTTTCACTGTGCTGCTAAGTTAAAAGCGTTTCAAATTTTAATGAATTTTGATTTTCAAATGTACGACCATCATCATACAACCCAAATATTAAAATCGTGAAAACTGCATCGCCTAAACAACACAGGAACTGAGTTACGCAACCTAGTTCCGTTTACTGGTACCAAAACAACCACTCTAAAAATCCCCGTACTTCCTTTCCAAGTTTGGTAACAGCTTGCGTCTGCGAAACCCAATTCACTCCCGTGAACTTATACTCACTTCCAACTTGTTAGCAGTGCACGCGTATTTCGGGTCTATACTACGTTAGATTAATACATTTCTGCCCAGGCATTTCTGCCGACGCATCCCCTAGCATCTAACGTTTACAATAACTTCATTGTGATTGGTGCATTGTTACTTTAATTTTAACAATGAAATTCTGAGAAATTATTTGCCAGCATAATTTCGTGTATAAATACAGGTCGAAAATCGCTGTTCCGCAGAACTTCGAGAAGGACCACCCACTATAGAGCAACACCCGGACAAACTGTACAAGACGCCACAACTTGCTCGGGAGGAAATAGGAGGGATCCAGCCAACTCTCATGGTATCAATGAAATGTTAAGTTTGTAACTACAATGACTATCTAAATTCCAAGCGAAAACTATCATGTAGGTAGTTAACGTATCACGTTTGCGCATACGCAGTTAGCGATTTTCGACCACCATGATGTTAAAGTGGTACTGTCACAAACTTCCATTCTTTCTCTTTAAAATAATCGGGGCCTACAGCTGACGTGATAGAAGTGATTCCATTAGTATTTGTTTTTATTTTAAGCTTTTTCAATTCTCATTTCGCTATCATAGTCAGCATTAAAATCTACGTATTTTAAGTATTTTAGACCACTGTCAAAAACTTTTTTAATTTAAACCGGTTTTTAAAATTCAATACGGTAATTTACACAATTTTTAACGTAAATTACACGTTTGATGTAAAATTTTTAACGCCCGTATACCCGTTCAAATTTGTCAATCTTGCATGTACACAAAGATTCAGCCCATCAGTCTTTTCTTGGTTTGTTGAACTTCATTTTGCTCATGTAAAATGTCAAATCTGCTGTCCACATGTACAGTCTGTTGTTTGTCAAATCTGGCCATTGACGGATTAATGCAATATTGTGGTTGGAGGTGGTTGGTTTTATGATTCAATTTGAAAGAGAACCGCCTAGGGAATGACAATTTTTAAAATAATATCTTTAAAAACTTGCACTATTAAACTGTTTTGAGACTTACAAAGCATATTAAAAATGTACTCCATTTAAGACAATAAAAAAAATCACTTAATTTTTTCAAATTCCTAATTTTTAAAACTTTTGCAAAACTGCTCCATTTACATAAGTTTCTCTCTTCTCAATAAACCTATATATATATATATATATATATATATATATATATATATATATATATATATATATTTATATATATAGCTGCAGTTACTTCGGTTTCTTTACCCTTACCGTTAACAGTGATCCCTCGTCCTCGTTAGGCTGAGCAAGTCCAGTTAAGCGTCTACAACAGTTTTGATCAATTTTAGAATCGAAAAAGGTCTTTCTGTTGTTGCAGTTAACACAAGAAGAGAAGGTAGAACAAATATAAAATATCTAATTGATTAACCCCGTTCTCACCCTCAGTACAAGCATTCCAAGGTGCACAAACGTACATGTGTACATACGGACAAAACTTCATGTACATACAAGGTTGGGATCGGGATAATGTGACGACTTTTGGACCCAAAGAGACCTTAGACACTTATTTTTTCAAAGCTGTGATACTTCCACTTTAAGGAAGTCAAATAGGATCTTTTACATTTTTTATGTTACTTCTTTTGTCTCGGGAGAGGCGATCGTCTTTTTCCCCCTTTAATTCGTCCTTGAACCTGGCATGTTTATGTTAAACTGACAGTAAGTTTATACGTGTAGACCTTCAGAACTGGTTCGTCGATCTGTAAGAAGTACTCACGTCAAAAAGACATGACCCGAAACAACTTTAACTATAGAAACATAAACGCCGATCACTTCAAAAGTAACAAAACAAAACGTCAAGTTCAAAGAGGCTTAAGTAATTTGCAAAACAATTGTATTTATCATAAAGTTCAAACGGTTACACAGATTTACTTGAACAACAAAGTTTCCAATGCCATTGTGAACGCCGACAGTGTTCTGACAAGCAGCTGGGCCTGGGTTGAAAAGCTTTCAACTAGCGAAAATTGTTTAGTATTGTTTTAAGCACTCATCACGTTAGAGAGGATTAAATGCCGCCATTGTTGTCGGCGAACACAAGGTCCCTCTTCACAACCGATCCACCGATTACAATGAAATCTTTTGTGTAATTGTGGAGGAAAACTTTGCCGCTTGATTCATTTTGATGTTGTTTCGACGAATTAAGTTTCACTTAACAGAGGTTTCTTGTTAAAATTACACTAAGAGTTGGGTTCGTTTTGCTAGTTCATTTGACCTTAATCATTTTGTAAGTACTGTGATGATGGTATTTTAACATTTGTTATAGCGTGTACATAATGTTCCGTAACGAAGTTTCAAAACTTTAGGGTATGGTTTTTTGTGACAAATCAGTAAATATTCAATAAAACATGTGATGACTCAAACCGAGGTTACTCAGTTATTTATTTTTTAACATGTATCATGTTTTAGCACTTAGGTTTCGATGTTGGATTTTTAAAGACGCGTGAGGCGTGTAACATGTTTATATTCATATATAACAGTATATTTTGCGCGTCGCAAGTCTCATATTAAATAAGTTATAATTAAAAATTCCTGTGTTCCCGCCGTAATCGAACCGGGGACCTTGCGCATGTGAGGCACACGCGATAACCACTAAACTACGGAAACTACGACATTTGACCGACTTAAATATATGAAAAGAATCGTTAATTTCATTTTAGTAGTTATATTAAAAGATGAGTTGTTTTATATTAATTCGTAAAGATCAGCTGATTTCATTGAACAGCTGATAGGCTACAATAAGTTTCAGGTTATGTTGTTAATTAAACTAGCTATGTTAATTTGTCGTGTTTTCGAACAGATTATCGAAATTAAAATTTTAAAAATTAAGAGAAAACATGATACTTGATTTTTATTTTTAGTTCAATAACAGACATTTTTTCACAAAAATAATTTTAATTTCGTAAAGTGACCGATTGAGTTGAAACTCGATGCAAACATTAATAGCGTTTGTAGTAAAATTTGTTAACAAAAATAACCAGCGTGATCGACTGTTAGTAAAAGAATAAATGATAACGAATCATTTAAAAAATGACAGTAGTTTGATATTTTTTAATTTAAGAGAAACATTATAAGACACAAATTACAAAAGAAAAGATTTTGTATTAGCCTCAGTCAAAGCTAAAATTGCTGACGGGTTTTCTTACAGGGCATGGCATCTCTTAGGAGTAATGGCTTAGCAGAAGATCCATCTTAAAGTACTAGAATCATTTTAAAGAGGACTCCAAACGAAATATAAAGAGAAAAAAGATGATAGAAGATCCAAACTCTAGAAAGATAATAGAGTTTTTAGGCAAGCTTAAGAATCTTCGGAGAATTTTATGGCAGAATAGAAAATATTTTGTAACAGACTGAGTCAAAGCTAAAATTTCTGAAAGGTTTTCTAACAGGGCATAGCATATCTTAGGAATCGTGGCTTAGCAGAAGACCCATCTTAAAGGACTAGAATCATTTTAGGAACAGTTACTTCAAGAGAAAATATAAATAGGAAGTATACCTATACGCTAGAAGGTCTAAACTGTGGGAAGATAATAGAGGTTTAAGTCAAGCTTAAGAATCTTCGGAGAATTTTATGGCAGAATAGATAAGATTTTGTATTAGCCTTAATCAAAGCTAAAGTTGCTGACAGGTTTTCTAAGAGGGCATGGCATCTCAAAAGTAGGAATCATGTCTTAGCAGAAGATCTAACTTGAAGATAATGCGGGAGAGGAGAGGAAACGTTTTATCACCTACTAATAGAATGTAGATATAGTGAAAAAGACCAAATCCTGGACTTCTTAAAGAGGCTAGATTTTTTAACGTCCGTACTTTACGCCAATTAGACTAATGAGGACGAGGGATCAGTGATAACGTTAAGCGAAAAGCTACGGGAGCAACTGCGGCTCGAACTAAGAACCTTAAGAATATTGTGCGTAGTTGAGTGACGCAAAAGACTAGCCGATGCTTTAGCCACTTCGATCACCGAGGCTAGAGTTGGATAAGATACCGTAACTGAGCATCTCAGGAATATTGGAATGTTTCACAATATATCTACTAAAACTGCAGTGCATTTATAACCCTTAAAATTCATTCGTTAATTCATTTATTTCACTTCTGATAATTTCTGATTTACTTGCAGTTCTTTTATAAATTTCAACGACGTCTCAAAACGTATTTCAGAAGACAGGATCAGTGTTCATTAGACAGATCCTGTCTGTGTCTGGGTTTTATCCTTGTGATGGCCGCTCTAATTATCCTATAACCTTCCCCAAGAGACTGTGTGCTGCTAAATGCCGTCCACTGGTCACATCACTTCCGATGAAAGTAATTATGACCGGATAATTTGATTCCGAAACGTTTCAAGCATGAAATAATCTGAATTTACAGTCTGTCCAATTAATTAGCATTGTGTTCGGACAACACGCGATTTCTGGCAGGCACTATCGAATTCGCGGGCGTCAAGCGACACTTGTTTTGCGTTTGCTGTTTTGTTTTGCTATTTTTCCCACCCCCTACTTCCCAACCCCTTCCGATAAAATTGTTCGCGTTTGTTTTGTTTGAAAACAAACGTTACAAACGCAGAAAGCGAAAACCGATATTGTGTTTGTTCAGAGAGTGAATTTTGAAAATGAGTTTTAATGTACACAACCGCCAGTAAATTGAATCAACTATTTTACTGAACAAATGTTGACTGGTAGATCTAAAATGTTTATTCAAATTATCGTTAAACAAAGATCAGGAAATGTGCAATGATTTTCATGTAGTTATTAAGATTAGTTGAATATTTCCCGGCTTTTGACGGGTTGTAGTTTAAAAATGTTCATGAAATATTTGATTTATAACCATTAAAGTGTTCAATACTTTGAAAATTTGTTTACTGATTTATAATGATTTTTAAAAAGTAACACTTACATTTAATTATAATATAAGCTCTTAATTAAATATATCTGTCGGGGTGATCATACAGGAAGAGTTTGTTTGTTTGTACAGTTAGCCTTTTTTAAGGCTAATTTCATTTCAAATTTTAGTGATGTTACCTTCTAGTCTTTGTTTATATATCCTCACTTTTTTAAATAATTAAACTCATCACATTTAATTAATTTTTACTTTAATTAACACTTAAAATGTCTGGAAATATCTTTACTTAATATCATAATTGAATTTTGGATGTTACCGGATCATCCATCCACTTTTCAAAAATAACATTTTCGTTAACTAAAATTCTTATTCTAGTTAAGAATTTTATTATTAAAACTCATATTCTAATATTTAACTATACCAATTAAAATTCATATTCTAGAAGAAAATTTTCATTAATTAAAATTCATATTCAAAACAGAAAACTTTATTTTTAAAACGCATAACTTAGTAGAAAACCGTCAACAAAAATTTCATATACAAAATCATTGTCTAAAATAGACTTGAAATACTCCGAACGTTTCTACCCTTAAATTATATTTGGTATTCAAGAGTTTTGGCTCGTGTATGACTGAATATAAATTACACAGAAAGAAATTGCCGGCGTATTCATTGTTGTCGGCATGAATGCTCGAATAGGCTTTGTTGTTGTGAAAGAAGATCAAAACTGGATAAACGTAAGCCAGCAGTATGAAAGACGATGAACACAATGGGTTGTAGGTAGGCATTAGTTGGGCACTGTTAAACATGTAAGGCTAGTTAATGAGCTACATTATGCTTAAGAAAGCTTTTTATGAAGCTAATTAACACTCTACCTTCTGCCATACAAAATATAAAAAAGTAGGACGATCGTGAAAATATATATTATATATATATATATATATATATATATATATATATATATATCAATCTTCAGATTTTCATCGTCAAAACAACATAGGAACAGAGATACAGAACCTAGTTCCGCTTATTAACACCTAAACAACTACGCTAAAAATCCCAGTTCTTCTCTTCCGGCTCTGAAACAGGTTAAGCCTACGAAACCTAATTCACTCCCGTCAATCAACACTCACTTCCGATTGGTTCGCAGTGCACGCAGTTTGGCAGAACATCGAGGAGGACAATCCACTACACAGCATCTTACCAACAGCACAAGACGCCACAGCTTGCTCGGGAGGAAATAAGAGGGATCCGGCCAACTATAAACAAACTGACTTCTTAGTTTCACTTGATCATTCTGAAGCGGAAGAGCCTGCTGCCGACCTGGTAATCACCCGAACTTCTATTTCACCCGCAGACTACAACAAGTAAACTCAATTTTGAATTCTTCATTAAAAAACTAATAAAATAAAATTACAGTCTGGTAATTAAATAACCCAATTACGTCTGTTAATTCTTCATCCGAACTACTGTTATCATAATTGTGTACTCATAAATTAATTGCAAATAAGGCCTAAACAAATTTATAATTTATATTGTTATTATCAATAATTAATTTGGAGAAAAAACTCGTGAACACTAAAATATAATTAATAAAATTTTTAAATTAAAAAACCATATGCAATAATAGTATAAATAAAATTTTTAGGAAGTATATATAAGTCAAACTTTGACAACGTTGTCAATTTTGTAAAATGGAGTAGTAATAATTATTAATGTAATATTAAAATCTTTAATTGACCGATGTTATTGGGGCCAAAAACGAATAAGAGTTTAATCTTTGATTAGCAGTTTAATGGAGAAACTGAAATTGATGATGAATTAAATAAGTTAATGACTTACCAGAAACCGGTTACAACTGGTATCCAGAATCTATGTACTTAAGCCAGGCACTTAGAACGCCAAAACCGTACTCAAATATACCTGTGGGAATTTCTGGAACCATTTGTGTAAGTATTGATCATGAAATATTCACAATTGACCATTGCGTCTAAAGAAAATAGTTCAACACGACGGTTGGTATAACAGAAAAAACCCAGAATAACACTTTTTAGCGCGTGTACTTGTTAATAATGTGCAAGTTGGTAACTTCAAAGTGTAAAACTGTTTTTGTTTTGTCTTGTTTAAACCGAGTTTACAAGTTGCAAACAAAGAGAGCGCCTCTAATTTATTATCCCGCTTATATTTTATACCGGCTTGTAAAAATCCAATTAACTGTAGTTATTAACGCTCATAACGTCTTCCGATGGAAAAAAACTTGTTGAAGTTAATTAACAAGTTAATTTAAATTTACTACTTCAATACAATGTACAGATGAATATATATAGGTCCTATATATAGAAAAAAGTTAAAAATAACAATAATATAAAATCTTAGAATTTTCGGATATTTTCGTAATTTTTCCGCCATAACGTTTTATTACATGCTCATTAGCAATAATACAAAATATAAAAGTGCGAAAACTACGGTAACTTATAAACAAAATAATGTAACCGGCATAAATTAAAAATTACTACTGCGCTTAAATTATCTTTAAAACCTAACCAAACTAACACGGTTTTGTGTGAAAGTAATTTGCGTAAAGTTACTAACCTCGTAATAACTATTTTGGCAGCCGCTGCTTTAAAGAAATGTTAACTTATTTGCTTATAATTGCCATATTTAAATTTAGATTGAAATTTGACAAAATATCCCTGAAGTGGTTTCTTTTTTAACGCCAAATCGTGAAATAAGCCCTCCAACAATCAATAATTGTTGTCTCAGGTAGAATCAATTGTTCTATCAAATGGAACAGGGTCTTCAAGACGACCTTGGCGTAGTAAATGTAGCATGCTCCATGCAATGCAAAGGGCAATGACGTTATAATATAGTTACGTTGAGTATCGTTTAAAATTTTAACTTATCATATGAAATTCAATCTTCTGCGAGTGAATAAAACACGAATTGAACAATAAAGCACGTAATAAAAAAAAGAATTTAATCATTACTTTTAAGAAGCTAGAAGTATTTTAAATACCCAAATATATTTTTTTTTGCTATTTTAACGCAAAAATCACATTAAGGCTATTATCGCCTCCCTAAATGTAAGTGTGAGAGTAAAATGTTAAAGTTGTAAGTGTAGACTCGGGTACCGCGAGGGACGTCTAAATCCTCTCAATAGGTGCAGTTAGTCTGCACCCCCTCCCGGGGAATACCCAAATAAAAATACTTATATACGGTATATAATATATTGTTAGAGTTTATTTTCAAACATTTTTACCACAAAAACGTTTAAAAAATATAAATTTATTGATCGATATTTTATTATACTGTCTTTTGAAGTAAAAACGTTTTTATACGAGCCCAGCAATTTTTTAAATTGCAACAAAATAGTAACTCCGTGATAACACCCATAACATGTAAAAAAGCTTGCCCGTATACCAGCTTCTTGTTCTTCTTTAAGTCTACCAGTGAGCTAATTGCATTCTAGCGCAGTGCAATGATTTTTTGCTTATGAAACTAATAGAAGTGAGTTCAAAACCCACTACACACTAAACTGTTTTTCATATTATTGTTCATAAACTGTTTTTCATTGTCACTTGTTTAAAATTATATTTATAAATAACTTCAACAATAACTATTTTATTATAAAGCCATCGTACTACATACCCGGCCTATTTAACACAAAACTGTTACAGCGTTTACAGTTAAATATATCTTAAAGTTACTTACATCTTATATAAATACGTTAGATAAATAATATTTAAATTATTCACGAATGCCCTTATACTAAATGCCCAGCCCTTGCATCACAATTACTGCAACATTAACAGTTAGATATATTGCAAAAGATTAATGTTTCGCCTTTGTGTATGTTATAGATAATTGTCCCATTTTCTTCAATATCACTTGTGCATAATTTCAGTTTAGCAATAAGATCATAATATTTACACCAACACAAACATTTTTTTCTACGAAATTTTTCCATACAACGCAAAGTAAAAACAGATCTTCGGTTAGCGTGTAAGGAATAGACTTTAATGAGATAAAACCAGCTGACTATTCGGATGAATTGAAATACGTTCTCATGTAAATGTTATGTAATTTTTGATCATCTGGTTTTGAATAAAAATTTAATTTTCGCAGATATTATCTTTACCATTGGTTTCCTCAACTCCAAAAACCTTTGAATTAGAGAGAGTTTAAAGATTTAGCCCGGGTGGTCACGAAGGCCATTGAAAGCCTTCGCGAAAGCCTGAGTGGAGTCAAACGTGTCGCTGGGCTCTGCTAGGCAATAGCTTCGACATTGTTTAGGTTCGGTTTTGAAGTGGGCTCAGATTCATCACACTTCCAAACTTATTATTTCTTGTTACCTAGGATACGGTTTTTAAACATCCTAGTTCCTGGAATCCGTTACAATAGGTCTAAATATATGGATCCGAATGATAAAAAACGCGTTCTTTAATCTTAAATGTGGGAACACAATTCAGAAGGTAAATAAAGAGTCTATAAACAAACGTGTATAAAGAAACACTTCTTAGTCAGCTGTTCTCAATTTTGTTTATTTTAATATTCAATTGTCTCTTATATACAGGGTGATAAGGTATCGCGGAAACAAAATCAATGTATGATTGTCGGTGCAAAAATAAAAGAAACAATTTCTAAAAAAGTATGTCCTAAAATGCTTTGTTTCTGTCTGTCTGTTTGTCTGTATTTTTTTAGTTAAAATGTTACTCGAAATCGTTTACACTAAACAGAAGGAATTCCGTACAGATGTTAACGTTACAAGACGTTATTAGGAAAAAACGTTGAAAAAATATTTCGTCTATTTTCAAAATGCGCGGCAGTTTTACAAAATATTCTGAAAAACAACATTTCTTGGGTCAAATCTAACATAGTTTGTTCCATTGTAATCGGATTCAAATAACGGAACAACGTTACCAAACTTGGCGATACGTTATATTTTAATACTGAAAAATTAGTGCAGACTCATTACAAAAGGATATTTTCTAGTTTAAAAACATCTGATTGTGTCAAAATAATAACACCTGATGTAATATTCAATAAACACATCATTGTTTAATTTCTAAATATAATTCATAATTGTTTGAATTCAATGATAACAATGCAAACACAGGCTTGTTTTTTTTTTGTAACACAGAGAATGCAGCAAATGATATTTTAACCATGAAACAAGCAAATATTTTCAGGTGTTCTTATCAAAACTAGGTCGTCCTGATTTACCAAGCTCCTGAGGTTTCAAACTTCTTGTTTCCCTGAATATCCCAAAGCAATACTTCATCTTAACGATTCTCCCTTAGTATGGAAACCCAAAGTCAGATATTTAGGTATCGTGCTCGATAATCGATTGACATTTGCTCTCTGTGTCAGGCAAAGTTGGTGCGGCTCGCCGCAAGCTTTTACCTTTTCTAGCGAACAAAAGACCTATACCTCTGCAGGTCAAGCTGACTATGTATAAAATGTACCTTCGCCCCACCCTACCCTATGCTGTAACTTGGTACTCACTCATCTCTGACTCTCGAAGGAAACGACTGGAATTCTTCCAAAACCGCTTTTTTCGTTTACTGACCGAATCTTCTTCAGAAACGAAACTATCCGTCAAAGCCTTACAATCCTCTCACTCGAGGAATATTACCTCAAACTCACACACAAACTAGCACAGCGAGCAGAAGGCTCAAAACACGCGCATCTGTTGGTTATTATGACAGATCCCGCTTCCTCGCTACGATACATAAATAGTGTGAGGGGGTATTTAGTGTCGCCTGATGTGAACTCACATAGCCAATCATCTTCAAATTATACCTTCTCCATAAATCCAAGCACAACCCACATCTTCATTTCTCACCCAGACAAGACGCAATAGACTTCAATTCATATGTTTATAAATATTTTTAATATTAACAACATACCATTAACAGAGTATAATTTCTCTCGCCACTACCAAGACGAGAGAATGGTTAAAATGGTTCTAAAACACCCATTAAGGGTTAAAGTGGGGGCAAAAACGAACATTACATTTTATCCCTGTATCACTAGACCCAAAAAATGTAGATACATTGATATTTGGATCCACTGGTTTATCTAGAATTTTGGAGATGAAAAAGGGAAGTTTTTTAAAAATTCAACCCCAACTTATTTGTAATAAGAAACCAATCGTTGCGGGACTAATTTGTAATACGGCACAAATCGTTGCGGGACTAATTTGAGATTCGGAAGCAATCGTCACGGGACTAATTTGTAATACGGGACCAATCTTTAGGAGACTAATTTTTAATAGGGGACTAATCGTCATGGGACTAATTTGTAATAAGGGACAAAACGTCACTGGACTAATTTGTAAGACGGAACCAATAGTCGAGGAACTAATTTTTAATACGGGATAAATTGTCAAGGGACTAATTTGCAATACGGAATCAATTTTCGAGAGACTAATTTGTAATACGGGAGAAATAGTCAAGGGAGTAATTTGCAATACAAAGTCAATCATCGAGGGACTAATTTGTAGTACGGGAGAAATCGTCACGGTAAGAGTTGAAGGGATAAATAGTCGTGATACCGACCTGATTGTTCGACAATTCGTTCCAGAAAATTGGTCCAGACACTTTTGTACCATAAAATATTCTTACTAACATAATTCTTGTCCCTTGAGCATTCGGTACCACGGTACATTCTACCAAGTTACTATCGTGTTTTCATAGCGTAAACGTTCAATTAAATGACTAATTAATAATAAAAATAATAGAAACTTTTTTTATTTTCTTGAGAATCTATCTCAGTCAGATTAGTTATATACTAATAAATAACTATATACCATAGAGTATATACTAACAATACGAGGTGTGGCTATTAAATAACGAGACTGACGCTGCGGCGCAACAAGTACGCATGCGCCAACCGCCATTGACCAACAGCTGTTTAGTGTGAAGCTTTCTCTTCAGAATGCAGTTAGTCTCGTTTGTGTAACCAACACCGTTTAATCATAACCTTCATTTCCGTTAGTGTTGTTATTTTGTTTTGCCGGAAAAAATGGTTAGTGTAATAATAGAGCAACGAATTGTTGTTAAATTTCACTTCAAACTTGGAAAAACCGCTACTGAAACTTATAATTTACTGAAAAAGTGTATGGCAGTGAATGTTTATCGTGGGCACGTGTTTTTGAATGGTTTAAGCGTTTTCAAAATGGCCGACAAAACGTTGAAGATGATTCACGGCCAGGTCGCCATTCAAAGTCAAAAACGGATGACAATGTTGAAAAATTTGCTAATTTGATTCGGTCTGACCGTCGATTAAGTATTCGTGCAATTGGTGAAACTGTAGGCATTGATAAAGAATGGGTACGGCAAATTTTACGTGACAACTTGAACATGCGAAAAGTGTGTGCCAAAAATTCTCATGTTTGAACAACAAGCAGCTCTCAAAAATGTTTGTACTGACACTTTGGATGCCATTGAAAATGACCCAAATTTATTGGAAATGATAATAACATGTGATGAATAGTGGTTTTTTACGTATGAACCGGAAACAAAGCGCCAATTCATGCATTGGAAGACCCACACTTCACCGAGAGCCAAAAAAGCAAGAACCAGCTAGTCAAAATTTAAAGCAATGATTGTTTTTTTCGATATTCATGGGATTGTGTACCTTCACTAGGTTTCTGAAAGTCAAACAATTTTCAATATTACTATCTTGAGGTACTTGGTAAACTACGTGAAAGAGTAAGGAAAAAACGACCCGAAATATGGAAGGACAAATCATGGGTTTTCCACCAAAACAATGCTCCAGCTCATTCCGCGTTATCTGTCAAGAGGTTCCTGGCCAAGTAAATCATCCCAATGTTAGAACATGCACCTTACTCACCAGACCTTGCACCATGTGACTTCTATCTGTTCCCTTAGGTGAAATCTGCATTAAAAGGGACAAGATTTGAATCCGTGGAAACTGTAAAAGTGAAAGCGGCAAGAGTCCTGGAGGAGTTGACAGCTTCCAGCACTGTTTCCAACAATGGAAAATTTGCATGGAGCGTTGTAGGGATAGAGAAGGGGTGTATATTGAAGGTGATAATAAGTAATTATGTATAAAATGAAAATAAAATTTTTTACAACGTCAGTCTCGTTATTTAATAGCCACACCTCGTATATCTCTCGAACGGCTTAAACGATTAAGTTGAAATGTAAGTCATACAATTTATGAAATTTTAAAAGGCTGCTATTTTGAAATTGTTGAACGGGGTTTGCTGGGTAACGAACTGGTTGAAGCTGGGACTATCACCAAACCGACATTTGTGTCAAATATGAATAAAATATTACGAATGGAAGACTAATATAGCGCGTACAAGCACGCACTCTCTCTCTCTCTCTCTCTCTCTCTCTCTCTCGCACACACACACACACACACACACACACACACACACACACACACACACACACACACACACACACACACATACACACACATAAATTACACACCGTATTGCATATACTGCGTTCTTTTCAAAGTCCCTAATAGTATGACCCAAGTCACACTCAAATAGAAATCCGATGCATAGAACTACTGAGTAAGCTTATTATAATATTTGATAGGGTTTAACAAATACTTACAAAAAATATTTTTACTTACACACAAATAAAAGCGGATTTTTTCACGGACGTTAAGTCTTGGCTAATCCTAGCATTGCATTTTAATTGTTAACAAACAAGTTCTTTATTCTACCACTCGTTAACAAGAGCGCTGTTGTCAGGCTTTATGAATAATTCAGCGTGTGTCGCCCAGGTCTTTTATACAGTCCTGTGTTTCAGCTATTCAATGAATTTTAACGTATTTCTAAGTGGTGCGAAACGTGATCGATCTTCATCCCTAAACGAGTGGGAGTAAGCAACAAAAAATCGAATAATACCTTTTATATACTGTCCAAATGTAAATAAAATCACCGATACATTACTTTTGCCAATTTCAAAATTGCAGCCGCATAACACTTTGTAATATCAAATACAACAAAAATAGTTAATTTTATAAAAGGTTTATTCAGTGGCTGCAAACAAGATGCATTAAATTTGAAATTTTTTAAAGTTATGCTTGATGTACTACCGATTTTGGTAGGAAAGTTACACTTATGAAAGAGATTTTTAATGCCCGCCATTTTGAAACTGTTGAATAGATTTTGCTAAGCAGATCCTCACGTAACGAAATGTCCGCTTACAAATTATTACTTAATTTTGTTACGTTTTGGAATTAGATTATTTTTTTCAGTTTATAAAGCTTGGTGGATTCTGGCATCTTGATCTAATATACAACTAAGACTCTATGATTCCAATTCAGTAGAATAGTGTCCTTTCTGCTAGTCATCACAGCTTTACAAGAGTTGCGTTTCTCACACCCAAAGTTAAAAATCTGCTTCTAGAATTCATTAGAAGCTCTTTTGCTACCGTCATCTCTTCCCTCAGTTTATGCTGTTTTGTACCCGGTAGATATGTACATTTACAAACGTGTCTACCTGCTTCTAGATTTTATTAGAAGTTCCTTTGCTACCGTCTTATCTTTCCTCAGTTTACGCTGTTTTGCTCCCAATAGATATGTACATCTACAAAAGTGTCTATTTGCTTCTAGATTTCATTAGAAACTCCTTTGCTACCGACTTCTCTTCCCTCAGTTTACGCTGTTTTGCTCCCGATAGATATGTACATCTACAAACGTGTCTATCTGCTTCTAGATTTCATTAGAAACTCCTTTGCTACCGACTTCTCTTCCCTCAATTTACGCTGTTTTGCTCCCAATAGATATGTACATCTACAAACGTGTCTACCTGCTTCTAGATTTTATTAGAAGCTCCTTTGCTACCGACTTCTCTTCCCTCAGTTTACGCTGTTTTGCTCCCGATAGATATGTACATTTACAAACGTGTCTATCTGCTTCTAGATTTCATTAGAAACTCCTTTGCTACCGACTTCTCTTCCCTCAATTTACGCTGTTTTGCTCCCAATAGATACGTACATTTACAAACGTGTCTACCTGCTTTTAGATTTTATTAGAAGCTCCTTTGCTACTGTCTTCTCTTCCCTCAGTTTACGCTGTTTTGCTCCCGATAGATATGTACATCTACAAACGTGTCTATCTGCTTCTAGATTTCATTAGAAACTCCTTTGCTACCGACTTCTCTTCCCTCAATTTACGCTGTTTTGCTCCCAATAGATATGTACATCTACAAACGTGTCTACCTGCTTCTAGATTTTATTAGAAGCTCCTTTGCTACCGACTTCTCTTCCCTCAGTTTACGCTGTTTTGCTCCCGATAGATATGTACATCTACAAACGTGTCTATCTGCTTCTAGATTTCATTAGAAACTCCTTTGCTACCGACTTCTCTTCCCTCAATTTACGCTGTTTTGCTCCCAATAGATATGTACATTTACAAACGTGTCTACCTGCTTTTAGATTTTATTAGAAGCTCCTTTGCTACCGTCTTCTCTTCCCTCAGTTTACGCTGTTTTGCTCCCGATAGATATGTACATCTACAAAAGTGTCTATCTGCTTCTAGATTTCATTAGAAACTCCTTTGCTACCGACTTCTCTTCCCTCAGTTTACGCTGTTTTGCTCCCGATAGATATGTACATCTACAAACGTGTCTATCTGCTTCTAGATTTCATTAGAAACTCCTTTGCTACCGACTTCTCTTCCCTCAGTTTACGCTGTTTTGCTCCCGATAGATATGTACATCTACAAACGTGTCTATCTGCTTCTATATTTCATTAGAAACTCCTTTTGCTACCGACTTCTCTTCCCTCAATTTACGGTGTTTTGCTCCCAATAGATATGTACATCTACAAACGGGTCTATCTGCTTCTAGATTTCGTTAGAAGCACCTTTGCTACCGTTTCTCTCTCCTCAGTTTATGCTGTTTTGCTCCCGATAGATATGTACATCTACAAATGTGTCTATCTGCTTCTAGATTTCGTTAGAAGCACCTTTGCTACAACTCAGAGCACAACTCAGGAAAATCATGGGGCTTATTTCTGGGTACTGTGGCCTAAGGGTGCAGATGAACAGGATAGATATGTACCATGCTGAAACCGTGTGTAGATTGTGCAGGAAAGAGGAGGATACTGTAAGACATATAATCCTTAATTATGCTTAATTTTGAAGCTCTTGCTGGTAGGAAGCTATTGGTTTTTGGTTTTAAGGACCTTAGAGATCTTCAGCAGAATGAGCTAGTCAGTGGACTGTTGGAACTTAATAATGGCATTAATCTGCTAAACTAGAACTTAAGAGGTTTAGTTGCACAATAGGTCTGTTGAAAGCAGTGCCTGGGGTTGTATTATCCCTTTTCTCCGAAATTTTTGTCCGATTTAATTCAAACTTGGTACAAATATTAATTTTAGCTTGTAAATGTTAATTACTCGACACAAAAATGTATACCGGTTCAAAATTTTAGCCAAAAGTTGTTATCAAATTAAATTTCAACATCGTAATTAGGGTTAACATCCACATAAAATTAATAACGGGCAGGATTCACTTACGTATTTTCAATGATTTCTTTAAAATTAATATGCGGATATAAACGCAGATTTTTTTCGTAAAGTAGGGTTACCATGAAACTTAATTGTTCCGCAATGTGTTCTTTTTTCTTTTTCTTAATCTAGCTCACGTTCACTTTTATTATTTTCATTATCCATATAAAATAAATAAAAATTACAGCTGGGGGTTGTTTTCCAAACTGAAGTTGAGTATTAATGCTCAGACAACCCTTCTCCGCAATTTATCGACCGACGAACGCTTTTACAAAACTTTGCTCATATCTCAACTGTCTCTCAATTTTTACTCGACTTGTTTCATTACGTCCGCTTCATTAATTTATACTCGGTCACTTGTGTAAGTTAGCGCTGCCGAGTTATTGTCGCGGAGCCCGTAGCTAAAGCGTACAGGCAGTACGTTTATACATTCTTTACAAATACTATGGTAATCTTTAGATATTTTTAATTTTTCTTAGTGACCATATTTTTTTTCAATTAGGTTAACGAGGGATCAAAGATAACGGAAACAGGAAAACGTGCAGCAGATATATAAATAAACCGAAACCGGAAAACTGGAAACCGAAAAACTCCACTAGATATATAGATAAAAATTCCAGGAATTTCCCCATAAAAATTAAACGGCTTATCGTTATGCCCAGTTTCCATCAAAGTGATCCTCTTTGGTATGGATACAACGGTTCTAGCGTTTTCCCCATGCTTCCATGCATCCCTGAAGTGTTCGAAGCACGCCCTGTGATTTTGCCTGGATCTCCTCATTTGTGTCAAAAAAACGAAAATGCAATTTCAACTTTATTTTGGGGAACAGAAAAAAGTAGCACATGGTGAGGTGAGGCGAAACGATGGGTGGGGGAATCGCCACATTGTTTTTGGAAGCCAAAAAATTCCGAACGACATGTGCGCAGGCGCGTGTCGGGTGGAGAATCTAGCTCTTGTCCTCCCACTGTTCTGAAGTTTACACCTAACGCTCTCACTTAACCACTTCAAAACTTCACAATAAAACTTTCTATTGACAGTTTGACCAGGAGGAACAAATTCCTTGTGGGAAATGTCTTTGATGTCAAAAAACAATCATTCTGTGCTTCACGTTGCTGCGAACTCGACGTACTTTTTTGTTCTTGGTAAAGATAGCGACTTTCACTGCTACGACTTTTGCTTAATTTCAGGTGCATAACCGTAAACCCATGTCTCATCACCGGTTATGACATTAGAGATGAAGTTAGGGGACATCTTCTGCTGAAATTTTCAATTCAGTGCATACAGCTACGCGATGATCTTTCGCTGTTCAGCAGTCCCGGTACAAATTCTTGCAGTAATGCGCCTCATGTCCAAATTGTCTGACAAGACGCGTTACACGGACCCGTGCGACAATCCTATGATGGCACAAACATAACGGATCGTTCGTCTACTATCTGCAACAATAGCCTTTCGCACTTTCACGATAGGCTAATGTCCGGTGTTGTGCTTGTCGATAGATGTGGTAAAAGCTCATGGTCGTCGGTAAACATTCGTCCATAATTGAAGATTTTATACATTAAAAAAATTTACTTCAACACATAGCATTGTCATCAAACGCTTCCACAAGCATGCGATGGGGTTTTACAGCAATTTTTTAACAATGATGCCAAAGTTTATGTTGGTTCTTTGCTCCTTAAAATCTGCCATTTATACAAGTTTAACCGCAACGCCAAAACAGAACGTTAAGACAATCAAGAACGCGGCCTCTCACCGTCACGGCTGTTCGCACAGTAATATGCAAAGAGTACTGTTGGGCCACTCTACCGACAGCAGGTCATATCACAATTAGCGCGCGGAATTCAAATTTCCCGAATTTTCGTGTGCGACCAAGAGGTCTATTCCAGACGCAGTACCGGTTTGGAAAACAGCTGCCAGTTGGATTTTTCGGCAAATTTACAAAGTATTTTAACAATCGCAATATTGAAAACAGATATCAGGTAGAAGGATAAAATCAATCAAGAACAGGAAGCTCCAACAAATCGCACACTATGAGGGAAGAGTGTTACGGAATTTGAGAATCATTATTGAAGACTGAGGAAAAGAGAAGAACTAATGCGTTGGTATGGACGTGCATCTTGCGAAATATTCCAAAGGTGCGGTGATCTCCGACAAGAAGGAGGCGTCAGAACAATTAGAAGAGGAATCTTTTTACAGAATAAAAGAATAAATTTTTATATTTGTAATTTATTGATCTGATATGTAAACTGATTTACTCCGTCGTTAGACAGGCTGGGTTTCCTGGTTCCATACTTCTAATTAAGCTCTTGCCTTACTGTAGTTAATTAAATTAAACACCCAGAGCGTCCTCTGAATGAATTTCCGTAAAAATTATTTACATTGCAGCTTTGAGAAAGTGCTTAAAAAGTATAGGCTAAAAGTCAATTTTTTTCTAAATAGTCTACGTAGATCAGATTCTACCTAATAACTTTAACACCTTAACATAAGGTGCCATCATGATTGCTGACATCATGGAACAATCGACAATAAAACCTGTGTTATGGTAAAATGTTTAGTATTCAGTGCTTAAGCAATTTTAACGTAGATTACTACAGTGAAATCAGATTTTTAAAAAGTGGATTTTTATCACTTAACGACCAGTGGACTGCTGCCTTATCACAGCGTACTGCCTAATGGGTAATCTTATAAACCATCAATTTGGAGTGGAGGCTATTGAGTTTCTAGACATTGGGCCCAGGCTAATTGTACAGACTTAACAATATTGTGACTCTAATCCATGATTTTATGGATCCTTATATTTGTTTATCTTTTCCCATATCAGCCGAACTGCGCCTCTTCTCCTCTTCTGTATCTTCAAGACCTTTTTCGTGTTTTTTTTTTAAGTTGCCATATTTCGCTTCTACGAGAGATTATACTTTTTATAATTGCACCCTATATTCTATGTTTATTTAGTTTCGATTTAATTGATTTTGATTGCTAAATTAAAAGTGTAAAAAATGTGTATTTGCAATTGCCACAGTTTTCGAAATGCCATGTAGGTAAAAATATCCGTTCAAGCTATTACCAAAACCGATTTTTCTAAAAATTGTGAATAAAATCGAATTAAAATTTCGAAGTGAGAATGCTAACACACACACACACACACACACACACACACACACACACACACACACACACACACACACACACACACTACAACAACCGTACGACAACACAAAAAAAGAAAAATGGTTAAAATCTACTACCCAGCTACAATAGTTACCACCCGGCAATTTTTGTATTAATTAACTATCTTAATTATCTGAATTAATTTGCCTTGCTGCCTCTGCTGCTATATGCTGCCTCTGGGTTTCAATTAACCTTTCGTACTTTCGCTGCAAGGCAAACGGCCATAAGCACAGCTGTATCAATTTGTGTAAATCACACACTTTTTTGCCGGACTATGACGTCGAATTTAAAAACTTCAGTTAGACAAAGACGTATGGTATTATGAATGACGAGATTTTTGCAACTAAAACAAACCAATTAATTTGTTTTTTTCCTTTTTATTAAAAAAACTTAGCTATAAAATATGTTGTTTTTTTTAATTAATTTCGTCCGTTTAATATATTTTTAATTTCAATATTTCAACTTAATTAATTAATTTTTAAAAATTAATGAAACGCCATTCCTTATTTTCTAACATATATCATTGTCATTGTCAAAACAACATAAGAACTGAGTTACTTAACCTAGTTCCGCTTACTAACACCAAACAACGACGCTAAATATCCCCGTACTTCTCTCCCGGCTTTAAAAGAGCCTTAGCCTGTGAAACCTAATTCACTGCCGTCAACTCACTTCCGATTGGTTCGCAGTTCACGCGTATCTTGCTCGGTTCTATATATACTACGCTAGATTTCTGGCCAGGCATTGTTGCCGGTGCATCACATCGCATCTCCCGTGCACAATAGTTTCATTCTGATTGGTGCGTTCTTTTTCTAGTTTAAACAGTGAAATACTTCTGAGAAATTATGTTTCCGCCATAATTTCGAGAATAAATAAAGGTTCGAGAATAAATTATTGTTCTGCAGAACATGAAGGAGGATCGCCCTCTACAGAACAACTACACGCAGCCTACCAACACCCGGGACTAACTTTACAAGACACCACAACTTGCTCGGGAGTAAATAGGAGGGATCCGTCCGGCCAGCTTTAAACAAACGGACCTTTTAGTTTCCTTCACCATTCCGAATCGGAAGCCCGCTGCCGTCCTGGATATCGCCTGGACTGCCTCTATTTCTTCTCGGAGACTATAACATCATAAATGACTAATACAACAACAATTTATTCAAAGATTATTCAATTTAATGTATATATGTCGCTGACCACAAAGTTAAATTCTGATTGTCACAAATTTTATTACTTACGCATGTTAAACTACTTAATCTCCTCAAACCTCTCAAGAATTAATTATTTAGGTTGTATTCCTTTAATCGATTTCAATGCACCGATGCACCCATAAACCGATTTCCAGAAGAGCATGAATTAAAAATATTGTTTTTTTACATTAGCTTCCATCACGATTGCGAAACAATGCCGTAGCATAATTTTGAAATGTTACGTTACGTACTCTTTG
The DNA here is from genome assembly GCA_022606455.1 of Callitettix versicolor. Lineage (NCBI taxonomy): Eukaryota > Metazoa > Arthropoda > Insecta > Hemiptera > Cercopidae > Callitettix > Callitettix versicolor. The sequence goes on from CM040185.1 coordinate 55,462,594, forward strand.
AGGTGCAAAAATGGCGTAAAGTATTTTGTAATTAGAGGAACTTAACGTCTTAAGTTCGGGACCGCCATAAGACTTCCCTTTGCCGTTAACGCCGACCCCTCGTCCTCGTTATTCTAATTGGCAAAACATACGGACGGTAAACAAGAAAAAAAAATTTATCACCGTGGCACAAGAAGAGTAGCTTTCTTCTGAAGTCTTATATTTCTAAAAGTGTAGTTTATCGCTAAACGGCTAATTTACCTACAAGACAACTTCGTACGTTTTCTTGGAGTTGAATCCTTTCTCTTTAATGACTGAAATGTTATCCTAATGTACTGTACTGTATTTTATACAAGCGACTGCTTATGGTGCAATTTCCATTTATGAAAATGAGCTATTGGAGCTGCCATAATGGTAAAACCCAAAACCTGTAGTTTTTTTATGAGAGATCGTTAAGACATTGCTATTTTCTTTTAAATTTTCAAACACTCAATGGTCTATACTGTCAACACACCAACCACTAGGGAAACGTGCTGTTAAAAGTCGCTGCAACATCCTGGAGACGATTAAAACTGAATTTTACAAAACCCACATTTGGGGGTTGGTTAACCAGCAACGGTCAAAGTAACACCCAGACTTCGACCTGACTTTAGGTGTTGGGACTATCGAATACTTTTAAGTATTCGAATATAAAAACTACTATTCGAATAAGTATTTATAAAAAAGTATTCGAATACGAAAACTACTATTTGAACATTTAAAAGTATTCGAATCCAAAAAGTACTATTGGAATAAGTATTCATTTAAAAGTACTCGAATACAAAAACTACATTCGAATAAATATTCATTTAAAAGTATTCGAATCCAAAAAGTACTATTGGAATAAGTATTCATTTAAAAGTACTCGAATACAAAAACTACATTCGAATAAATATTCATTTAAAAGTATTCGAATACAAAAACTACTTTTTTGGTATTTTAAGGCGAAAACACATTGAAACTATTATCGTCTCCCTAAATGTAAGTGTGAGTGTGAAGTGTTAGTCATAAGTGTAGTGTTGTAAGTGTAAGTGTGTGTTAGACTCGGATACCGCGAGAGACGTCTAAATCCTCTCAATAGGTGCAGCTAGTCTGCACCCCCTGCAGTGTACAAAAACTACTATTCGATTAAGTATTCATTTAAAAGTACTCGAATACAAAAAATACTATTTGAATAAGTCTCCATTTAAAATTATTCGACTAAAAAAACTACTATTCGAAAAAATATTCATTTATAAGTATTTTAATAGTTTCATGAACATTAATACTGACGCCAGGCTGTTTGTGATTTTCAGAATTGTACAGATGATATCGATTTCCTGCCTGTTTGTCTGTCTGTTTTCCTCGTAAGTAGTCTGTAATTAATATGAATTGCAACTATCCGATATTAGATTACGATTTTTTTATTGCATCATAGCCACCAGTCCATAAATTTAAGTAATTAGGATTAACCTATTTTTATCTGTCTAATGGTCTTTTACCTCACCTCGTAAAGGCTACCGCGGTTTCGAAACCTGACTGTTTCATCTTCCAGCCGTAGTACAAAATGTTAAATCCCTCTGTTGAGGTCGTCACAAAGTTAACAAAATACTGAAAACACACATCACAAACACTTAACATAATTACACGATTTTTTACTGGGAAAACACGATCGAGCAACTCGTATATCTGGACTGTAACTACATACGAGTTGTACGTTGTGTTTGGCCAAACCGAATTTTTATGTCATGCGTTTTAATAAAAATCGTTTAGTTGTATTTAGTGTTTGTGACGTGTTTTCAACGTTTTGTTAATTTTGTGACGACTTTGATAGAGGGATTTAACATTTTGTTATGCCGCCTGAAGATGAAATAGTGAGGTTTCGAAACCGCGCTAGCCTTTACGAGATGAGTAAAATAAGACCACTAGATGGAAGAAAGTACGCTATATCCTAATTATTTATAATTTTTGCATTATAATAATTCCATTGGAACACTCCTCATTGAAAGAAACAAGGGAAAAATTTAATAATTTATATTTAAATATTCATAAGCCGTATTAATTTAATTATTAATTAATTTGATCCTTAATAATACTGCATTAATAAAACTGAGAAATATTTAAAATAGAATATAACAACTATCAATTAATAATGAAATCATTATACTATACTTCGTTTCATTTTCCATTTTCGCACCTGTTTCCTAGTTACAGCTTAATATTTTACAAAGTTTTGAAGCCCAACTTTGAAAAATTTTACATAGATTTTTAAACTACGTTGCTAACGTATCTTTATATATATATATATATATATATATATATATATATATATATATATATATATATATATATATATACGTTGACACACGTAATTTTAGTCCGATATGATTCAAACGGGGCACGAAAATTGATTTTGGTAATAGTTTTAAACAAGTTTAACAGTTGCAAAACGGCGCCGTTTATCAATAATACTACATGCAGCGTTTGACACGTAAATGAATGCATAACCGCTGTATACTTTCCGTCCTACCTCAGTTAGCGTTCCTAATAGTTGAACAGACTGTTTCTGACAGAAGCCTGTTACCATGGTGACTAAAGCTCGGTTATTTTAGTTTGCTTGATTAATGAAGTAGGGAAATACAGTTCCCTGTGCCCAGGCAACAGTACTGTCATGCAGCGGTGTGATTTTACTTTCACAGTACGAACTGTGATTGCTACTACTGAAGCGCTGTGATATTAAACTGTGATTTACTGTGATTGTAATTGACGGCTTTATCGCTCCCGTAGCTGTAGGTAGTAGCTATTAACTACAGAAGTGAAATGTGACTGAATGCACAACCTAAAATTTAATTTTACGTAATGCCTCTAATGATTTTTGTTCGAATAAATATTTAGATTATAACTTTAAAAAACTAACCAGAATGGAGGTTTTAAAAAGCAAGTGATATTTAGTCAAAGAATAACCTTATTGCAAAATACAGAAATATAAAATTACACGCAATGGGTTAAACATCAACAGCGTTTACCTTAAAAAACATTGTTTTAACTTTTTTGTAAAGCAACATTTTTTTAAATCAAGGGGCCAGTGCGAAATTTCGCACTATGAAAGTTTTAAGTAATCACAGCCTTTTGAATAAGAGTAGTCGTTGGGGTGAGGGCGGTAGTTGGAAGGAAGGGAAAACATGTTTAACAAAACGATCGGTTTGAAATAATAATCACAAATTTATGAGTCACTGTATTACATACATTTAAATACAGTTAACTGCTTTTAATAGCAATTTTACAGGGCTTTACAATAACTCGTTGTAAACGATATTTGATGAAAGAATGTCATTTTCTTGTACTTTTTGTATTTCAATTTCTTATCATGTTAGTTGATTTAGTTACGCTTGAAAAAGCTACACACAATTGTCCGTGAGTAAAGACGGCATTTGGTAAATACAATCCTGCTCTTTGAAGTATTAGTCCCTGTGATTTTTTTATAGTGATAGCTAATGCAATTTTAATACGTTCTAAATACTGTCGTATAGTCAATTGAAAAGGTATGCTTGATAACCTCTAACTGTATTTTGACATTTTAATTGTACTTCGTATTTTGTGTTGTTCATATTAACAATAGAAATACATGATAAAAATATTTATGTAAAAACAGTATCCAAAACATGTGTTTGGTATTCGAAATGCTTGTCCCTGCTTGTACGACGGGCAGGGATAGGGGACTGTCAGTAGGGCCACGTAACCTGTACGTTTAATGACTTCTAAGTAAACATTGAAATTGTTCTAAGCACGATATGAATAAAACGAGCGTTAATGGGATTGTCATTTCGTAATTAATAACTTAGCTTCATAAAATCTACAAAATATTGTCTGATTTGTGATGCGCATCCATGATGTCGTTTTACCAAAATGTTATGCCAAAATTTGTGGAATAAAATTTTCCACAAACAATAAGTTGTAGAGTAAAATCGTTTTGCAATGTCAGAATACGGTTAAAAAATCTTTCTAAAGATAACTCATTTATGCCTGTACGAATAGTATGTGCTGAGGAAAAGGGATGTTGACTCGAGAAATAATGTATATGATGTTTCATTGTTTAAGGGGGAAATAATATTCCATAGCATACTTCTATTTCTCCTATATCCACCCCTTGTGTTAGATCTACCACTCACTTAAAAATGCACTCAAAAGTAAACACTTGATACTAATTTACAAGGACAGAAAACAAGCCGTTTACACGCCCACAATGCGTGCTAACAAAACATGTTTTTGGTCATTTCATTTCTACACATTGATTTTCTCGTGTTTTCTCTCGTTTCTCACTGCAAAGTAATTTCCATCAACTTGTTTGAATACCAGATACTTTACAACATTCTTAACTAAATTGTTTACATCTTCGTTGTTCGGAACTGAATATTATAAACGATAAATCTGAAGCAGCAGTCTGAAGACTTCAGTAACTAATAAAATAATATAGGCGGCAGTGGGCGTGGAGAGCCTGAGAAACGCTAGTGGAGCGTGTCTCTAAACGACCTTTTAAAAAATTAATTTTAAACAATATTGTGCTAAAAAAAACTCTAAACTTAATATGCACTTTAGAATAAAATCAAGAGAATTTATGTTCTGTTTTTGAAATTGTTACTTAAAATAGCTTTTTTAAGTAGATCTAGAGGCGCAGTTCAACTAATGTGGGAACAAAACACCGTATTTTGAGAGAGTAACCAATTCTGTTTTTCAAATCTCTAATGTCAAAAAGTGACTTGATAGAAACAATTTTCTAATATTGTTCTCGTCTTACAGTGTAAATGGCATTAGAATTGTTAACATTTAAATTATCCACGAAGTGTACAAACAAACTCTAACCGCTGTTAATTTGTTTTAAATTTCAGTAAGTTTTTAAGAAGATAATGCAAATATCAACGTTGATTACGAAGATGATCGGATTTTTTTAAAAAATTAAAGAAAACTATTATGTTTTTTTTAGATTTTACGCCGCCATTTTGAAAAAATTGTGCAGATTGTGCAGGGTAAAAAATTACTCAATCTAAAGATATGTGTAACATTTTTTCCCCAGTCATTTGCTTTTTAAGATGGCGGCCTTTATTTAATAATGACGAGTGTGCGCAGTTTTGGCCAAAAACATTGACCGATTGTTTTCAAATTTGGTACGAAGATATCTTGTATAAAACCCAAATGGCGTATATGTAAGATTATTCCCAATTCTCTTCCGTTTTAAGATGGCGGCCTCTGATTTAATAATAACGAGTATACACAATTTTGGTCCAAAAACATTAATAAATTGTTTTGCAATTTGGTACGAAAATATCTTGTATAAAACCCAAATGTCGTATGTGTCAGATTTTTCCCTATTTACTTCCATTTTAAAATGGCGGCCTCTGATTGAAGAGTATACGAAGTTTTGGCCAAAAACTTCACTGATTGTTTTGAAATTTGGTACAAAGATATCTTGCGTAAAGACGAAGATGAAGCATTGTATTCCCAAATGACGTGTATAACGTTTTTCCATATTTACTTCCGTTTCAAGATGGCTTCTGCTTTGACAATGATGAGCGCAAGGTTTTAATCAATCGCATTTACCGATTGTTTTAAAATTAGTTACAAAGTTACCTTGTATAAAGCCCCGAAAGACGTATTTGTGAGATTTTTTCCCATTTACTTAAGTTTCAAGACACCGGAACTTGATTGCACGATGCGGATTGTTATAGTCCGGTTGAAAAGCAATACTTACGATAATTTTTACAGCTTCATGGAAAAAGAGCATAAAATCTCCAATAAAGTTGGTTCAATAACATTTTCCCTAAGTATTACGGTTACCGGTTAAATTGGCGGAAAAGGTTACAATGGTGTCAGAATGGTACAGAGCTGTCGTTGAGATGTGGTGAGGCAGTTAATTAAGAATATACTGCGAATTCTACTGTTCTTACTAGTATTACATACAGTATATACACACAATATAGAAACAATTGTAATTTTATTTAATTAATATAAAAAAATGGCAAACAAACATTACACAAACATTTTTCACTTTCAATTAATTATTGCTCCAAATCTGTTTTGGTAGCTCAGTTACCAAAATTTGGTACGAAAAGTGTCTGTCTGAGCGTAAATTGAAAAAAATGATGCACACAAGAAAACTGCAGTTAAAGTTAATTTCGTTTTTCCGGAACCGAAAATTTTCAAATTAGTTACGCTGAGTTATTTACGTACGTGACCAAACTTTGAACTTATCCTGTTTGTGAAACTATACTCATTTTCTGGTTATTTGCCGACATTTTCAAACCGGATTTTTTTAGATAGCGGCATGCGTTTTGTTTTGTTACTAGTCAGATTTTCCAAAAATCGTTCCGACCGATTTTGAGAAAATCCTCATTTTGTTTAATTACTTATATTTTTATAACAATCGGGATTCTTAGAACGTGGTAAACATGCATAGAAATTGTTCGAAAGATGAAAACGAATCGAACATTGGAGTCGTGACACATTTTTTTCAGTTTTGTAGAAACAAAATTTCGACTTTAGAAATAATTATGGCAAAAATTCAGTTATCGAAAAATTACATTCTTAGGACTTCAAGTTTAACTTATAAGTTTATTATCAATTTCTAATAATATAACTACTTAGTTACCAAATGTAACTATGTTAAAAGTTTATAATAGATTTTTTTGATTTTTTTAAGTAAATACTCATTCTTCTATGTTATTAGCGTTTTTCTAAATAAAATCGATTTTCCCAAACGATGTGACCCATTAAAATCGTTTTTAAGACCGAAAATGTTACATTCCAAAATTATATTAAGATATAGCTGTTTGCTAGAAGAAGCTACATAAATACATTGTATTTATAGATACATTATATATTTATACATAAATACATTGCTTGTTTTTATTTCTTGCACAATAAATAAGCTAGACTTTCATAATCGTTAATATCAATTGATAATCAAATTTAAGAAAGTTACTTGATATTTAGCTTATTAAACACAAGCAATGATGACGTATCAGCTGATTGAAGTGAATTCATTCACATTGGTTTTATCATTGTAATTTTAAGTGTGTACTCATTTGGCTCTTGTTAAACTCGTTTTCCCAATTAAAATCAATTTTCACCAAAGATATCACCCACTTTATGAGCCTAAAAACATTGCATTCTAAAGCTACATTTACGCATACCTAGATTGCTTGTTTATATTTCATCGCGCAGTATACAAGCTACACTTTGATAATCGTTATTATCAATTGATAACCAAGTTTAAGGAAGGTACTTGATATTTAAGATTATTGTACCAGTTTGTTAGACATAAACAACAGTTAAGTATCAGCTGATTGAACTAAATTCATTTGCATTTGGTTTTATTATTGTCATTAGATTCTTAAGTAGGTACTCATTTGGCCTGTGATGATCACGTTTTTCTAATTAAAATCAATTTTTTCCAACTATGTCACCTACTAAGATCGTAATATGAGCCCGAAAAGGTTATATTCTAAGGTTACATTCATACATACGTAGATTGCTTGTTTTCATTTCTCCGCGCAGTATACAAGCTGCACTTTGATAATCGTTATTATCAATTGATAATCAATTTTGAAAAATTACTTGATATTTAGGATTATAAAAATAGCTTTTTAAACTTTAACAACAGTTAAGTATCAGCTGATTAAACTGAATTCATTCTCATTGGTTTTATCATTATCATTAGACTCTTAAGTAGGTACTCATTTGCCCTATATTAAACACGTTTACTTAATTAAAATCAATTTTCCCCAAGTATGTCACCCACTAAGATCGTTTTATGAGCTCTAAATTGTTATATACCAAAATTATATCATAATCGTTGGAGCTGTTTGCGAGGAAAAACTACATTTATACAAGGGTAGATTGCCCGTTTTCATCGCGCAATATACATGCTACACTTTGATAATCGTTATTATCAATTGATAATCAATTTATATAAAGCTATTTGATATTTACGATTATTATACCAGTTTTTTATATATAAACAACAGTCAAGTATCAGCTGATTGAACAGTATTATTTTGCATTCGTCTTATCATTATCAGTGTGGCACTTGATACAAGTATTTTTCTAATTAAAACAATTTTCCTCGAAAACGAGACCCCCTTAAATCGATTTTTTTAACCTGAAAATGGAACATTCCAACATTATATCAAAACAAGTTACACACATTTCCCAGAATAAAAGGAAACCTACAAGATTGTTCACTTAATATCAAAGGATTTACATCCTAATACAGAGAGAGAAAGTCGTAATTTTACTTAGTTAGATCTGGGTTTTAATAAATGGCGAGAAACGGTACACAAGCTTTTCAGTATCAAATATTTATTGTTCCAAATATCTATTTCGGTTGTTACTGACTAAAAAATCGAAGACAAAATTCGACATAATTTTATAGTTCACAGATAATTCATAAAACAAAACAAACCTGATTATTGTTTGCGATTTATTTTGGAAACGTAAATTTTCTACAGTGACTCGAGTTAGGTATCGCGAAATCAATTTTTCAATATCTTCAGATTTTTTCGGGCCTATAACAACCAACGGACTGCAATTTCGATAGTACAGGCGAGATTTTGAGAACACCCTGTTTTTTAACATCGTTTTTGACCAAGAAGTTTAAAAATAGCTTCAAAATTCCCTACATACATACAAATTTGATCTGCATAAAAATTTCATGGAACTCGATACATTAGTTTAGTCTCCGGCATTATGCATGGAAAAACAATCGTGTTTTCTCACAATCGCTATAGTTATTTTTTATAATTCGTATAGTGATAAATTAAAAAATTTATATAAACAAATAATTAAGTTTTTTAAAGATTTTATCAACTGCTATTGTCAATTCTAATTAACCCGAAAGTAAAACCGGTTATTTCATCTTTAACGGGAACACTTTGATTCAAAATCGTTATACAATACATTTCCTTCTACTTTTTCAAGGAACGTGTTTTAACTTCACGGAAAAGTTTACAAAGTTATTTGCGGGAAACAGAAACCGCGTCGGTTTACATTTTAAATTACAAATTTGGGAAATATTAAATACAACATACAGTACAACACACACAGAAACATATACAGGGTGTTCTGATGTGTTACCTCGTATTCTGCGATGCCTAAGCGCTAGACAGTGTCACCAAGATCGGTAGCGACGCGATGACGACTGACGGAGATGTGCGGCCGCGGGCCGAGGGGTTTGAACCTCGGAGAGCCACGCGCCTGCGCATTGGCCCGGACACCTGTTCGCTCGGGCTAATCAATATCTCGCTTCTCTGGCCTGGACCAACCTCCAAAACTTATCTACGTTGCGTACTTCTTCTGACCCAGTTACAGCGTGAATTTATCATCGTCGGAGGCCTTCTGACTGCACGGCCACCGTTTCCATTTCTCCCCCTCCCACTAACACCCAACACACACGGATTGTACAAAAAATATCGTATTTTTGTGGAAAAAAATTATTTCACTCATCCATTTTCAGGCCTTCTTTAGTGCAAATAGTTTTTGCTTTTACTTTTACTTTAACAGCGAATATTTCTGAAGACTAAACAGTTGACAAATTACTATAGAGTATTATAACCTTTTAATACGCAAATAATCACGGCTCGTAACCATCTCACTGACGTGTAGAAGCGAATTCCTAAACTTTGAAAATCTGATTTCTCCATCATAATCATCACTTAAATTTGCATAAATCAATGCTTATTATTTAGAAATTACACTTAAAAATACTAAAATGAACCCTGAACGAAGTCAAATACATTTTCTTAATTTCAATGGATTTTCGATATTTTTAAAAGCTAACTTGTTTAGGTTATGATGGTGAAATCGGGTTTTCAAAAAAAAATGTACAACATAAGTAAATGTTACGATGTTTTTTAATGAAACTGCCGTGATTTTGAAAATGTTGAACGAGTTATGTTGGGTAACGCACTTGTTCAAGCGATGCCCAGAATCGATTTTTGTGTCAAAATATAATCAAATCGGACCAAAATTGTGAACTTGGAGTGCCAAAATACACACACACGCGCGTGTGCGCGCTTGTCCCTTCTGTCTTCCAGCAGTGGAAGAAGATGCGGAGCATGTGTTTTCCGGTGTCGGAGATTCGACGAGGCTGCAAACATATCTGCGAGGCAACATTGCACCGGAAAGACTGGTTGCGACAATGATGTCTTCAGAGGCCAACTGGAGGGCCATTGCGGGATACGCTGCAGTGGTCATGAAGAGGTTGAGGTCTGAGGATCGAGAAAGGAGAGCCAACGCTGTAGATGAGTAGGCGGTCAGCCAGTCCACCTTCCTACGAAGTAATGCCTGGCGGCGGTTCCGTGGGGGGTTTACAGAAGAGGAGTGCTTTTGGTGGGTTTTTTAGTGGGTAGCAATATATCTTAACTTGAGTTTGAACTTAATTTGAGTTCCACACTGGGGTAGTACGTACCCTACCCTAGGTAATCTATAAAAGATTTTATTCGACTTTTTTTTGGCATCGCAAAACACACACACACACACACACACTCACACATATATATATATATATATATATATATATATATATATATATATATATATATATGGATATATATCCCCGCAGGGAGTGCAGACTAGCTGTACCTATTGAGAGGATTTAGACGTCCTTCGCGGTACCCGAGTACACACACTTACACTTACAACACTAAACTTATGACTTTAACACTTTACACTCACATTTACATTTAGGGAGGCCATAACGGCCTCAATGTGCTTTTCGCCTTAAAATTTAAAAAAAATATTAATATATATATATATATATATATATATATGTGTGTGTGTGTGTGTGTGTGTGTCCCTCTCAAAAGTGGCTTAGAGGTTAGGATCGGCTCTTATTTCAAGGTCACAGATCGCTAGCAACTACTATGCAATTCCAATTAATCTGACTTTCTCAAACATTTTCGATAAAAATTTACTCTCCAATATATATTCTATACACAGATAAAAACGTAATCTACTACCTTATACAACAAATTCGATTAACTGACTATCAAAAAAAAACAATCGATTTAAATTTACCGAACGCTTTGCTCCACCCAAAATGTTTGTTTAAGTCAATTTGAAAAATAACTTTTTTTAACACACTCGTAACAGATTCTCATGAAATTTTGCAGACTTGCTTAATATAGGGAACTGTTCAATTTCATATATTTTAATCAACTAAACATTTAATTTATTAATGAATGATGAAAATTGCTTACAATTTTTACATAGGGAGCGAATTCTAAACAACAGACTGAGCCACTTGAGACTAAGCGAGGCAATTAATACAAATTTTCAATCAATATAATTTAATATGCAAAAAAAATTTCATTAATATTAATAACTGATAGTTTTTTTTTATTCACCAATATTAATAGTTAATATTAACTATTTATTTCATTCAAACTCAATGTTTACATTTTGTGGTAAAATATTTTTTTAATACATAGCCTAATTCTTTAGCAAATAAATTTATATAAATCAATTCAATACAAATTATATCGAACTTTATTAAAGTACTTTAACATAAAAAATGCTGTAATCATGTTTTTTTTAAATTTCACTTTTTATTTATTGATTAAAGTAAAATTTCACGTATAGTTTACTAATATGTACGTATATATTTTTTATAATACTTATTTTTATCTAGTCAGTTCATTAGATATGTGAAATTTATCACATATTCAGTCACTGTGATATTTTACTGTATATGTGTTGTCAAAGTAAGATTTTTAATTAGGCCTACAACGGTTTTGAAAATTAAAAATGCTAATTTAAGCAGTTTTACGCTGATTATTGAAATAAAATCAGTTAAAAACCATAAAGTTATGATTTTTTCAAACAATTGTCTCGAATTTGAAACCAATTTAACCGGCATTTCTGCACAATAAACTTGTAGAAGCTATTGCCAAGATCGATTTTGCGGCCAAGTTTGAAACAAATCGGACCAAAATTTCAGACGTGACAGTTACACACAAACATATGTAGAAAAGCTTTCATGAACCCTCAAAAATGATTAGAATCTGTGCTCATATTAAGGTCCTTGACTAGAACCGCTTCACTATTAGAAATTCGCTGACAAAATACATTTACGATTCGTCTGTCGGTCAGAATATCAAATTTGAAACTAGAGAAAATACGTTACAAGAATAAATCAATTACAATTATTTCACGAAAAAATTCAGGTTTTTCGATTTATTTTATTTTAAAATTAGCACACTGTCATGACTTATATATCTGTAGTGGCTACCGGGATACGTGCAATCCAGACCTACTTGTAGAATTTCATAAAAAACCAGTCAATTAGTACAATCTCCAGCAATATGCACAAACATACGGATATAACAAGCGCACGGACTTCTTTGGTCACACGAGGTGTTACTGAAAAGTTTGGGTCATTTTCCCATAAAAATAAAATTGCTCACCATAACTCCTAGTTCCACCATCTTCAAAATAGTTCCCTTTAGCATGAGATACAGCGACCCCAACATTTCACCCATGATTCCGTGCATCCCTAAAAGTCTGTAAGTGTAAGTGTTCGAAGCACGTTACAACTAGTCTGCGATTCTGTCTGGATCTCTTCAACTATGTCAAAACGACAGCATTTTAATTCCAACTTTATTTTGGGGAAGAGAGAAAAGTCAAACGGATCGAGATCGGGCGAACAGGGTGGTGTGGAGAATCGCTGCCGTGTTTTTGGAAGGGACAAATTCCGAACGATGTGTGCGCAGGCGTGTTGTCGCTGTGGAGAACCCAGCTCTTGTCCTCCCACTGTTCTGATCGTTTGCGCCTAATGCTCTCATATAGCCGCTTCAAAACTTCACAATAAAACTTTCCATTTGACCAGAGGGGGCAAATTCCTTGTGGATAACGCTTCGGTGGTAAAGAAAGCTTTAACTTCACGTTGCTGCGAACTTGTGCATTTTTGCCGCGGTGAAGATGGTGACTTCTATTGCAGTGACTGCTGCTTAGTTTCAGGGTCATGACCGTTACCTTTATCTCATCACCGGTTATGGTATTTGTTGGGTATTAATAGATATAAAAATACGTAAAATATTTTTAAAATCGTGAAAATTTTTTGTCTTGCGTCACATAGGATTTTAATTTTGTCAATTTTTTTCTGAAAACTTATCCTAACTAGAAGGATTAGGTGACATAAACACCCAATCATTCCGTAAAGATTTCATATAGACTAGCTACTTTGTATAAATTCTTTATGTGCAAAAGCTACAATATATTAATACTACAATATCACATCAAGCTAGCCAACATATGATACATCCCATTAAATAAATTTTAAAAAATTTACCATTAAGATTGTACCCCTTAACTACCAATAGATATTTTTTACCGTTAACCTCTGTATTTTCCTGAAATCGGATGGAGGCAAAAAACTTTTTCGCCGTATTTTATATCGATCGATCACGTTGTATACCGTTAAACAACAGTTTGCGATGAAGTTAAGTTAGGTTTTGTTAGGTTACATTAGGTTATATTAGGTTTTTTTTTATTTTAAAGCGGAAAGCACATTGAGGCTACTATCGCCTCCCTAAATGTAAGAGTGAGTGTAAAGTGTTAAAGTCGTAAGTGTAATGTTGTAAGTGTGTCAGACTCGGGTACCGCGAAGGACGTCTAAATCCTCTCAATATGTGCAGCTAGTCTGCACCCCCTGCGGGATAGGTTAGGTTAGGTTATTTTTGGTTAGGTTAAGATAAGTAAGGTTAGGTTAGGGGAGTAAGCATTTTCTTCCCCGAACATCTTTAACCCTATTGTAAAGTCCCAATAATTACGCTCACAAACCAGTAGTAATAACTAGTGACAGTAGTTATATAGTGAGAAAATTAAGCTGATGAAGTCATATTAGTGAAGCCACTTCTCAGACTTCAGGACAAATTATTGAAAATTATTATTATTTTTTTTTTTTTTAACGTCCGACACTTGGGCTAATGCAGACGATGAAATGATTTATAGCGTATGAATATGCCAAGCCCTGGCCGGGAATCGAACCCGGGGCCTCGGTGTGAAAGCCCAGTACGCTATCAACTACGTCACCGAGGCGGTTTATATTGAAAATAATAGGAATTAATGAACATGATACGGATATACCACTTGATCTCACAAATGTTTTACTACTGAGGGCACTAAAGTATCAATATGATAAATTAAAGGAAGACTTTAATAGTATCTCAAGAAGTACACGTTACAAAAATATTCAACTTCCGAAACAATCTTTGACAATTGGTCAAAGGAATTTCACATAATAATTTTTTGTTGTTATTTTAAGGCAAAAAACACATTGAGGCTATTATCGCTTTCCTAAATGTAAGTGTGAGAGTAAAGTGTTAAAGTCGTAAGTGTAAGTGTGTGTTAGACTCGGGTACCGCGAGGGACGTCTAAATCCTCTCAATAGGTGCAGCTAGTCTGAACCCCTGTGCAGGGACTATACAATAAAATATTATAATCAACTTCCGATAGAACTTTTCTTATATTCTTTTTTTTTTTATTTAATATAATTTGTCTCACTCCTGATCTGTAGAAATACAATATGTGATGTGTGTGTGTGTGTGTGTTGCAACGGTATTTTTATTGTACCGCTATCAGCAAGAATTCCAGAGTAATTAAGTGTAAAAAGATGTAACTTATTTCGAACGCCACAGTTTTACGTTACTCCCGGCGATTCTTATTGTTCATAGACAACTGTTACCTGCTGCGTCGACCATCAGTTACCCTTCTGGTATGGTTCTTACGAACAACCTTACATAAAACCGAAATGTTAATAATAGCAGCTTATCAATACTTATTTGCAGGACTGGTTATTCGTCTTTTAAAAACGAATAATTCTTCTCGGGTCGTCGAGTTCGTCGGACGGATTTACAAATGGTTAATACAATATGTTGTTTCTTCAATAAAATTTCAAAATATTCAAATTGAATTTTTTATTACTAAAATTATACGAACTCTTTTTTTAACATTTACTTTACTAATTTTCCTCAAACTTAAAGTCTTTCTTATTTCATATTAAAATAATAATAATAATTAAAATTTTGATTTTTCTTAAATTCTTACAATATTATTTTAATTGGTTCACCTTAATTTTGTTATGTTTTCTTATTATAAAGTATCGAACTTCTCTGAATTTAACTTAACTCAACTGAAACCAATCTATTAATGTTTTATCTAGACTATTTATAACACCTTCAATTTTTAAACAATTTTACTATTTTATTGACCAAATTGATTTATATGATTTCTTAAATTTAATAATAATTAAACCGAAACCTAACCTCCTTAATTTGAGATTTCGGAGATATGATATGGAATTCTGCTGCTTGTAATTTATTTTAAATCTGTTTTAGGATTAATTTATTGATTCTTATATTTTCTTCCCTGATTTCACGCCTTTCTGGTTATACTCTAGTTTGATTTATCCCTCTAGCATTCAATTTAGGCTTTAGGATTTAATTGGCTTATTATATTTTAATAATTTTCCTTTAGGATTTATTTCTAATTTTAAGGACTTATGACATTTAATTCTTGTTATGAGAACTTTATAGTGCAATTCCTAGTTATAAATAACTCTTTCTCAAACTTAACTTTTATATAAATTTCTATTGATTGTGCAATTGGTTAACTGGATATTTTCACTCACTTCCTGAATTAGCAAGTACTGATTAAGCTAGAATTGTTTAATGGATTTGTTAACAGTACCTGCTATCATCCAGCAGTCCCGAAATGTTCCTGGGCGATTTTGAGTTCAGTGAGCTGGTTTCCTGGCTACTTCTGAAGTCCCCAAAGATGGCGGATATCCCGTCTGACTGGTGGCGATAAATAAAAGCGTGATGCTCGGTGTCCCGGTTATTGCGCTACTGACACGATTTTTTCATGTAATTTTTATTTTATTTTATTTCGCGAATTCTCCGTATTTTGCTAGTAGCCTCTACTTTGGACCACTAAATTTGTTTATTTACTTTCTTCCTATATATTTATGTCGTCAATTTTTATTTTCCCTAATTTCAAAATTTTTACAGTGATTTTATCTGGTCAGCCGCGAACGCGAATCGACCGGTCCCCGGGCAGTTTTCAGACTTCCAAAAACACAACCTTCCACTAGCTATCTGTCCAACACTGTTCGTTAGGGCTTATTAGCAAATTTTATGCCATTGAGGAATTCCAAATTTCCCTGTTTTTGGAAATTTCCCTTTTTGCATTTACCAGCCACAGAACTTGAGAGGATGTCAACTTTTCGTTGACACTTCTCACCTTGCACCTTCTTGATACTTTTTATATCCCAGAAACCAATTCTTTACCTAATAATTAATCCATTTTGTTTAATTATTTTATCTTACTTATCCAGTTGTGTTGGTTACCTGGTGGCAGTGACGTATTCCCTTTCTCCGACCAAGTTACCCCTTCCTTGCTCACTCTGTTCTAATTATACCTAAAATCAAGAAAATCGCATAACTTTTTTCTGTCTTGACCGATTTTACTGATTCTTTCACCATTTTTTGGGTAATGTTCTTATGTTTATTGTAAACTTTGATTGGTGATCGTATCATGTTTCGTTCATTAGACATTTTTGTTTTGGCCTATTTCCTTGATCGTATAATTTGTGTTAATTTATTTACACCTACTTTTCATGATTTAATTGCTTATATTGTTCTTAATTTTTAATTATTATTTGTTAATCCTACTTTTATAAATATTAACTCATGTACTTTATCACCAGATATTTTATAAGTAATTCTGGATTTTATTTAACGCAAAACTTTAATTTTACCAAAACTCTTTTAGTAAGAAAAATTTCATCTATTTATTATGATTAGTTAATTTGAATAATTAGGCTTTTATTTTCCTTATTTTCTTATTTTTATTTTCCAAGTTATTTTTTTATTTTCTTATTGTCATATATCTTTTGAACATTATATTTTATAAATTTATATTTAGTATGACACTATTGTGAACCATTGTCTTAGTTAACCTTTTTCACTCTGCATTATTTTTTCTCAGACATCGACAACGATTTCTTGCTAATTTTCTTATCTTTCCTAAAATATATATATATATATATATATATATATATATATATATATATATATATATATATATATATATATTTATTTATTTATTTATTTATTTTAAATTATAATCATTTCTAATTTAATTACTATTATACATGCTCTTATTTCTATTATACTTGCTACGGTTACAAACTTTATGTTTTATGATTATTAGTTAAAGTCATTATTTTCATTATTCGTTAATATTTATAAAACTATCAGTTTTTTCAAAATTTTTTATTCTTAACATGTTGTAGATATGGTTTTATTAAAACAGAATCTTATTTCATTCCGACAATATTTTTAAATTTATATTTTTTTCCTTTTTCTGGATTTTATTTGAAATTATTATAAGTCCAGCAGACGTATAACTTTGGCCTTTGCAAATCTCTGCAGGTTTATTCCATCGTTTTCCTGCCGGGTCTTATCTGTAAGCGCTTACTCGTTTATTTAAACAACGCATTCTTGACCGGCTGGCCTACTCTGAACTAATTTAACTATTTTGAATTTGTCGCAATGAAACATATTTTTCTGTCTAACACTATTTCCTATGGTTGAGCAGTAAAATTCCGTTACAGTGTGTGTGTGTGTGTGTGTGTATGTGCGTGCGTGGTGGGTGTTTGTGTATCTAAACTTATGCATGGGTGTGCACGTGTATTTATTTGTGTGTCCATGAATATATATATGTACATGCAGGACTAACCTATGTACGGGCATTCCTCCTGTAGGTCCTTCTTATGTAACATTGTAAATCTGCAGCTCATAATGATTACCGCAATAAAAGATATTTCCATCTTTTTATCAATGATCCAATTAATTCACGTCTTTGATAACACGCTAATAGTGGTCGTTAGTATCCACTCAAACCTAATTGCTCCCGTAATGCACGAACGATTTTCAAACAACAGCAACAATGGAGGGTTCAATTAAAAACTTTCAACAGATTTAATGGCGTCCATTATCCGTACAGAACAAGTTATCAGCCATTTTCTTTCTTTAAAAAAACAAATGGTTAGCTATCTGGTACTAAACTAACATCGGTCTAGGCGTCTTTACATTTTTGTTTTTACGTCAACCATTTGAAAACGTAATTTTTTTTTATACTGGGAGTTCAAAAAATAAAAACGTTTCAATAATTCAGAATCTTATTTATTTTTAATCAAAACCAAAAAACATTCTTTCTAAAACGCTAAGTTTAATTTAAAGCCGCCATTTTATGTGTTTTTTAAAATATCTTTTCGGAAGGTAAATGATATAGATTTCAAATTTTGCATGCCGATTATTGCGATAAAGACCAAATTTAATAAGAAGAAGAATTATATTTCCTATTTAACGATTATTCAAACTCCTTAAATATCTCAAAATCTTTTTAAATTTTCAGTAAGTTATTGCTGTTTTCAATACATTTGCATTTTTGGTAACTAAATCACGATTAACAGCCTGTTTCGTAGCCGTAGTTCCATCTTCATGCTTATGTCATCGCCTAAACAACATAGGAACTGAGTTACACAACCTAGTTCTGCTTACTAACACATAAACAACCACGCTGAAAATCCCTGTACTTCTGTCCCGGCTTGGAAACATGTTCAGCCTGCGAAACCTAATCCATTCCCGTCAACCAGTACTTACTACCGATTGGTTGGCAGTGCAGGCTTATCTCACTTCTATACTACGTTAGATTATCACATTTCTGCCTAGGCATTACTGCCGGCGCATCACCTGGCATCTCCCATATGCAATAGCTTCTTTCTGATTGGTTCTAAAGGGCGTTCTTTCTCTAGTTTTAACAATGAAATTCTGAGAAATTATGGTTGGCGCCATAATTTCTGGTATGAATACAGGTCTAAAGTCGTCCGGCAGAACATCGAGGAGGACCATCCACTACAGAACTACAGGCAGCCTACCAAGACCCGGACCAACTGTACAAGACACCATAACTTGCTCGGGAGGAAATAGAAGGGATGCGGCCATCAATAAATACGAACCAGAAAAGTGCATCGCCAGCCCGCGCGCCTGGTTAACGCCCGGACTTTTACTTCTCCCGGGGACTATAACGCATAACTTACACATCGTGAAGATCGTCGAACTTTAAACACGCATTACAAACATCACATCAGCAGTATTTTTCATATTTTAACATATATACCTCTATATCATATACATATACTGCTAATCATATAACATATATCGCTATCTTGGGGAGTTTTTACAAAAAATATATTAGCTAGAAATATTCTTAAAGAAGGAAAATATTGGTATTTCCATGATATCGGAAACACATTTGTACAAAGAAATCCTATATTGAAGGATATACAAGCTACCAGGAATCTAATAAATAAAGCTATACGTGGCACATCGATCACAATCAGAGAGTCAATAAAGCACACTGGATATACAAAAACAGAACTAAAATTTCTGAAAGTCACGACTATAATAGCTCACTGTCTGGAAGAAATTTAATATTTTTTTCATATATTGCACGCCAAATTGCAAATTATCACTGAAAGACTGTATAGGTTTCTTTAACTCTCTTGATCAACACTTACAGGCGGGGATTTGAAAGCGAAACATACCTTGGGATCTGGACTCACTACTTCAAAAAACATAATACTCTATGTTGTTTTTTTTTTGTGTTTAACGTCCGACTATTGTGCACACTTGGGCTAATGCAGACGATGGGCATGAAAATGCCCATATAGGGTATGAAAATGCCAAGCCCTCGCCTGGAATCGAACCCGGGTCCTCGGGGTGAAAACCTAGTACGCTATCCACTATGCCACCGAGGCGGCTAGAACATTCTATGAAACAGGAATGGGTAGTAAGTATGATTTTTTTTACGGACTTTTTTTTATAGAAGCAATATCTGCAGAATTACGCTGTTTTTAAATATACGCTACTAGATTAAATCAAGATCGTTTAGTTGAACAGCTGTTAATTCTGATTTATGTTCATTGCTATTTAGTTTTCTGTTAATTAGTTTGCACCTAATTAACTTTTTAAAAAAATAGTATTTAAGAAATAAAATTTTGTTTTAAAAAATAACAAAATCAGTTTATTCAAACAAAAACTTTATTCAAACTTTATTTTAGCTGCCATTTTGTTTCTACAAACATCAGCCAGATGCAATTCTCACATACTATTTCTGGTGCCTTCTTTAAAAGGTATGTGTAGTTTTAAAATGATCAATGGAAGAATAAGAAAATAATGGATGGGATCAAATGCGTAAACCTCTTCGTGGGACAACTGTTCCATATATACAGTTGGCATAGATGTTGAAGATACTGTGTACTGTAAAGATTGTTTTGATGTTCGACGATCTCTTCGGAGTGACTAATTTACCCTGATGATGGAACTAAAACTCCGAAACATGTCGTTGTCGGAAACATAAAATAAGTCACGTGGCTAAACAAGGAAATGTGGTATTAAAAAATATTTAAAAAACACTTATTTACACAGTGTACTCGCGATAATTTACCACGTCCAGTAATCCGTCAATGTTATTTATGTTTTTTTTTCAACAAAAAAGAATAATATTTGGCCAGTTTCTGTAGATCGAAGCATTTTTTCTGGTTTTTACAAGAAAGACACAAGCGTACACCAATTTTTTGGCAGATAATGCGTGAGGAAGCAAAGGTTTTTATAAAAAAATGACGAGCAAAGATGACTTTAAAACCAGTAACAGGCGGCTCGATAAATTTAAGAAACAGTATGGAATCCGTTTTTTTCTACTTCTGGTAAAAAAACTATCGCGCGATGTAAATGTTGTTGCTCCATACACGGGGAAGTTTAAAGAAACAGTAAGTAATTTAGGTTTAGGTCCGAATCAAGTTTACAGTGCCAATGAAAGCGGTTTATTTTGGCGAATGCTTCCGCAAAAAAATTCCGTTTGTATGTACTTTATAGGCTACTATAATTTACATAGAGAAATTTTCTTCGCGGTAATTTAAGACTTTTTCAGTTTTTTTTTTTAATAATAATTATTTTATTTTAAACTCAGTTATTAAAAGAAAAGTGCTTGTATTTTTTTGTAATGACTTTTTTACAATCTACCAATAATTTTCTAATATTTTTTCCTTTCCAATAATCCGGCAAAGCAATACCCGTTACGCTCGATTTCTGCGAGTCTACCGTTCTTTGATTTCAAAAATATATTTTTTCTAAAAACAATGATAAATTAAAAGTAAAATTTTACCCAGAATGTAAATCCGTATATTTGTTTTTATTTTATTATGTTATTTGTAATTACCGAGCTACGTAACCCCCCCCTCCACCCAACTACTTCAACGAGGGGCGATTTTTTTGCTCAGTTTCACTAATTCGGCTTGAAGAGTTGTCTGCTCCACGCTCCGGTTTTTCCAACGGTTAAACAGATAAAACGAAATTATGTTGACTAAAAGAAGTCGGCCTTTGTGTAAATGACACCCTAAATAATAGGGGTGAGGGGCAGGTCTGTTGTCAGTGTGTTTCTAATATGGCTGCCTAGAATTTCAGACACTTGTTATTTAAAGCATTAACATTTTACAGATTGTAAAAAGTTTTCCCCGAAATCCACATCACACACAAAGAGTAATTAGACACCCTGTAGATAAGCGCTGTATACAGCTTAGTCAAACGGGTATCTTAAATTCTGACTTGTACATAGGTTCGACTCTACTTACTAGTCTGATTGACTAACAAACTATAAAATAAAAACCATTTTCAGGTGTAATTATATTAATAAAACTATTCAAAAAAATGGGAGCAAATTGTTAAACTTGGTCATTAAGAGTAAAGTTAAATTTTTTTTTAGCAACAACTTGTGATTTCACAACTTTTTTCAGCCTTCACTTAAATTTTACTATTAAAAATGTATTTCCAATTGACGGTTTGTTTCCCTTTTAAATTATTAACCATTTGTTGTTAAAATGTTGATCATGTGTTTCCACGCTTACACCCAAAAAACAGTTTATAACAAATCTCGTAAATTTATAGTTTATAGTCAAAACTAGGCCCCACCGTAGAGCTTTAAAGCCTATATGACTTAGGAAATACCGTTTATACGGTGCCGGGGAATCCTGTATAGAAACGTACTGTTGAAAGCTCTTAAAAACCTGTATTTATGTATTTTAGGTTGTTATTTTTCAAATTATTATTTTTGAATATTTTTTCTTTTAATACATACCTTATTATGCAAATTGAGAAATATTCACCCGCGGAAAATAATTATTTCAAAGATTATTGACGGATTCTATGCTGTTTTAATGGAAATGTATTGTGACGTCATTGCTGTTAACATTGCTGAAAGATACTAAATTTCCTACACCTACTTACTGGTCACGAATGCTATCAATTACTACATCAACCTGATGTCGTTAAAATGGCATCCCTTTAATTAAATAAGTTCTCACTTAAAAACCGTGTTGGTTAGATCATAAAGTATTTTTTTTTAATTTTTTATCTTTTCAACGATCATAAAAACACGTTTTCTACTTTCACGCTGTAACAATTTTGAGGTTATGCGCATTACTTTTATTTTCGATTTTTATAGTACTTCCCATAATTTCTGCGCTTTTATATTTTCGATAATTACTTTTGGGTATATAATAAAGCGTTACCAAAAACAACCTACACTGCATATTTACCAAAAACCTTTACAAGAAGTGTTTGGTTTCGAAAAGAAAATGAGTTGAGGCTACACATTAGAGAATAGAAAATTATTACTGCTTAATTATATTATATTTATAATGTAATAAAAAATTACATTTTTTAATTTTCGGTAAAATGCACCTCAGGGACTTTTGACAATTTTGGTAATTTTTGCACTTAAACGCTTCAAATTATGCCTAATGTTAATTAATTTGAAATATAAAAGTGCGGAAACTACGGGAAGTTACCAAAAGTGAAATTAAAGTAGCAAACATAACCTTAAAATGTTAACGCGCGAAAGTGAGAAACGTGTTTTTAACAGCGAAAACGATAAATTTCATATGTGTGTTATTTATTTATTAAAGAATAAATAAATATGTGTTATTAATAATGAAAGAAATATATTTTTTTAACAAAAAAAGAACTCTATAACCTAACTCGACTCGACTGTTGCGTTTTTAATGAAATGCGCGTTATTAACAATGAAAACGATATATATTTTTTGTTTAAAAAAAAACTTCATAACCTAAGAGTTCGGCGTTTAACTCAGTTGTTACGCATACAAGTAGTATTCCTAAAAGAGTACTAACCTTTATAATAAATGTCAATTAGAAGGATACGTACAATGCTGCCGCAGCATTGTAAAAATGGTGAATCCTTTACTTATAATTGCCATATTTGTATTTAAATTGAAATCCGGCTAAATATGCCACGAAGTATTTTTTTAATGCCAAGTCGTGAGATCGTGTGTCGAACTTTTACGCCAACATTTTATCGTATTTGCGCGTGCACCAGTCGTAAAATCAACGAAAGTAACAGAGTGGTTAACCGAAAGATGGGTGAAGCCGCTGTCAGAAAGCGGAACTAATTCAAGAAAGAATACGATTTTGTAATTTATAAGATATTCAACAACACTACCGTAATTGCAACTTAAACTGAAAAAAATGGCAAATCGTAAAGTTCACAATTACCGGCAGTCATTTCTACGAACGATGTTTTCAGAACAAAAACCATCAGGATAATAAATGAATTATAATAAAGTGCAATAATAGATGAATAATAATTCACTAGATGAATTATTGTTATCTAGTAAAGCAACTTTATCGTACAAAGTAAACATACAAGCAGATCCATGTAAAGTACATTCATGCAACGTATACATCAAAGACTACAGAATATAGGTTAGAAATACTGGTTAATAATAAATAGCTAAATATCTAATTTATTGTACGTTTATCGTAATAGGCCTAAATGTTTTCTTCCACGCCTTAATATCTCTCAAGGAAATGATATAACACGTAATACAAGCAAAAAAATCGCTGAAATAATGATGTTCACGAAAGTTCCTAAAGTGCAGAAGAACCCTTTTCTGTTTGATAAATAGTTCATTTAAAATAATCAATTTCTGAATTGTAAAACACAAAACATTATTTTCATTCATTTATTAACCAGATAAATAACTTTTACAACCCCAAAAATTGACTTCCAAGTGTAGATTACATACTGAAAATATGCCTGCGCAGCATCCAATTGGATATTCTTAAACGAAACAGTGGACTGAATTTTTATATAAATTCCCTATTTCTAAATAATGGTTGCTTTTATTTTTTAAACAATCATTTAACACTGAAAACCAACATTGCCCTCAGCTCAACAGTTACATTACGACTCTGTCTTCTGGCCTCTTTATATAACCTCAAACAATGTCTGTGATACATATATTTAAGAAAATATTTGTAAAAAAAGATAATTTTAAGGAGGTGTACCTACAATCATTTTAATGAAACAAAATTTTACAGGATTACTTTAAAAGTATTACAGATATGATACACCTTTATGAAAGATCCCTAGTTTAACATATTTTATTTAAGCCGAGAATAGGCTAATGATGACAAAGGCATTGATTATGTTAACCTTCTGAATAATCTTAAAGTACAAATAATTTATAAACAATATATATTAATCATAATCATAAACATCTTAACAAGAAAGCCAAATTATAAATACGAGGTGTGTTCAGAAAGTAATGAGAATTTTTAAATTTCGCGGGCTTGGAGAGTCCGATTGTCAAACATTTTTTTTTTTGTTATGTTGATATACATGCTCTTGAAGTATGGTAAAACTTTCAGCTGTTTTCATTGTTGACTTTGTCTGTGACAGCCACTAAGGTTAGACGTGTTTTTATGAGCTCGGCGATTTTCGTTTGTTAAAAGAAATGGATCAAAAAATGTGTATCAAATTCTGCTTAAAAAATGGAATAAAGTGTAACAAAGTGTGTGAAATGTTAACAAAGGCCTATGGTGAGTCTGCTATGAGTAAAGCAAGAGTTTACGAGTTGTATAAGCGTTTCCAAGAAGGCCGTGAAGACATTGAAGATGACGAAAGCCCTGGACGCCCCAGTACATCAACAACTGATGAAAACGTGGAAAAAGTGAAAGAAATGGTTATGAACAATCGCCGAATCACAATAAGAGAGGTCGCTGATGATGTTGGCATATTGATTGGATCATGTCATGACATTGTTTCCAATGTTTTGTGTATGAAACTCGTGGCAGCAAAATTCGTTCCAAAATTGTTGAATTTTGAACAAAAACAGCGGCGAATATAAGTTGCTCAGGAGTCACTAAATGAAGTCAACGACGATGCAGAAATACTGAAACGTATTATAACATGTGGCGAAACATGGGTTTACGGATATGACGTCGAAACTAAGGCTCAATCGTCCGAGTAGAGGCATTCTGGCTCGCCAAGACCGAAAAAGGCGGTCGAACGTGAAGGTTATGCTCACTGTGTTCTTCGATATTAATGGCATAGTGCATCATAAATTCCTGCCACCAGGTGAAACGGCCAATAAGGAGTACTACTTACAAGATCAACACCGTTTGCTCGAAGCAATCCGAAAAAAACTCTCGGATCTGTGGAAAAACAATTCATGGCTTTGCACCACGATAATGCACCAGCTCACACTTCATTGCTTTTTCGTGAATTTTTGGCCAAAACCAGTACTGTAACGTTGCCCCAGCCTCCATATTCGCCAGACATGGTTCCGTGTGACTTTTTCCTATTTCCAAAAATAAAGAGAACCTTAAAGGGCCGTCGTTTTACAGCCGTAGATGACATTAAAAGCGCATCGCTGCAAAAACTAAAGGCTACCTCAAAGATTGAGTTTGAAAAGTGTTTCGAGGATTGGAAGAAGCGCTGGCACAAGTGCATGATCTCCAATGGAGACTATTTTGAAGGTGACAACATCAATGTAGAAGAATAAATAAATATTTTGTTCAAAAAATTAAAATTCTTGTTACTTCCTGAACACACCTCGTATATAATACCAAATAGGCCATATTATGCATAAAACAATGTACCTACATAACCTCAATCTGCAAAATTACCCATTGAATTCAAACCACAACACAACACCAACCACAACGCTCACATGTAAAAAATCGAAGTAGAATTATTAAACACTTCACTAATCACTATACACAAATATCAAGATACATATTACATGAAATAGAAGCAAAAATAAACGCACATAATAACATCAAGACGCATACACAACACAACGAAACTAAACGTTTATCAAGCCTAGGCAACTTTACGGGAAACAATGGTGACTAGATTGTATGTTTCGTTCTAGTAAATCTATGTTTATTTCGTTACACGATCGTTGCTAACAACTGTGAAATAAGAATAAAAACTTTTCATTATTTGTTTGAACGAATAAACATTTCTAGTACAGAAATTTTTATTTAAGAATAAGTAATATATATATATATATAATATATATATATTTATATATATATAAACATACACAATATTAATATACACATACACATATACAATATATTATATTATATTGTAATATTATTATATATATTATATTATTATATAATATAATATATAATATATTATATTATTATATTATATATTATATATATATATATATTATATATATTATAATATTATATATATATATATATATATATATATATATATATATATATATATATATATATATATATATAAGTGGTTGTCCTAACTGACTGACTGACAGAGAATCAATGCAGAGCAAAAACTACCAATGTTAGAGGCTTGAATTTTTTTAAATATACTCTTTGCATAATGTAGGTGCTCATTAAGAAAGGATTTTGCAATTTTTTTATTTTGATTCATTAAACTACTTACCCAGTCCAATTTTAATAATCAACGTACAGCAGAGACTTATACCTAGGGACTTGAAATTTTCAGAGTACCTACTTTCTACAATGTAGAGGTGCAATAAGAAACAACTTTGCAAAAATTTGATTTTAACGTCATTAAACTACTTACCCATTCCAACTATATTAATCAATATACAGCCGAGACTATTACACATAGAGATTTGAAATTTTCAGGGTACTATCTTACAACAATGTAGAGGTATTTCATATAAGAATTTTGTAAAATTTTGATTTTTAACTCCATTAAACTACTTACCCAGTCCAACTTTAATAATCAACGTACATCCGAGGTATTACAGCTAGAAACTTGAAATTTTCAGAGTATCTTTTTACAATAATTTAGATGTGTACTAGAAAGGATTTTGCAAAAATTGTATTTTAACACCATTAAATTACTTATCCTGTCCAACTTTAATAATCAACCTACTTCCGAGGTATTATAGCTAGAAACTTGAAATTTTTAGAGTATCTTTTTACAATAATTTAGATGTGTTCTAGAAAGGATTTTGCAAAAAATTGATTTTAACACCATTAAATTACTTACCCAGTCCAACTTTAATAATCAACGTACAGTTGAGACTATTATATTTACAGACTTGAAATTTTCAGAGGACCTTTTCACAATGTAGATGTGCACTATGGAAGGATTTTTTTAATTAATTTTAACGCCATTAAACTACTTACCCATTCCAACTTTATTAATCAATATACAGCCAACACTATTATAGCTAGAGACTTGAAATTTTCAGGGTAACTTCTTACAACAATGTACATCGTATAATCAATTTATAAAGAAGTTTAAATTTATAATACCAGTGATTTTATATTAGTTATAATGTTTTACTGCTCCAGTGTTAATCAGTTGTAATAATCTAATAATATTAGTTACATTTTGACTGTGTAATTTGACGTACTTTATTGTTAGAAATGTGAAAAAACATAGAAGAGATTAAAGTAAACGAAATGTTGATACCCCAAACTGTTATAGCTGTCATTGGCGATGGATTTTAACTCCATTAAACTACTTACCCAGTCCAACTTTATTAATAGTACGGTCGAGACTATGATACTAGATACAGATTTCTATAAACAAACATGTATACAAACTTTGACTAGTAGACTGGTGGGCTTGAAATATAATTATTAAAAATAAGTTAGGCCTATAATTTAATTCATGTCACTTACTTACACACTTATAAAAGAAAACGTTTAAATTAAATAAAACAGTAAAAAGGAAAAGAGAGCTGAAATTTAGCAGACAGGTTTAGACTATTTGAAAAAGCATATAGAAGGG
This sequence comes from Callitettix versicolor, assembly GCA_022606455.1. Classification (NCBI taxonomy): domain Eukaryota; kingdom Metazoa; phylum Arthropoda; class Insecta; order Hemiptera; family Cercopidae; genus Callitettix; species Callitettix versicolor. Next base: position 55,490,820 of record CM040185.1, read on the forward strand.
ATTCGCAAAATTATAAACTTGAAGGTTAAAAAATGGGGTAAAAACGAACTTTATATTTTTCTTTATATTTCCATATTTAAAAAACGAAAAATGTTGTGAGTTATTACATTGGTTTAAAAGTACACAAAGAAAGGTTTTCCAAAATTCTACCTTTCGATGGTTAAAAATAATGTAATAATGAACTTTTTTATTTTATCTCAATATTTATATATCTACAGAGCTGAAATTGCATTTATAGTTTTATCTGAAGCTTTGAAGGTGTACAAAAAATTATTTCCGAAAATTCCAACCTTAGAGAGTTAAAACTGAGTAAAAACCAGGCGTGTTATTATATGATTTATTCGTGTAACATTTCAGTTGTCTATGGTATCTTTATTGCCAAGGATTTTGGTGGGTATAAAGATCTTTAGCAGAGAATGTTATTTAGGGCGGAAATATTACTATATTCTACCAATAACAATAACTTGCTTTTTTAAAACAAAGACACATTTTTTCTCTGAAACATTCAAACTACAGTAAAAAAGAAAACATGTGAATTTCTTAATTTTAATTGATTTTTGAACATTAAAATGCTACTTTATTTATTTTTAACACTGATTACAATGATGAAATCTATTTCCAAAACATTATTTTGGACACGAAAGTTGTGAAGCGTTGTGTTCAATAGCTGCAAAAGAAACGTTAAATGTATAAAACGTAACCAAACCCAGCCTAACTTTTGGCCTGGTAAAATCAAGTTCAACAAGCAAAAAGAATGCGGAATACTGTGTTTTTTTTCAAACATATTGTTCTGAAAAATGTTATGTAATTAAAAAAAATATGTTTTAATTGTTTACGATAAAACAATGAAGGTGTTATGACCGTGTAATTACATTTGTTTCGTTTGCTTGTAACAACGCATCAAAGTCAGGGAATCTGAAGTAATCATGCCAACAGCACGCAACTTCAAAGGTGTCTATTGTACAGCAGCTATCAATATGCGCCAGAATGTGTGAAAGTAAAAGGTACAAAAGGCTCAGATTTTCATTCCACAGGGAAATCTCTTCAGATTTGCAAAACAGAATAACATTCTGCTCAAGACTCAAAGCAAACATTGCAGGGAAAAAATGGAAATTAGAACTTTGCATAATTAATAAAAATAATTCTTTCCATAAGTACAAGCGAGTAAAAAAAATATTTACTTATCTTGAGGCTGTAATTAATTTGTATTTAATAATAAAAAAGCTTAATTAACAAACCTGATGTAATTGTTAACTGCAACCTGTGATTAACAATATGAATAAGGAAAACACAGTTACTAGACAAGTTGATTTTGTTTGTTATTCATCAGTGATTGCTGATTTATTATTAAAACCCTAATATTTTTAACAGTCTTCCTTAGGTTATACAGGGTGCGGTATGGTTACTGAATCTTTACTTGTAACCAATATTTTGACCTAAAAATAGTAATAAAAAATCGCAACACGAAACTTGTCTCGCTGAAATTCTGATTTCAACGTTAAAATCTGCATTTTAAACTTTCACCTGCGTAGCAACTACGAAAATGAACCATGATCCCTGTCAAATTAAATTACTTAAGAATTTTCCTGGTTAACAATATTTTTCAAGCTATTTAAGAATTAAAACGGACTAAAATTTCAAACATGAACTTGCTAACACACACACACACACTCGCGCACACACAGAAAGAAAGAAACCGACACACACACACACACACACACACACACACACACACACACACACAGGAGAGAGAGTGAGTGAGAAAGAAAGAGAGAAAGAAAAAGCGTGAAAGAGACAGACAGAGAGATAGACAGACAGACAGACACACACACACACACACACACACACACACACACACACACACACACACACACACACAAATTAGAGGCCAAATCTCATTTTATTATCCAGGGTCTGGTTTTTAACCGAATGGCCGCGCAAAATAACTCAATTCGGCAATAAAAAAAATACTGTACCCAGCTATACAAATTTTCAAAAATAAAATGGTCAAACCATGAGTTAAAGCGCGTACTGATGGTCTGTATGCCTTGTTTCTTGTCAATTAGTACCGATCGTGAAACTTAAACTGAACTGCAAAACCCATATGTTTTTGAGTTTTGATTCTCACAATTATTTACATAATATTAACTATTAACAAGAATGTATGAGCTGACTTTAGTTGGTATCGATATTTCGATATTATCGAAACACCAATACCGATACCAATCAGTATAGAAAGTACCGAAACATCCCTAACTATTGTTATTTGTAAACAAAAAAGGCCCTACTATTTCATGTTATAACCAACAATTAAAGTTCACAAAGATAATGAATTTGTAAATTTAGCACAAATTTAGTCTTTGAATATCATTTATTTATACTTTATAACAATAACATAGTTCTTTTTTTTACGAAAGTACTAAGTTTGTGATTTTATTACAAAAAACAATATTAATGAAAATAATATAAGTCCCTATTCAAGCAAAACAATAAGCAATAGAATAAGCAAAACAAAAATCTAAAACACGGACACGAAACTGTTATTAACATTGTACAATACTTACTATCAATGGTGCTGTGGAAGTTTATTAACTTTCTATCACCACCATATTTTGTTGAAATTTAAAATGCACATTATTTTCTCCGCTTTCATTCTATACGTAATCCGGGATACCAAAAATTCATTTTTTCTACGACGTTAGAGAAGAAAAACGGTTCTGACTTACTGTTTAGACACTTAAAAGCAGTTACTTTTTATGAAAAGTAATTTTTAGTTAGCGAAAAATCATTATTTGGTTTTGTGTTGATAATAAAAAAAAAAAACAACATGGCTTAGTGACGTTAGTTCCATTTCGTCCGTAACGTAATAGGAGCACTAGCACGCAGTACTTAGTAGTAGTGATTACTTTCTCCGCTAGATGTCAGTATAAGTGACGATTATCGACAATGTCTTTTAGTTTCTTCTTTTAGTTAAAATACGTAAGTCTATAACTGTTTCAAGCAATATTATTTATCTTCTTAATAATCCATGTGGAACAATCAAAATTGTGCTAATATCACAAATTCCAAGATTCAGTAATTTTCATGATTTAAAAATAGAATTAAAGCTTTATATAAAGTTGAACATGTAAGCCCGAAACATTATTAATGAATAGCTTTTAATTCTGTTTTTACAAAATCATACATCTTTTCACAATTACATCCCTTATTTATGTGTGTGTATGTATATATATATATATATATATATATATATATATATATATATAGAGAGAGAGAGAGAGAGAGAGAGAGAGAGAGAGAGAGAGAGAGAGAGAGAGAGAGAAAGAAAGAGAGAGAGAGAGAGAAGAAAATTTTAAACAGAAAACATCTGCTAACTCTAACCCTAGAAAATATATAATATACAACTAATATAAACAAAATACTAATATTATAACAGCTGTTATTCCAAATGCTGATATTGAACAGCTGATTCATACCTTTATGGACTTTTTCACTTTAACATGTTTTAGGGATGGTTGTGATGTTGGAGTTTGCGCAATGCATGCCAATGTCATGTTGCATATAAAAGCATATTTAGCGCGTTGCGTGCTATTGTATATATGAAAATACAATTGTTACTACTTCTAAACAGCTGATTTCACACAGCTGTTGCTTCAATATCATTTCAATTGAAATTATATTGAAAATTCAAGTTCTAAATAAAATGGACAATAGGCTACCCTGAACGGGGAAAGAAACGGAAAATACTACAGATCCACGTAAATTTCAATAGCTTATGTTTAAACTTTCCTTGTGTGTTCATGATTAGTAATCTTCTAACGTACAACTATTCATGATTAATCTACTGTTTTTTTTTTTTTTTTTTTTTTTTTGTGATCGATGTTTTCTTCTACAACTTCATGTGTGCTTATTTAGTTAATTATTTATGTTTCATTCAACAAGTTACACAAATGGCAGGAGAATCGTCAATAATACAAAATTTAACATTAATAACAAACAGAACTGGTTAGATATTCATTGTAATTACAAAAAAGATTAGTGTAACTCCTTCGGCAACTTGTTAAATAACTTCACGCACATAGTTATATGATAGTTCATAGTTGTATTTAAGTCACACTTAGTTTCAATATTCAGGTTTTTTATTTATGTTAAAGTGTTGGTGTATTCCATCTTTTACTGGGCACATATTAAAATGTATCCTGTTTTATGGCTGGTTTTGATGTTGGATTTTGCGGGCTTGATACGAGGAACATGTTTATATTGATATATAACAGTATATTCTGCGCGTCGCAAGTCTCACATCAAGTTAATTATAATTACAAACTTCTGTATTTCCTCCGGGATCGAACCGAGGACCTTGATAACTACTACACTATGGAAACAAACTAAAATTTTTGACCGACTTAAGTACATGAAATGAATCGTTAATTTAATTTTGGTAGTTGTATTAAAAGATCAGTTGTTTTAAATTAATTCATAAAGATCAGCTGATTTAATTGAACAGCTGATAGGCTATAATAAGTTTTAGGTTACGTTGTTAAAAACTAGCTATGTTCATTTGTCGTGTTTTCGAACAAATGATCGTAGTTAAAATAAAAAAGGAAGAGAAAACAATATATATTATTTTTATTTTTGGTTTAATAACATAAATTTTTGCAAAATTTTTTTTACAAATTGCACTTCTAGTTTATAATTGTCAGAATATTGTTTTTAATGAATAGAAACTTACAGTGTAATTTTCTTTAGTATTAGAAATGTCTAAGGCTATCCCATTGTTCCACACAATCAGCTTGTATCTAAATATATTTTAGAAAAAGCAAAATGAGCCATTTTCAAATACTTTTGTGACTGCACTTTCCTTAAAGGTAATCAGTACAAATATTGATAGCCTTGATAGTCTATCACACAATTAATTTATGTTTTCTTTCCAAAAGAGTCAAGAATTTACATGAATTCAAAGTCACTTGAAAACATTTCCACTGTCAATTTACACGCATTTTTTAGAAAATCAAACCCTGTGTCTTCTCATAATTTAAATACAGTCCGTTGTTCTGAAAGCAGAGAATACCTCCACTTATCTGTTGTATTTCACAGCTGTTTTTGTCTTTATGACTAAATAGAAATGATTTGCCAACAGTAAACGATGTCACAAAGCCGGATACGTTGCCACTCAAACTATCCATTAAAATAACAAAGAGAAACTATATAACTGATCCATGCATCAATGTCAACTTTTATAACATCTTATTTCCACTTCTTGTCCACGGTTTTGCACGTATGATCTTTATATGACTTATTTTTTCCTGCGAACTATAAAACTTCATCTTTTCTCTAAGTTACCGTGTCTGACACAGTCAAATGCCTTAGATTAAGATTACATTAATTTCTTTTGAAGTTATAAGGTCTGGAGACATCTAGTGAGGCGACCTCTTAAATTTCATTTCAGTAAACTGTGCTCAAAATGAGTTTTAGTAGTCCACTAAGTCATTCTACTGGAGGTACTCAGGGTCCTACCAAACAACTTTTGACTCCTCCTAGCAAGAGCATCACAGTTGTAGATCGTATGGCCAACATTTTATTAAGGGCAATCGTGAGAGTCAGTCGTTATGTGTGCTGGAACTCAGTGGTCTTTAGTGAATTGAAGTGAGCGTCAACACGAAAGTATGAGTCACACCTTTGGCTGATCACACTTACTCTTTGTCCCACTGATACAATAATTTTGTATGGCTTATTGTAATAAAGAATATTTTGTGTATATATGCCGTGATGTTTGGGATGTGCGAAAGTAAGCTGAGCGAATAATTGGCTAAGCAAAAAATAAAATGTGCTAACAATGGCCTGTGCGAACAGTGAACTAAATGTACAGTGGAATGTGCGAACAGTGAGCTGAACGTACAGTGAAATGTGTACACAGTGGGCTGTTAATTATGCAAACAGGGGGTCAATCAAACAATAAAATGTGCGAACAGTAGGCTGTGCGAACAGTGAACTAAATGTACAGTGGAATGTGCGAACAGTGAGCTGAACGTACAGTGAAATGTGTACACAGTGGGCTGTTAATTATGCAAACAGGGGGTCAATCAAACAATAAAATGTGCGAACAGTAGGCTGTGTGAACAGTGAACTAAATGTACAGTGGAATGTGCGAACAGTGAGCTGAACGTACAGTGAAATGTGTACACAGTGGACTGTTAATTATGCAAACAGGGGGTCGATCAAACAATAAAATGTGCGAACAGTAGGCTGTGCGAAGAGTGGGCTGTGCGAACAGTGAACAAAATGTACAGTGGAATGTGCGAACAGTGAACTAAATGTACAGTGAAATGTGTACAGAGTGGGCTGTTAATTATGCAAACAGGGGGTCGATCAAACAATAAAATGTGCGAACAGTAGGCTGTGCGAAGAGTGGGCTGTGCGAACAGTGAACTAAATGTACAGTGGAATGTGCGAACAGTGAGCTGAACGTACAGTGAAATGTGTACACAGTGGACTGTTAATTATGCAAACAGGGGGTCGATCAAACAATAAAATGTGCGAACAGTAGGCTGTGCGAAGAGTGGGCTGTGCGAACAGTGAACAAAATGTACAGTGGAATGTGCGAACAGTGAACTAAATGTACAGTGAAATGTGTACAGAGTGGGCTGTTAATTATGCAAACAGGGGGTCGATCAAACAATAAAATGTGCGAACAGTAGGCTGTGCGAAGAGTGGGCTGTGCGAACAGTGAACAAAATGTACAGTGGAATGTGCGAACAGTGAACTAAATGTACAGTGAAATGTGTACAGAGTGGGCTGTTAATTATGCAAACAGGGGGTCGATCAAACAATAAAATGTGCGAACAGTGAACAAAATGTACAGTGGAATGTGCGAACAGTGAGCTGAATGTACAGTGAAATGTGTACACAGTGTGCTGTTAATTATGCAAACAGGGGGTTGTGGGATCAGTGGACTAAGCGAACAGTGGGTCGATCAAACAATAAAATGTGCGAACAGTGGGGGCTGTGCGAACAGTGGACTGTGCGAACAGTGGGCTGTGCGAACAGTGGGTTGTGCGAACAGTGAACGTAGAGAAGAGTGGATTGTGCAAACAGTGGGCTAGGCGAACAATAGACTGTGCTAACATTGGGCTAAGCGAAGAGTGAACTGATCGAACAGTGGGATGCGGGAACAAATTAGTTTCCCCGTGTGCTGTGTATGTAGTATCGCTAAAGTTGGTACTTTGTTAGGGGTTGTCCTGAACAAAATAACATTACATAGTGAGTTCAACAACGTTTGAAATGGAATTAATTATAACTCATAACACAAACCTATTCCTCCACTCGAGTACAACTCACACGGAGGCGTAGCTTAAAGCTCTTCAGCTTGTTTCACGCACATATCGGATTTATTTATTAGTTGATCGAGTTGTTTCAGCGACTGAATATTTGAGGTGACGGTGAATATGGAGGAATGTAAAACTATAACTTTGAAAACCAAAGGAAAGTTTTGATTGTGTTTAAATAATATGTTTATAGGATTACACGGCGAACACATCAGTATTTGAAAGGCTCTGATTGAAAGAGAAGAAATAAAAAAGCGAACAACAAAAACTTAAATGCGGAGGAAAATTCTCAACATTGAACTCACCATTGATTACAAAGAAAACTAAGGGACCCAGCAGAGGCTTGAAATGCAGTACTGCGTTAGCATTCCTTCCTTTGGAATCCATACAAGAGGCTCAGCAGCTTAACAGCGCAAAAGCACTTAATTATGAAAGGCTGCGGAAATATGTATGTCTAATCCTATGTTATAATACTGAAAACCAAGATTTCAATGCTGGTTACCTTAGTGGTCAAATGTGATCTCTCGAAACGTCGTGTTTTGTTCCCATATAGTCGAAACAAATAGTAGCAAATATCCCCATTATTATTATTATAACATTATAATAACATAAATACTTAATAATTAAGTAACAATTTAAAAACAATTATCTTTCGAAACGTCGTGTTTTGTTCCCATATAGTCTAAACAAATAGTAACAAATATCTCTTAACAATTATAATAATATAAATACTTAATAAATAAGTAACAATTTTAAAAACATTATCTCGCGAAAAGTTGTGTTTTTCCCACATCGTCTAAACAAATAGCACCAAATATTCCTATAAACAAATATAAAATATAAATTCTTAATAATTAAATAACATCTAAAAAAATGATCTTGAAAGGTCGTATTTTGTTCCCACATAACCTACAATAATAATACCAAATTCCTAATAAACAATTATAATAATTTAAATTTAAACACATTCTTTTCAAGTAATACTTTGTGCCAAATATAACCACATACTAATAGAAACAAATCAGCTGATTTAAGTATCGTGTGCACTGTCGCGACGCGGACAGCACCGTTTGCAGCGTACAATTAACTTGCTCAATTTGAAAAGTATTGATGTGTGAACAATAAAATAACTTATGAATTGAATTCCACTTAGTTTTACCCACACTGCAAAAGTTCGAACTAAAGTTGTAGTTTTCGAAAAATTTGTAGTCTAATTTGTCTAATATGTAATTAGGAAATACAAGGAAATACAGCTTTTGTCTGGCGGCTGTATTTGAACTGTTAGTGTAAAAATTAAATACTCGATGTTCGGAATCAGTATATATCACACCTGGGTTCAAAGGATATCCCACGTTAGATAAAAAAATAATTTTACCCTTAAGTTTTTGCTCCCCCCAACACGTTATTACACTTTTGTAGTCAACTATTTTTTCTTGATTCGAGCCGTTACAAAAGCCATTTTCGCCAAATATATAATGATTAGCTATATCGTTTACGTATCAAAAAACACAGGTACACTGTTTATAATATAATTTATTATAAAAGAGAGTTAATATATAGGCTATAACTTTGTTAGGGAATATAATATTCATTATATAATATAAACATTGTATAGATTTTTATACTATATATTATATATACATATATATATATATATATATATATATATATATATATATATATATATATATAGGATTTGTATAGGCTAATAAATAGTACGTAGTCTAATCTAAGACCAATGCAACAATACAAATGTGTCGCATGAGTAACGTTGCATCAATGAGTCATCGCAAAATGAGTCAATTACAAAACGAACTAATTAAAATATGAATGTTACAGATTCATTCCGCAAAGTATTTTGTGTAATAATTGAACGCCATCGTTGCAGATCAGTAGGGGAGGGGGGAATACAGACTTCGATATGACCAATTTATCGATACTGTACCAGAACTGCGAAAGAGATCGACAGATAAACATTGGAAGCTTACATCTCTGCACAGATAAATTGTAAGGCAATATTTCTTTTTTTTAATCACTTTTAGCTTTTAGCACGATATAATGTTTCACTTAATATCTTTAAGTTTAGAAAATATACAGTAGTTTTCAGTAGGTTATTTTATGTTCAAAAGTTACCGTATTGCAGGAAGTGAATTTGTAAATTAATTTCGAAAAGTGTTGGCCAATTTTTTCTGCACATGGTGAGAAAATACAAAAATTTCTTGTCATTCAAATAACAGCATAAACAGCTGTCTCGCTGACGTGATGGTAGAAAATCCTCAAAATAAAATATTGTATGAAATGTTATGTTTTTTGTTTTTACTTTAGTTCGAACCTTCAGGTTTTGTTTTTAATGCGGATACCAAAAACTTACGTTATGTCAACTGAGTTTGAGTACAAGGTAGGCGTAATGAAAACCTTTCAAATTTATTTTTTGAGAAAAACCATTTTGAACTTTAAAAATTATGCTTTGGAATGGAAATTTTAAAATGTTTTAACGATATGAGGCAACCAGTTTTACAGGCCAAATTTCATTAAAATGTGTCAATTAGTTTCGTCTGCAACATATAATGAAATCTGCAAGCACAGGTCAGGATCAATGCACATTTCATGGTATGGGTCTTACCATAACGGCCGCTCTAACAACTCATTTTTCAATGAAATTTGCTGTAATTTTCTAAAAAAAACCATGCTGCAAATGTAACATGGTACAGATTTAAATTGATCATAAAAACTATTGTTTATGCACCCCTCCCCCAAAAAAATAAATAAATAATGTTTCCTAGCTTATAAAAATTGGTTCATTACATTTTGTGCCAATTACGAGCAAAAATTAAAATTTATATTTAAAATAAGTGTAAATTTAAAATACTCGCTGACCTGATGGAAGTGAATTTTTAAATTTATTTTCTATCTAACCCCTTTTTCGAAACTCAGGTTTCACCATCATAAACAGTATGTGCATATATTAGCATCTTAAACTTTATAATTGCATTGAAAGTACAAAAATAACACTGACCACTTACAAAATTTAATTTAATTTTACAGATTTTCAAAAACATTTAATTGGAAAAGTTATGAATTTTTAATGATTCAAAATTGTTACCATTTTGAAACTGTTCAACGAGTATTTCTGATTAACATACTTGTCAAAGGTGATAAAATCGATTTTCGTACCAAGTTTGAATCAAATCAGACGAAAATTGCCTACGTGAGAATGCTAACACAATATATTTATTATTTCAAAGTCCCGGGTCTGGATCTTACCGTGATGGCTGCACACATAGTTCATGTTTCAGTGGAAGTTTGCAAGTAAAACGAAATGTACGGTTTTGTAAATCGAAAAACGTAACCACGATTGTGGGTAGAGTTTGATTTCGTTGAAAGAAATTGATTTTAAAAATGGATCGTTTTTTAGATTTTTATAGATTTAAACAATTTAATAATTGCCGGATTTTTATAGACAAATCGGATTTTGTTAGTTAAAAATTAAGAAAAAAATTGATCAAAATCGTTACAGCAGTTGTTGAGGAACCATTTATATTTTTTTACAAACAAATTAATTTAAAGCAATTTAATTAGTTTAGTCCTTATAGTGTATATACATACATATAAAAAAACCATTTTTCACTAATATTCCCGGAAAATAGATTTATCAAAAATATCTTACAAACGCTACACTTCCAGTAGTTATGGGGAAATTAAAACAGTGTAAAAAATATTACACAAACTTTCTCACATTCATTTACAGTAATTTCAAAAAATATTCGATCGGAAACGATCGCCAAAATCGATCTAAGTTGACCTCTAAACCCGATCATAAGATTTTGCTAAAATTTTTAACTGTTCATAACTTTACTAAGTGTACCAAATTTGAAATAAAATAAATTAACACTGCGAGAATAAATAGAAAAAGAAGAAAATAAATTTAATAAAGGCGTATAATTTTGCGTTCTTTGATCAGTATTTTTTTTAATTTCAAATTTGCTGGAAAATTTGAGTTAATTTTTTTCAAATTAGTTCAAATTTTCAGGATTTATTTTTAATATAGTTACCCAAAAATTACTTTAGCCTATGAACTAAATTTGAAAATATTTCAAATATATTTTTGAGATAATCCATTTTGAACTGTTCCTTACTTTAAAAAGTACGTTTTTCAATGTAAATTTTTAAAAAATGTTTTGAGGATATGGGCCAACAAGTTTTATAGACCAAAATCTGTCAATTTGTTTAGTCTCCAACGGTTTGCAAACGCACGCACACACACACACACACACACACACACACACACACACACACACACACACACCTGGGATCTGTTTACAAATAGGTAAAGCAATAATTTAAGGATGATTTTTCCTATCCGTTTACGGATAGGAAAATAGGTAGAAATAGGATTTACCTCAAATATTTTTGGATTTTTTTTTAATTCTACTCTTTTTATAAAAATTTTAAGGTTATTTAAAAAAAATTACGGAACGCAGTTGTCTCCAGACATGAAGGAAGCAAATTTGCAAAAAATATCAATCATAATAGTTTATCTTAATTTTTTTATCTGTTTTCACTATCCAAACCAGCGTTAAAATCGATACAAATCACTATTTAAATTTTTTAAATTGCATTGTAAAATATGAAAACGAACCCTGACCGCCGTAAAATCCATCTATGCGTTTTCAATATAATTGCATAATATGTAACGCCAACTTACGTCGAACGCGATGAAGTGAGATTTTCAAAAACCTTACGTTGTTAAGCTTTGGAAGGCCATTTTGAAACTGTTGGAGGGATTTCGTTGGCGTACTCAAGCGATTACCGGAATCGATTATTGCTTCGGGTTTTGCATCAAATCGAAACGAAATGGGGAAAGCTGAAGGGTTGACACATTGTTCAAAAAATGTTTTAAAGTCCGGATCGACGCTCGTTTCAAGACCCGAGATTTCGCTCGTTTTCCTAGATTCCGCTAAAAACATAACAATTGTGTTTTATTTAACACAGAAATTTTAATTGTTTTTTTTAAGACATTCATTACAAATCTTCACGTAATTTATTCGAATTTATCGTAATAAGAAATATTTGTAATGTTACCATTAAGTTTATTCAAACTGTTCCCAATTTAAATACACTTATTGCACATGAAAAAGTGGTTGCAATAATTTCGAATGTTCATTTTGTTTACTCAATTTGTTAAAAAGTACTTCCGCGTGTTTTTGACAACTTAATTAATTAACAATTTCTTACAAAACCAATTTTATTTATACAAGTGTTATATATTAATTACAAATAACATATTTAAATATGTTACTCTCTAATGAGTTACATCACAAATATAGCTCAGGTTGGTTCAATAATGTAACGTTGTTTGAAGCAAGAAAATTGGATTCGTAATTTACATCTTCAGCGAATTTTCATTTGAGCTGTCATCATGGTAAGACCTAGCACCAGAAACCATGAAATGAGCGCCGATCCTGTTTTTAGATCATTATATAAGCGGTCCTTAAAAATACGTACGGGGGTTGACAATCCCACGTTTGAAATTTTGATCCAATTTTATTAAAACAGCAATAAAATTGTAAATTAGTTTCAAAATTGCGGCCTTATCATACGTAAAATAATTGAGGCACGATACTGTCTCGCTAACATGATAGAAGCGAATTTTCTAAAAAAATTGTTTACCGTTACGAAAACCTGATTTTACCACATAAAAAGCACTGAAATCTGCTTATGTTGGCATTTTTAATTTTTAAATTGCACAAACAATAAAAAAATAAACCCTGACCGTTACGAAATTTAAAAATTATTTTTAACTGATTTCAGAAATTTAACACGCTAACTGACTCAGTTTTTAACGCTGATTAGGCTACTATGATGGAATCGGATTTTAAAAAATACTTCAGATAAAGAAAGTTACTAGTTTTCCAATATTGGAAATGGCCGCCATATTGAAACTTTTGCACGAATTTGCTGGTTAACGAACTTATCCGTGCTGTTGTTAGAATCGATTTTTGTGCCAACTTTAAATCGAATAGGACGAAAATTGTAAAAGTGCGCTTGCTAAAACACACGCGCGAGCGCACAAACACAGTACTTTTGATACACTTCACAATTAATATATATACGAATATTAACGGCCTTTTTAAAAGTAAACTAGAGGTCAGGATTGATTCTCATTTCAAGGATTATTCAAGTACTATGAGTTTTACCATGATGGCGGCTCCAACTACTCATTTGTCTATGGATACTCATTGAAAACGTAATTTTGTATACCACACTTTTCTCCGTTAAAAAATGATTTCGCAAGTGTATTTAGCTTTACAACTCGTATAAATAAGTATTTTATTAATTTCCATTTATTACTTGAAAATGTATCCTACCTTACGGCGGATACATAAAGTTCATTTTTGTAGGAGAAGATGACGATGATGAGGTTAATCATATCTGCGAATTTTGTAAATTAAGTATTTTGTAACAATATCAAATTTACACTATTTTCTTATAATAACTTACAGTACAATTACAGATTTTGATACCAAAGAGCTTGTATATGATGTTTTTTTTCAAATTTCCTTCAATTGTCTTTCTTAATGTAATTAAGATTCTTTTCAGCTTTTAATATAGATATTTTAAAAAATTATTACAAAAGCACCATCTTACCCCACGGGGTATCTTACCCCAGATATGGGGTAAGATGGGGTTTTTGTAATACTTTTTTAAAATTGCTCTTTTCTTTATAAAAAGTTAGATATTTTTATGAGGCTATTTTTTTATCATAATAGATGATCTACTGTAAACTTTGGTATGAAATTAAATTTTTTAGGTATTCTGAGAAAGTTGTGAAAAAAAGAAAATCCTTAATGGCCCCATCTTGCCCCACCTTCCCCTACTTTAACCCTACTTAAATGATTGGTTTTTAATGCTGATTATGAAGGTGAAACCAAATTTTATTTATAACATAACATAACATAAAAATAAAATTTGGTGAAACCAAATAACAGTATAACAACTATAATTTTTAGAAATTCGCTTCCATCACGTCACCGAGACAGTTACGTGTGGTGTTCATTAATTTTTACGAAATATAAAAAAATTCGGTGATCATGGAAAAAAACTATCTTGAGATTTTCATGGTTTTGTCCGTTTTCGCCCTGAATCCAAAAAACGTGGTTTTGTACTATACGTGCCTGTCCATCTTGCAAAGTGCTAAAACTGTAAACAGTCGGATTTCCTGAAAAACGAACGAAACGATTTTAAACAAACTCATAAAATAGCGATACTTAAACAGAACGTACCGGTTCCTACACCACCACAAAAAAAAATTTTCTTAAAAAACTTTAAACTCGGTATAGTTTTTGAAAATTATATAGAAAGATTTTCCTTAAATTTTGGTAAGGTAACTGAAAACTTGTGTTAATGTAGAAAATTTGAATTGAAACAAATTTTTTGTAGGCAAAACCAAAAATACACTGCCCTCATAGTGTTTTTTTCCAATTTATTCGGAAAAAAGTACATTTCTTTTAGTCGACACGTTCTTTTCTTTAAATTAAGTACCAACAAAATTTGAGCGAATCCTGTTGAAACGATTTTGAGAAACTAGATAAATTTTTCATTTTTCGTGACCTCTAAGTCATTTTTTTAAAAGCTGTTAAAATATTGTTGCACATTATCAAATATATAAGTATGTTAGCACGCTCATAATTTGATTCAAACTTAGCGCGATTTTGGTAATGCCTTGGCAAGTTCATTAACCTGTAAAGTCGTTCAACAGTTTCAACATGGCGGTCATTTCAAATTTTAAAACATTTTTGTTTTAAATATTTTCAAAAATCTGATTTCATCATCGTAATCAGCGTTAAAATCAGCATATTGTATTTTCAAAACCCGTTGCCAAAAAAAAAAAACAATTAGACGGCTGTCAGGGTTTATTTTTAAATTTCTATATAACAAAGGAGTTTTAAATTCTAGTACATAAAGATTTTAATGCTGATTACGATGGTCATATCAGAATTTTAACAAAATGATACGGTAAAACATTACTTCCATCATGTCAGCGAGACAGATGCGTGCCGCGATTTTTTCGTTAAATTCTAAGCCACATTTTTCAAAGATATTAGTAAATGTGAAATGTTTGTGTAAAATTTCTGCAACATCTATTTTATCTTTACACTATATTACACTCACATGCCTTCAGTTTTTTGTATATTAAAATAACCTATACATAATTCACGACAAACTATTGTCATTTTACAAAACTATTGCCACTAATTGTAACACTGTTTTTTTCAGTCAAGGTTGTTCAGTTTTACAATGGAATAGTTGGCAATAGATACAGGCATGTGTTGTTTTGCATAACCATTGTTAGACCAGCATTGTTGCTTGCTTCATATGGATAAAATGGCCGCCCTGTACTAATTGTATGCAACGAAGAAATTCCATTTAATACATTTACTCATAGGAATAGGACACGTGGTGCGTAACTTTAGAAATTTAGCTTCCACATGTGTTGAATTTAAAGTTAAACTAGTCAAACTATGCTTTTAAAGCACGCAGGCGTAGTTTATATTGAGGGTTTTTTTGTTATTTTACGAAATAAAATATTGAAAACTTGAAGGTTATAATATATCTCAATAACCAAGGCGAAAAGCACATTGAGGCTATTATCCCCTCCCTAAATGTAAGTGTGAGTGTAAAGTGTTTAAGTCGTAAGTGTAGTGTTGTAAGTGTAAGTGTATGTTAGACTCGGGTACCGTGAGGGACGTCTAAATCCTCTCAATAGGTGCAGCTAGTCCTCAATAGGGGTATATTGAAGGAAGCTTCAAATATAAACTGCATATTAACAATAATCAGCTGATTTCCGTGTCGTCTGCACTGCTACGATGCGGACTGTACCGCTTGTGTTATTTTGGAAACGTGTTCGGTAACCAAACATACAAATAATTTTTGGATCGTAATCCATCCACTTTTATCCGCAACTCAAAAGGTTGAACCAATGGTGTGTGTGAATTTTTCAAAATTCGATTTTTTTAAGTTCGGAAATGCAAAGAAGTTTAAATCATCGATAAAAACCTGAAAAACAATTTTTGATTATAATTCGAACTAGATTTTTAAATCTTCGGTTTTTTTCTGACCTTAACATGTCCGAATTAAAAAAAGAGAAATTCAAATTTAAACTTTTGAAGCTCTTCGTGATATATATACATGAATGAATAAATTTTTAGGCTTAATATTGCACTGCAACCTTTGTAGATCTACTGTGTCCCACTTTTTTATATTCCTGAGATGCTCAGGTACAGGGCCTTCTCCATTTCCCTCTTCCATAACGTCTAGGAATTGAAGTGGTTTCAAAGTGGGTGACCACTTCTAATTGGTGACTTCTCAGTCCATCATTGAGGTCCTTGCAGATGCTCGCTCTGCTGATTCCATTACCATTTGTTTTATTAACTGTAAAGAAGACACGAACACCTTACCTGAACAAAAGAGTGCCTCGCCAGGTTCTCCTACTTCTCCCGGTGACTACACAAATTGCTATTAAAACAAATACGAATGTGTTTTTGTACAATGTTACATCAAAAATTCATTTCGTTGCAAAAAAATGGAAAAATGCATATTTTCTTAAAATCTACGAGTCAAGTCAGCGTATCAAATTTAAAAGTAAAAATAATTCACTGTTTGAAAGTCAATTGAAAAAAAACAAATCTAAACCCTGACCGCTATTGGGTTTGTTCTATTTTTTATATTTAATCATATTAACAAAGACTGAGACAATATTCAATTAGTTTAAATTTAATGTTAGAAGAAAGTTAGTGCCAATGTATTTCTTGTAATGTTACAGATAAATAGACAACATGGGTTTGCTGATGTTGGAATCATGCTGTTGTTTGTGCACCCTTAAGACTGGCACAAAAATAATAGGATGGATCGGCCTGGTAAGTTAATGTACTTAAGGCAAGGCAATTGTGCTCCGGCTCTACTATCCCTAATAAAAACATCGATCAACTAACTGTCCGAAACAAATTTGCTATACAATATAGATTTCTTTATAGTTTAAAAACGCATTTGGCACAACTGTTTAGTGAAACTACAATAAGGGAAATACTTTGCTACAAAATAAAAACTGATTGATATGAAAATAATACCAAAGTATTCAACTTACTTTACCTTGATGTTCATGTTTCGGTAGATAGACCATTTGTAGGTTATGGGATTCGATAGTTCCAGGAACCGCGACAAAATAGTCTACTGAGCCTCTTAGCACGTACACGATGGCGTGCGTCACTAGTGACGCACATTGTAACTGCTGATAGGGCAAGGGTGTGTCATCAGTGGCACACTCTCGTCTTCAAAATAGGCCGCGTGTGCCACGAGTGACGCAATCCCTTTCTTACTTCATATGGGCTTATTTATAGTGACGCCCATGTTTGAAGCCTATAATTGTGTTGTATGACCATTTTAAAGTATGCTAAAGTACGAACCTTAGTCGGATTAGATTTGGTCTATTGTATTTTTTTTTACCCTGGCACACCATAAATTTTAAAGTTAATTTTAAATGTAATGAATTGATATCGTCGTCTATTATATTTTGGTCTACTGATTTTTTTCTTTATCTTGGTGACCTTTGTTGGTAAACTAAAATGAAAACACATTCAAAATAATAACATCTATTTATTGACAGTTATAACACTAAGACGTCAAAGAAGAAATTATATAACTTATGGAGTCTTTTACTTGAAGCTTTATGTGTGTACGGATCAATAACAGTACTCCACCAGTGACGCACTTCGCCTATTATAGCAATAGTTTATAAATAGGCGTCGTGTACCACCAGTGACGCACGAACATAACCTCGAAAATATATATAAATGCAGTTTTTTCCGGTTGAATATCACCTAAAAAGTTATACAGACACATATTCTAACAATTTTACGCCTATAGTTGAGATTTCACGTTAATTACCGTAACACAAAATGTTATGACTGGCCGTCGTCGTGAACGTGTTAAGTTCAGTACACAGATATACGCTGTTCAGTGCCGACCTTAGCTTTTTGGACAGGTCGGGCAAAGTTTACTGTGGCGCCTATGTAAGGAACGAGTTTTTAAGATATCTAATAAAAATGGGTATACATATACTTTTGAAATAAATTTGAAAATCATTTATTGATTATAATGTTAATGATAATTATTGGAAAAATAACATTTATTTAAATATAATACTATAATTTATTATAATATTATTACAAATTATTGATAACTTTAAAAACCTAGACAGCGGCGCCCTAACTGAGCTAGTACCCTCTGGCTCCGCCCGACTTCGACCCCCCAAAGGCCGGCACTGACTATGTTTGAGCAATAAACTGGCTAGCTCATTCAGCTGAAGATCCTCACGTCCAGGAAGACAAACGCCCTTTGCTTCCTGATGGTAAGAGCCTGACAGTTACAGATTATATGACCTGCAGTGTTTTCTGTCAGTCTTATATAGATTATGCGTAGTTTTTCAGTATTATAATGTTCCTAACTGACGGCCTTGAAACACGGTTTTTGCTAGCTCTGACGTACCAACGCTAGAAGACGTCTGTTTCTCACACCCCTGGGAGGTCTTCTGCTTCTAGATTTAACGTCCTGCTCTTCTCAATTTTGAGTTTTTAGACGTTGGTACGTCTAGAAATGTTTAACAGTTCTGAAACAGGTCGTCACATTATTGATTCCAGTCGTTCGAACCCAATCTCTAACTTCTTCCGGTACCGGTTAGACAGCCCCGCTAGCGTCCCCACAGTGTGCTACGATTCATCAAGCGATGACGTCACAAGGTCAATGAATAACTTTTTTGGTTAAAAACTCTATATAGAATCTATCAAAACTAATTTTGTTCTATTTATCTTGATACTGATGAACTGTTCTTATCTTTAATGTTTTCTACATATATGCCTTCTTTTATTTCCCATATTGTCCATTGCTACTAAAACAATATTATTGTTGATGAATGTAGAGTAATATATTATTGTCTGATTGGCAGGTGGTCAATGTTCTTCTATTCATACAGGCTGTGTCCACAATTCTCTTCCTCCGATCCCACGCAGGCGAAGTGGATCCTGATATGCAAAAGGCTGTGAACAGTAAGTGAATTAAAATCTAGAAGGCACTTTTATAGCTAAAATTAAGTCGTTCTGTTATTTTTAACTACTATATAGATTTGTAGCTGTTCTGAGAGGTCTACATCTTCGTTAAACAATTTAAACTTTTTTCCCAAAATAATAATTAAACAAAAACCAATTTTATGAAATATTTATTAATATTTCTAATTTTTTTATATCAATGCTGGCGAATTATTGTAGGACTAAGACCTAAAATATGAAATGTACACAAATCCTGATTTTTTTCCTAGAACACGATTGTGTAATAATCGTAAAAAAATTTCATTTAAATACATTTTAGTTATGTCTAGTAACATTTGTTATTCTGTAAAATCCACTCAAACAATATAAAAATAGTTGTCGTTTAAAATTTTGTAAAATTTATGTGTCTTAAATAAGATTTTAATAAACGCAAATAGCATGAAAATCTCCATAAATTGGCACTTATTTTTTTACAAATTTTATTGAAACAATGAATGCTATTTTTATGTAAGTTGAAAATTTTAAATTCATAATTTTAACGCTGATTAAAATGTTTTGGAAATCAGTTTGTAAGTTAAACATTTTTTTCCCTTCGAGATCATTTTGTTCCTTATAAAACAGATACAGCTAATATTTTCAAATCAATGTTTTCTACTTTAATTTTATTTGTTTATTGTAATTTTTGTAGTGTTTTTAAAATTCGCTTTCATCACGTATGCATGGCAGCTATGTGCGGAAATTTATTTAGATATTTTACTGAGAAATATTACAAAAATCAAAATTGGATGCATTGATTTATTTCCCAAATATACAAAGAATACAAAGAGAAAATTGTATACGAAAGTATTTAGTTATTTTTTCGTGAAGCAGTGTTCGGATTTTTATGGATGGATTCGTCATTGAATCTTATGAGTTTATAAATTTATGTTTACATTCCTCTGTGTATTCCTGCAAATCATTGCAGCCTAGACTTTAATAATTTTGTTTTATCTATATAATTTTTAACTACAAAATGCACCTAGAGTAAATAAAATAAATTTATGAAAATAACTTGTTATTTTGAACTTTTTGAATGTTAATATTAATTTGTGTTTTGTTTCCGGCAGCCATTAAGTACATAATGTGGGTAGTGGCAATAACAGCAGCTGTTTCTGCCGTCTTCAGTGTTCTTTTGCTCTTCGGAGTGTACCAGGTATGGTGTTCATTTACTTTTTAAATGTATGACTATCTCTCTTAGGCCGGGCGGCCGCTAAATGCGGAAAGGAGGTGAAAGAAATGAAAATGAACAACAACCGGAAGCGGAGTTCAGTCAGTTTAAAGAACGCGTTTTTATCTTTTAAATTTAAATATTTAAGCCTACTGTAACGATTTCTAAGAAACTATTGTTTGAAAACCATAACCTAGGTAACGAGAGGTAAGTTTGGAGACGTGGTCAGCGTGGTGGAAACAGTTTAAAAACCGACCTAGACAGAGTCGAAGCTACGCGGGACGGAGACTAACAACACCGCTCCTTTTCACTTTCAGTGCCCGTACCTACATTAAAAACAATAAGTTAGGTTTTTAATACATAGTCCGCTCGGCGCTGCCCAACTCCTCTCCGCATTTGGTGCCCACCCAGCCTTAGGCTAAACAATGTAAGATTAATGCTTGGTTGCAAAAATGTTCATTAAACTATTTAAAAGTTTTTTATATTTAAATTCATTTTAAAGCCTTATTATACGTAGAATTGGGTTTTAGAAATATCTGTTAAAAATCACTCTTTAAAGTAACAGACCTTAAAAGCTTTAATCTGTACTTAAATGTTATGTTGTTAAAATGTCTGTTAAAGTTTAAAGGACAGTTACACGTTTATTAAAGCAATTGACGTATGCAGTTCCTGTAAAGAATGGATAAATATATTTTTATAGGTTATGTTTTACATTCCATGAAAGTGCTATTTGTTTTATAGCGTTGTAGTATCAGTTTTGTCAAACTTTAGTTTTAAATAACCATTAAGTTTTGTACATATAACCCGAAAATGATCAGCATTTGTCGGACGTCCATCTTGCCAACCATTAAACAGTTATTACATTTAACAAAGCTTTAAACATCCTTTGGTTTGTTAAAAATGTCTTTGAAACAGAGAATAAAATTCGATTTTTAATTTTCGACTGATATAAACGCTTTTGGTAGATAGAGTAAAGAAGATGATTCAAATATTTACAATTAATCTCGGCTGTTTCGCTGGTAATGGTGATCATCATAAAATCAATAACTTCTTTGTCTCAAATTTCATGAAAATTTTGTGTAACAATTGTAGAAAAATTAATTTTGCTTGGTCACAATAGGTTTGGTTCAAATGAAACACAGACGTTTAAACAAATGAAAGCAGTGTTAAACAGCTGTCATGGCTTATTGCTTTCAGTGTAATTTACATTGAAGAACATTTATAATAAATGAAGAACATTTAAAATGCTGATTTATGCAAATTTTAACGCTGATTATGACAGCAAATCCGATTTTTTTAATAGTGGTATTTTTGGAAATGTGCATCCATCACGTCAGCGTGTTAACCACGTGAATGAGGAAGTTTAACCTGACCTCGTTATCATTTCTAAATTTATTAAAATTTACTATTCCTGAAATAACTCGGTACGATCAGCTGTTTCGCAGCTGTTTTCTAAACTTTAGCTAGAAGCGAGATATTTGTTCCAATATTAGCACAAATATTTGCGCAGTTGTTATTTGCTTATGACTCATAACATAACGTAATTTTACTGGTTACATTATTTTCTTTTGGTTCTGTAGAAAACTACTGCTTACTGTAAAAAAATGTTAACATTCAATTAAAATTTTATAATAATCCCCTCTGTACAGCTGTTTCCAAAAGTGAATTTCCAAAAGTATTGTTTTTACCTTACTCTATTTTTGAAGTTATAATTTATCCAACATACATTAGCATTTTAAACTTCCGAAATTATATCGAAAACATAAAAATAAACCCTGACCACCGTCAAATTCAATTGTTTTAATAGATTTTGAAAATTCAAAATGCTAGTTTATGCAGTTTTTGAAATTCTGGTTACGATGATACAGACTTTTTAAAAAAATTTAAACATAAACGTTACGAATTTGTAAAGATTTGAAATGATCGCCATTTTGAGAAAGGTTTACGTTTTAGCTTTTGCAAGCTATTAATTTACCAAAATCGATTTTTGCTTTAAGTTTGAATGAAATGAAACCGAAATTACGACGTATGAGTGACAAAATTATATACGCGCGCGCGCGCGCGCGTGTGTGTGTGTGTGTGTGTGTAAGAAATCAAGATCGGCGCTCATTTCAAGGTCCCGGGTTTGCATTTTACCATTATGGCCGCTCGAATAGCTCATTTTTCAATATGAAAATCGCTAAATACTAATAAGTCGTATTTCCAAAAAAAATCCTTTGGTGCCTTAGAAAAAAAATTAAAAGGATTTTATTGAAATTTTCGTTATATTATTAGAAGATAGTGGAACGAAATTGAAGTAGACGATATTTAAATTTTCTGCCTTATTTTTTTAACATTATAAAACATCTTTTACGCGGAGTTGAGTTTTAATTATGTATGGACAGTTTCAAGAAGCGATTTTGAAAATGTAAGCCCTTTTCCCAGCCATATTTCAGTAACTCTTGAATATAGGCCTACCGTACAAAAATATATCCCGACATAGGAACAATAATAATGTTGAGGTTAAGTTGTACAAAGAAACACAACAAACCATCAATCAGCTGTTAAATTAATATCACGTGTTTAATTTGTTCATATGATACCATGGAAATGTGCCAACTTAATAACAAAAGTTGAAATTATGCAATTTGTTTCATTTGTTTAACTGGAGAAATATTCTTGCAACTCATAAAATTGTTTACAAAGTACTACATGCGCTTCTAAAAAAAAACAAAAATAAATAAATAAAACACCCGAATTTTGACTGGAATAAGAATGTTTTCAAAAAAAAGTATTTCTATTTTTCATCCATAAACCATTAAAAATATTCGAATTTCATAATTATCTGCAAATCCGAACAGTTAGGGGTCCCCAAGGACACGTGAAATATTAAAATCGGTTCTGTGAAACTTTAGATTTAGTTGTACAAAGAAATCTTTTACACGGTTATTATATAAGTACAGTGTATGTGTCTATTTTATGTTTCAGGATAGAGAAGGCCTTGTGTTGTCCTTTGCTATAGTATGCGGTGTTTGTGTATTGATTAACATTATACAAGTCCTGGTACTACTTATTTCAGCGAAGGACAAAATGTTAGCTTTAAGGCAGAGTATAGTCACAGGTAAGTCATTTACCATAATGCAGAATTTCATTGAAATCTGTCAAGCTGTTTTACAATCCGGGAGCAATATTGTAATGCCAGCGTTTACCAGGTCAGCCGCGGGTTGGCGAGGCACTCTTCCGGTTCGGAACGGTTAGAAAGTAAGAAGTCAGTTTGTTCTTCTTTAAAGTTGGCGGAACTCCTCCTATCTCCCCCCCCCCGAGCAATGGTGTTTTGTAGAGTTGTTTCGGGTGTTGTCGGGGTGTTTGTATATTTGTTATGTAGTTATTTTATTATAATTATTTTTATTTAAATAAATTTCAATACGCAATTGTCGTTGTATTTTACAATGGTCCTTCTCGATGTTCTGCCGAACGATTTTCGACCTGTATTTATACTCGAAATTAAGGTGGCAATCATAATTTCACAGAATTCTGTTGTTAAAACTAGAGAAAGAACGCAACAACCAAAATAAAGCTATTATGTACGGGAGATGCAAAGTGATGCGCCGGCAGTAATTTTTGGGCAGAAATGTGATAATCTATCACGATATAGACCCGAGATACGCACTGCTAACCAACCAAAAGTGAGTTGGTTAACGGGAGTGAATTAAGTTTCGCAGACGTAGGCTGTTTCAAAGCCGGGAGAGACGTTCAGAGATTTTTTTAGCGTGGTTTTTTAGGTATTAGTAAGCGGAACTAGGTTGTGTAACTCAGTTTCTATATTATTTGGACTATGTCATATCAATGGGTGATATCTTAGGGGGTAAGAAAAACCTAGGCACCGTGTACCCCCTTTGACGTTTTAATATGCCGACATATAGTAGATCTCATGGGGGGGTAAGAAAAACCTAGGCACAGTTTACCCCCTTTGACGTTTTAATATGCCGATATAAAGTAGATCTCATGGGGAGTAAGAAAAACCTAGGCATAGTTTACCCCCCCCCCTTTGACGTTTTAATATGCCGATATGTTGTAGATCTCATGGGGGGTAAGAATAACCTAGGCACAGTGTACCCCCGGTACTCTAAACCTGATTTTCAGGGTTTTTTTACCCCCGGACTAGGCGTTTTGTACCGGGGGTACACTATGCCTAGGCTTTTCTTACCGGGGGTACACTTTGCCTGGGGGTAAGAAAAACCTGTTACAGGTGTTAGTAAGCGGAACTAGGTTGTGTAACTCAGTTTCTATGTTTTTTGGACGATTTCATATTAGTGGGTGGTAGTTGGCTAAGTATTCTGTTTAAGCACTTAACTGTAAACATACAGGCAGGCTACACAATGTTTATTGTCTCTAATATTCACTTAACTAGTTTTCGATTGTTTACAATGGCGGGAACAATAACTACTCAAAAATATGTCTTTAAAACCAGAGAAAGAACGTACCAATCAGGATGAAGCGTACGGAAGATGCGACGTGGTGCGCCGGCAGTGTTGTGGTAATATATTGTATATTAGACAGAGAGTACTCCGAACCAATCAGAAGCGAGTATTGATTGACGGAAGTGAAGTATGTTCGCAGGCGTAGGCTGTTTGAAAGCCGGGAGAGAAGTTCATAAATTTAGCGTGCATATTTTTCGGTGTTAGCGGAACTTGGTTGTGTAATTTTAGTTCCTATGTTGTTTGGGCAATGACAAAGTATAAGTCTAGCACTTTCAGTGCCCGAAATTTTGTTTCAAGTAGGTGTGGACGGCTTGAGATGCCTAAAACAGCATCATATAACAACGAAATGAGATTCCATTAGAACGAGTTAAACCGTTTTCTCGTGGAAATCGAACAAAAAATAATTAACCTTATTGAAGTCTATACTATAAGGGCAGTAATGTGCGACATTTTAAATTTGTTGGTCTTCTTGTTCCGGAAATGAAGTGATCAGTGAGTGAGTTTGGATCTGACATAATACAACATCATGAATTTTAACACCATGTGCTTGACAATTTTTTTAAAAATGTTAATAAAAAAAATATGTTGGAGTGCAGAAATCTGAAAACATATCCACCAATATGCTATACCAATATTGTGAGATAATATAATGATGTTTTTGCTTTCAGTTTTGCAAATCTACTTCTTCCTCGTGGTGCACAGCTACTATCACTCCATGGACGGATCCAGGAACTATTCTTAAACAACTGTTCCCTGCCGCTGAACGTCAATAAGTTTACTTTAATTTTAAGTTCTGCGTAAAGACCATCGTTGCTTCGTGCTTCTACCAATACACAAAGAATAACATAGATATAATGAAAGAGAATAACATATATTGGGCATAATCAAAAAATGTGATTGATGTGGCTAAGGCACCGGTATGTTTTTGAACTGCGCTCAAATTAGTTAGTTCTAGACGTAGTTACTCCCGTTGCTTTACCTTTACCGTTAACGCTGATCAGACGTCATCACTAGCGTAACTGACGAAGTATCTATGTTGAGCAACAACAAAATGGTTTTATAAAAAATTGTGGTCAGATTTTAGTCAAAGGTACATTTTGTACATAAGGGTATTATTCATTTTAAAACATAATAGATTGCTTATTAGCAGATACTGCAGAAACAGTTTTACCGATAACAGTTCAGAATGTAGAACTGTTCTCAAATAACAAATACGTTCTTCACTTTCAAATCAGCGTAAAACACTAATGTATGTTTTTCTTTTCTCAAAAACGGCTTAATTGATATAACGTTGGAACTTACCATTTTCGGGCTTAAAAAATCGATTTAGGTGGGTCTCCACTTTAGGAAAATTCGTTTTAGTTAGAAAAACTCTTTTAACTCGAGCCATACGAATACCTACCTAAAAATATAATTATAGTGATAAAACAAATGAAAATAAATACTGTTCAATCAGCTGACATAATAATCCTAAATATCAATTTCGTTTCTCAAACTTGAAATCATTAAAAGATATTTAGGCATATCTGTTTATTTAATAAGATAAGAATAATGATTGTTAAAGAATATAAGTGCAGTGATTTTTTTTAACGGTAAAGATAAAACAACGGCAGTAACTGCGGCTCGAACTAACAACCTTTAGCGCATTTCAGAGACGCAGCAGACTGACTACGTCGACCATTGACCATGCACAATGAAATAAAAAACAAGCAATGTATAAATGGTTTATCGAAAAATTAAACGGTTATTATATGCATATTTAAATATAAAATTTTTGGACTCAAAAAAATAGTTTTAGTGGGTCTCATTTTGGGGGTAATGGGTTTTAATATGAAAAACACAAGTAAATCGGACCATACGAGTATTCACCTAAAAATCCAAAACAAATTTTTCATTGAGCAAATTCGATCAACAGATGTTTCATAAACTAAAATAGGTTACCTGTTGTTCAAATAGATACTTAACTTTTAAATGTATAAAGAGTTGTTTTTGCTAGAAGCGCCTAACCCAAGCTAGTCTAAGCTAACCTAATTTCAGTAGAAACTATTAAAATAACTATTTGTTTTCGAAATAAAACTGATATCGAATTTTTAAGAAGTAAATATTTTAAAGCTAAATTCAATAACGTACTTTCACTTTGAAAACTACGAAATATTTCAACCAAATATAAATTATTTAAATGTATTGCATTGATATTGTTAGGATTATATTTTATCTTTGTTATTCTTTAATTGTGTACAATAATATGCAAAAACAAATTATGAACTTACTATAGTGTATTAAGAATTGTATTATATTTGTTTTAATTGAGAGAAATGTTTTATTGTTTTTTTTTTTTGCAATTGGAACAAACTATTTATCAAAACGTATTTCATTTGTTTCATTCCATACTTGTGTTTGTGTAAGTTAATGGTTTTGGTTGGTTTGTTAATCTTATTGTATTTATTGTTCTTTCATTAAATTGGTCCTAGTGCCCACGTGATTTGATTGTATAATCATAAGGTATGTGCAATTTAAATTTTAGAACATCGATAGAATGTTAAATATGAAGCTTCATTTTGTATCGTTTTTGTCTTTTTTTTGAATAAACATAGTTTTATCTCTTCATGTTAATTTCTTCCTCTTTTTTATTGAGTGCAAACAGAATGGTAATTTTTAAATGAACAAGAAGTGGCAAACGTATTTTCCTTAAAAAAAATTAATGTTTCGTGTTAAACATTAATTTGAAGTACTCGAAACAAGAACCAAATACTTCGAGGGAATGGGAAAATACCCCAGCACCTTCCTGGCAGAATTAGGCTTATATACTATTTGTGCAAAGAAATCTTGACAGGTGAAACATTGGGAAAAATATCGGCTTTAAGTCAGACAGTCAAGCATTAAAGCGCGAGTTCTCCAATCATCAGCTTGACAATGGTTTAGCAGTGCCTGTAAAACGTAAATAGGCTGGACCAGAACAAGGAAGTTACACTCCTCTCAATACCAGGACATGCTGGGATAGAGATAAATGTGAAAACAGGTGAGCTGATAAGAAAGGGGCATGGATCCAACTTATAGGATCAAAACCGTTCTGCGGACTTCAAGATTAAACTTAGAGAGGAAGAAGAGGCTAGAAGATCTGTGGATAGATAAACAAGGTTTAGGACAGGCCAAAGAGCTCCTCGGGAACTTTGACAGGAGGAAAAGAAGGATCTGTATCGGCCTTAGTGAAAATATGCTGATATGTCTTGCGGGAAATGGCTCCCTGAAGAGACATTTTAGGAATTTTGGCTTAGTAGAAGATCCAATTTGCAGATGCTGCAGGAGGGAAGAGGAGGTATTTTGTGAGGTGATTATTAAGAGAAGAGCGAGTATTTTGGGAAGTTATCAATTAGAAGTGAGGGATTTACCCAACTTGAATCCTCTCCAAATCTTCGATATCATGAAGAGGCTAGGGCTGGAGACGATATTGTAACTGAAGATGTTAGGAGTATAGGAAGGGTGCACAATAGATCTAAGAAGATCGCAGTGTTTGTAACCTGTAATCATTCAATCATTCAATATTACGATTTTCAAGATTGTTCCTTTTCGGTTCCTTAACGCAATAGTGTTTCAAAAAGTATACAATGGTAATGTATTAAGGTAACTCCATTTGGAAATGACTTTTAGAACAGCCATGATGGTAAGATCCAAATCGGGATCTTAAAATGAGCGCATATTTTAAACTTTACAACACACTTTGATGAATCGTTTAAATTCCTCAATTCATTTTTTATGGGAAAGTGAAATCAGGTTTTCATAAAAGTTTCACATAAGATGCTTATTGTTGTGTCATGGAATGTTACATTTTGGAAATTCGCTTATATCACGTTAGCGAAACATCTGCCTACTAATATTATTGTTTACTGTTTATTTTAATTTATTTATTTGTAAAATATACTTATTTTCTTTGTGTAAACAAAAAAGATAGGTTGTCATCGAAATATTTGTGGTTGAAACGACACAAAACTGTTCAGTACGCTCTTCTAACTGGCTGCCCACGAGATCTCATTTGGCACCAACATAGCTTTCTGAGAAACAAGTTTTTTTTCTAAATCTCATGAAAAGATAAGAAAAATATTTCAAAATATTTATTAATTTCTATACTTCAAATATGAGCAAAACAAGTTAATGAATTAATTAATTAATTTGTAGGGTTACTATTGCACTGCTACTTTTGTAGATCTATTGTGCTCCCTTTTTATATTCCTGACAAGCTCAGTTACAGCGCCTTCTCCAGTTGTAAGCCCTTTGGATTTGGAGATGATTCAAGCTCCCGCACTTCTAATTGGTGACTTTCCAGGTCCTTATCGACGTTTTTGCAGATGTTTTCTCTGCTAATTCCCTTTCAATGTTTCTTTCTATTGACCCTTATTACTGAGGTTCAGGTCCATTAGGCCAAACTTTTTATTGTGCTGTAAGGTCCTGCTCATTCTATTTTATATTCATACTTACGGGAAAGTTCACAAGTAGCTAAGAAAATAAAGTCCGCCCATATAGAGCCTTGCATGCATAGATAAGCTACAATGCAAGTTTCCCAAAGGTCTCCCAGGACACCGTTTGATACAGCGTGTGTGATTCAGTTCATCAGCACAGGTCATTTTGCACTTTACAGTTAGCCAAGCTTTGAAGAGTAGTGTGTGTGTGTGTGTGTGTGTGTGTGTGTGTGTGTGTGTGTGTGTGTGTGTGTGTGTGTGTGTGTGTGTGCGTGCGTGCGTGTGTGCGTGCGTGCGTACGTGCAGTGAATGTGTGTGTGTGTGTGTGCGCGCGTGTGTGTGTCTTGAGAGGATAATTGAGATTAGTATGAGCTAGAGGTGCGGTGGGTCCATCAGCTGCTCACCTATAAAGAATATTATAATTTTCTTTACTGCATGTTTTTGAGACTAACAGTACAGCAGGAAATGAACATTCGTTTATTGGTAGGCTAAATGTAGCTGATCGATCAGAGAACTTATTTTTATTTGCCCTTTTTAAAGTTTTATTTCAACTACATTATTCATTTCAGATTGTCTTTGTGTCTATTTTTCTGTAATTTTTTTTTAGTTCAAGAAAATTACGTTACTGAATGTTCTTAAAAATTAAATTGTTCTGGATAAAAGTGTTTTTCTTTATTTTTTTGTTAAATAACGATTTCAAGCAATTAAAATGATTAAGCCTTTGTTTCCATTTACCTTTGCATATTATTTTATACTGGTACTTCTGTTCTCTTTGCAGAATTTTACGAATATTCTAATGGCCTTTTATTGAAGTACATCAAGTAATCGTAACTGTTGTCCAACAATCCAGCACTGTGACGTCACAGAAGCTGCCTTCCTGTAGTACAGTGGTATATCGTGCCAACCAATAGTCGACCCTCACATTTCTACTTGACTTTTAAACAATATCCAATTCACAGCTGTTGGGTTCAACACAGATCGCAAATTAATTGAATAACCGCTGCACGCAGCTGTCTCGCTGACGTGGTAAAACGAACACTGAAACAAATAGTGTATATAGACACAAACTTTCTCATAATCAATGATTTCCTTGTTTCATGCACATTCCTCGCAAGGGGTGCAGACTAGCTGCACCTATTGAGAGGATTTAGACGTCCCTCGCGGTACCCGAGTCTAACACACACTTACACTTACAACACTATAATTACAACTTTAACACTTTACACTCACAGTTACATTTAGGGAATCCCAAGCTAAGGTGGAACAGCTTACGCCGAGGGCTTCATGGCTAAGGGGGAGCTTAGCTTTTAGTATGCGAACTCTGGATACCGAGCGACCTCCAGTTTCAATTAGCCTTACCTATGCATGCGGGGCTCTGCAAGGGTGGACTTAATTTCCCCTAGCTGATCGTGGGACCATTTATGGATAATCAACAATCAAAATTAAATAATACACACCTTGGGGAACTTTTACGAGTGGACCTGAGGAGTGGAAGTTTGGGAAAGGACGATACTGGGGTTGGACTCAATCCCGTTGAATCCACCAGTGTTGTATTGGAGCCGACTGTGGGGCTGCCAGGCAGTCCTACTGTATCTGTTTCCGATGCTGGTTGTGTTTCTGGGGGATCTGCAAAGGTGAACCTAGGAGACAACAAGGCTGTCAAACTCCTTCAAGAGCGCAAAGGCGCCGACTGCAGAGAGAAAAGGCAGCAGCTATCTCTTCCCCCCCCCCAAAAAGGATGAGAGTTGTTCAAGTCAACCTCCATTACAGTAAGGCAGCAACTGCTGTCTTACAGAGAATGCTTGAGCAGGGTGAAGCCAAACTTGCCTTGGTTCAAGAACCATGGGTGACGGGAGGCAGAATAGCAGGACTGACCATAGGCAGAGGCCGCCTATGGTTAATATATGACCGATCAGCCGCTAGGCCTAAGACCTGCATAGTTGTTAGTATTAATATTGAGATACTTGTGTTGTCTTCTTTATGTTCCAGGGATTGTACTGCAGTTAGTACAGAGCTACGTGTGGGATCTAGGAGTAGAAGGGTTGTCATGACCTCTGCTTACTTTCCACACGAGGAAATGGATAGCTTCCCGCCCATCATCTTTAGAAAGGTGGTGGAGCACTGTGGTGATGGATCAGTTGAGCTGCTTGTTAGAGCGGTGTGGGGGAGCAATAACACCAACTTTAGAGGTGAGCAGTTGCTTTCCTTTATTGTAGCTCATAATCTTTATATTTTCAATAAAGGTAATACACCTACCTTAGTAACGAAGGCTAGAAGTGAGATCTTACTCTGGGGACCAAGGGCGTGCACGCTGCATTGAGTATGTGGCGTGTGTCTAAAGAGCCGTCTATGTCGGATCATAGGCATATCGTCATGGATCTCGGAGTGATAAAAAGATCAGTAAATACTCATCGAAATCGTAGGAATACTAGATGGGGGGGCCTATGAAGAAAAGCTTAGGGCTGACCTTAGGTATCTTAGGAGGCCGATAAGTAATTTGCATGAATTAGCAGCTGGAAGATTGGCGGAGATAGTTGCGGACTCCTTTCATGAGAATTGTCCCCTTACGAAGTTGGTTGCTGGGGTTAATGTTAAATGGTGGACCCAGGCACTTTCTGAGCAAAGGGGACAGATTAGAAGGCTGTTCAATGCGGCCAAGCGCTACGGTAAGTGGGAGGCCTATAGGTGGGCCCTGACCGAGTATAATAAGGCATTAAACGGAACTCGTGGAGGACGTTCTGTGGGAAGGTCAGTCGTACTTCTCAGGAGGCACGACTTCACAAGGACCAACCCTATGGGGACCCTTCTTGGTCCTAATGGGGAGTATACAACAACCTTGGATGTCCTACTCAGGGAACACTTTCCTGACTCTGTGGTCAGGGATGTAGGAAGGGAGAGAGTGTCTGATGTTCCCTATAGGAAGCCTAGTAGGGGAGATTGGAAAATCTCAAACCAAGTTGTGGGCTTGGATAAGGTGAGATGGGCCATTAATACCTTTCACCCATTCAAATCACCTGGTCCTGATGGTATTTTTCCGTCACTATTGCAGCATGGAGGAGAGCCTATTGCTGTTATTCTGTGCAGATTGTACCGGGCCAGCATAGCCACTAGGTGTGTAGCTCTAGGGTGGAAAGCGGCCCGTGTAGTCTTTATTCCTAAGCCTAGGCGAGCATCTTATTCTGACCCTAAGGCTTTTAGGCCAATCAGTCTGACTTCGTTCTTTCTGAAGATATTAGAGAAATTGGTAGATAGATATGTCAGATGGGTCATGATTCCTCTACATGTCAGTCAATATGCCTATCAATCAGGGAAAGTTTGTGAGAGTGCACTTCATAATTTGGTTCACAGATTGGAAGGGACTCTTGAGACCAAAGAATATGCCCTCGGTGTCTTTCTAGATATTGAGGGAGCTTTTGACAACGCTTCACATGCTTAAATGCTTCGTGCCCTGTCAAGATGCGAGGTGGATAATACCGTGTGTGGCTGGGTGGCGGACATGTTGCATGGGAGGTCAGTTGTACCTAAAGCTCTAGGAGAAGAGGTGGAGGTGGAGGTTGTCAGGGGCAGTGGGGGTGTTTTGTCTCCTCTCTTATGGAACCTGGTGGTGGACTCACTCCTGAATCTTCTCTCGTCAGAGGGATGCTATACCATAGGATATGACGACGTTTTAGTGGTATTAATGCGGGAGAGGCATGGTAACACAGTGCCTCATGAAGAGAGCCTTATCACTGGTGGAAACCTGGTGTAGTCAGGAGAACCTAGGGGTTAACTCCAGGAAAACTACTCTGGTTCCTTTTACTAGAAAGAGGATTACCCCGCATTTAGGAGGACTCAAGCTCTTTGGGGAGACAATTCCAGTTGCAAACGAGGTGAAGTATCTAGGCTTGGTGTTGGACACTAAGTTACCCTTGAATGCTCATCTGGGGCGCATCATGGGGAAAGCCAATAAGTCTTTAATGGCAGTTAGAAGAATGGTTGGCAAAACATGGGGACTGAGACCAGGAATGATGAAGTTTATCTATACTGGGATCATTAGACCTATGGTGTGCTATAGTGCTGTGGTGTGGTGGACTAAGGTTGAGCAGAGGGGGCCAGAGAGTCTCTGACTAAGTTGTAGAGGTTGGCCTGCCTGTGCATCACTGGCTGTATGGACACTGCGCCAACGGTAGCCATGGAGATCATTCTTGGATTTCCCCCTATTGACCTTTTTGTCATGAGGGAGGCACGTAAAGCAGCTTACAGACTGCAGGGTGGGTGGCTGCCCTCTATTTATAGACATGCTAGAATCACAGACAAGATCTTTGACCCAATCTTGATGATGGGGACCCAATCAGATGGTTAAACGGCACATATTATCTAGACCCTTTGATGTCAACTTGGCCTTTGAGGGGAGAGATCGTGTGTTGGAAAATCCTGGAAACATAGTATGGTATACATATGGCTCCAAGACAAAGTCAGGCACTGGTGCTCGGGTGTACGGTCTGAGACCGAGGTTAAAGAAAGTAATTATTTTGGGACAGAAAACAACAGTATTTCAGGCTGAAGTGATGGCCATTAATGACTGTGTTTGGGAGAACTTGGATCGGGGCTTCAAGAAGGCACGTATTTATATTAATACCGATAGTCAGGCAGCAATAAAAGCACTTGCGGGTCCTATAATACAGTCCAAGCTGATCTGCGAGTGTTGGAAGAACCTTGACGTTCTGTCCCGGGATAACCGGGTAACTCTTCACTGGGTTCCGGGGCATAGGGGAGTTGAGGGTAATGAGGAGGCAAACCGACTGGCTGGACTTGGATCTGTATCTGAGTACATCGGACCTGAGCCGGCTTTAGGGATTTTTCTATCGTTGGCCAGGTCCGCTATTAATGGGTGGATTACATGTCAACACCATGTAAGATGGGACAACCTTCATGGGCATTCCCATAGTAAACATCTCTTAAGCAAAGTTCCTTCTGGAGGAATCAAAGGTTCAGCAGATGTCCTGGGCAGAGCACAACTCAGGAGGATCATGGGGCTCATAACAGGGCACTGTGGTCTGAGGGTGCACATGAACAGGATAGGTGTATACGACGGAGAAACCGTGTGTAGATTGTGCAGGAAGGAGGAGGAAACTGCAGGTCACATAATTTATGAATGTGAGGCTCTTGTTAGTAGGAGGCTAGGGGTTTTTGGTTTCCAAGACCCTAGGGATCTTCAGCAGAGTGAGCTAGTCAGTAGATTGTTGGAACTTATTAGTGGCACCAAACTGCTGAACTAGGTATTTTAAGAGGTAAGTTGCACAATAGGTCAGTCGATCGCAGTTCCTGGGGTTGAACTATCCCTTCCTCTAGTAAATAATCTTAATCTTAACCCTCATGCACATTATTACTAATATATATATATTTTTTTTAACATCCGACTATTTTGCACACTTGGGCTAATGCAGACGATGGGATTATTTATAGCGTATGAAAATGCCAAGCCCTGGCCGGGAATCGAACCCGGGTCCTCTGGGTGAAAGCCCAGTACGCTATCAACTAGGCCACCAAGGCGACTCATTAAATGAATAGAATACGTTTTTTGTAGAAACTTAGGCCTGTACAATTTAAAGGAGAAAGTAAGTTACTGCAAAAATATTAACAATCATCATTTTGAAACTCAACACTAAAAGTATTGAATTTGTGTATTCGCTTTATGTGAAATGTATAAATTTACCCCTGACACAAAGTTAAACCAAATTTGATGTTTTTCATATTTACTGTTCCAATTTTAAACTTACGCCAGATATATTCCAGTTAAAATAATTGCGCACGCACCTGTTTAGTTGACGTAATCCAAGCGAATTTTCAAAAATAACATTATTTTATTATACATTATTTTTGTTTAAATAAATTTCAATACGTGATTGTCGTTGTATTTTACAATAAACACAAAAACGAACCTTGCCACCTAAAGTACACAACTTCTTATAGTTCGGGTTCATTTTCAATGAAATTCGGTAATTTAAAATGCTCATTTATATTTTGGCGCTGATTACAACGGTAACTACCGTTAAAAACGTGTTCTGGAGGTTTTAACGCTCATTTTATCATGGATCGGATCTGGGTCTTACCATGATGGTCGCCCTAATAGCTAATTTAATTGTAGTTTACTAATAAAACATTTATTATTAATCGCACTAAAAAAAAGCAATAGAAATATATTAGGTGTAGAAATAGAGTAAATATTTTTAAATGTGTTCTGTAATAGTCGATAATTTACATTTATTTAATTTATCATAAACTTGTTGCAAACATTTTGAATAGAATATTTATTTAAGTAATTTTCTTGAAGAAAATTCAAAAATTCTTTACGTAAAATAATTAATGTAAAGGTACGAGTTTTATATGCATCATATAAATAATTTTATATGATAGCATAACTATTTAAATTTATTACTTTTGAAACAGTTGCAGTAACCATTACCAGATCGCAGTATATTACAGATACTCTTTTACAATTATTAAAAACATTCAAGCCAATGTAAGGTTCAAAATAATTTTCTCACTAAACTGACCAACATTGACGGTAAATTTTAATGTAGTGCAAGTAACGAATACTGAACTACGCTGTTATCTAGCAGTATTATTTTACATCTGCAAATAAACAGTACTTTGGTATTAATTAGACTGAAATTAATGCAGACAGAATAATTTATTATGTATGCTTTCTGCTTGGTGCTGCTACCTATGAGTATTTAATTGAATTTCTTGTCTATGAAGTTTAAATACAGTATACTTTTTAACCTTTTTAAATTAAAATAAATATTTTTTCAAAAATATTGCAATATAAAAATCACTAACCAAATTAAAAGATAAATGATTACACAAACTTTCTAATATTTATTTAATTATCTTCCGAAACAGTCCAGTTGGAAGCTATCGGACAAGAAAAACCGGAAAGTCGCCTAGTTTATTCAAATCAGTACTACAAATTTTGCTCAGACCACATTTTCCTTTATTAACGAATTTTCATTGAAAAATGAAATATTACAGTTTCATCGTGATAATACGTACAATCGCGACCTTGAAATGAGTTTCGATTACTCAAGGTTACTTTTTAAGGACTTTAAAAATACGTATGAGTATGTGACACTATTTATGAGTCACTTTTGTCCTTGAAGTACAATTCTAAAGCTATAGAAAATAATCGCAACACGCAGCTTCTCGCTGACCAGATAGAAGCTAATTTCAAAAAAAAAAAATTTTATTTTATCCTTTGAAATTCTAATTCTGCTATGAAAACCAGCATAAACTTGTATTTCAAACATTTAAATTACATTGAAAATACGAAAATGAACCTTGACCGCCGTCAAATTAATTTTCTTAATTTCAACTGATTTTAAAAGTTCACAGTGCTAATTCATACAATTTTATTGCTGATTGCAATGGCGAATTTAGAGTATACAAAAAAGTTTAAGACAAAAATGTTATGATTTTTTTAAGATTTTAAATTGCCGCCATTTTGAAACTATTGAACTAATTTTTGTTGATTAACGAATTTGTCCAACCTATTACCAAAATCGATTTTCGTGCCCAATTTAGATGTAATCGAACTAGAATTGCCAACGTGAGCGTGTTAAAACACACACACACACACACCACAAATTATATATATAGGGTAGAGTGTTGTACCTTGAATCACTTTTCACTCTTCTTTTTTTGTGGCCTCTGAATAGTTCGATTTTCTTGTAAATAAATTCTATAAATATTGTTTTAACCCTCTTAATGTATCCTATGAATTTATAATTCTTATAAGCATTGTTTTTCGTTTTCAAAAAAAATAATTTCTGTGTACATGTTTAATGATCCAAGGTACAACATAGGCATGTACCTTGGAACGGGCCATGTTGTACCTTGAAACGCAATTTAATATTTAGGAATAATACAGTTAAATCACACAATTAATATATCAAAGGTTGTATTAAAAATCAGAATGTGTTGAAATACAAACAAGTAACATTTAAGCTCAAACTCTACATTCAAAAATATTGTGACTCATGTTTAATTGTTATTATTTCTCCTTTTACAAAAATCACAAACGTAATTCTTCCACCCTTGTTCAGCGTCTGCACACATCTCGTGAGCCCATCTCTGACACTGTATACAGCGAATCCATTCTTCTCCACCCACATCATTTTTATATGGTTCACGGCATAAGAGACACTATTCATCATTGCTGTCGTCATCATCAGTGTCGATTAGGGGGACAACGTCATCCTCTTCATCAGAGGATGTTGCTGGGCTCTTCGGTTTAGCTTTTCTTATTTTCTTACCCATTTTGCAGGTTTATTCTTTTGGTTATTTTCTTCAAGAACGTCTTTTTGTTTTAAAAATTTAGCTTTCTCTTCGTCGTCTCTTTTTTTATTTTCACTAGTTTCAAGTTCTCCTTTTCAGGGTGTCTGTAATTATTCTTGTTTTCCCAGGCTTCCTGCCTTTTTGGCATTATTTACCCTTGGCTTAGCCTTGGGGAAAGGTTGCACCTCCTCTGGAGACACCACTGTAGACGTAGACGGCATAGAACTCGGACCAGGCACATCACTGCCAAACGTTTCAGAATTCAAAGATGATTCAGCTGACAATAACTCATCCTGACTGTAAGTGACATCAGGTGCAGAGGGTTCAACATTCGGATTAGGTCTATCCGTCACGTAGGATGGCAGGTAGTCGTCATCAGAAAATATATCTCGATCCAGTGGGAATATTCCTGGAACTCTAAACCCCTTTATGATGTTCGATGGTGTAAAAGCCCGAGGATATGCTTTCCCCACTACTTCTGAAACTCCATATATGTCAAAGGTGCAGCCTGGATGATTTACCAACCAAGAATCTACACAGGTATTGTAATATGCTTTTAAAGGACCATACAAAGCCAGGTCTAGGGGTTGTAGTTTATGTGAAGTGTGTGGGGGGAAGGTGACGATAACAACACCAGAACTTGATGCTAACTCAACGGCCTCAACACTGAGGTGAGTCTCATGATTGTCCATCAATAATAAAATACGCTCTTCTCTGGAAGGTTTTGTCATTTTAATAAAATGCCTTAAAAACTGTAAAAATGTTGATTCATTTGACCATCCAGTTTGTGTAGCAGCTCCGATAGATCCAGGTGGAGCTCCGGTCATCATTCGATCCTTAAAATGGACCCTGGGAAACACAAACATAGGTGGAATGGATATCCTGGTTGCACTTACAGCAGTTATCAATGTTACAAGGTTGCCTCGTTCTGCTGATGTTGCACTTCCTATCTGTCTCATTCCTTTGGGTGCTACAATTTTTCCTGGAACTTGGACTGTAGACAGTCCAGTCTCGTCTAGATTCCAAATACGATCTGGAGTTATTGGCCCAAAACGTTGATGAACACTTTCAAGGTTGTCAAAAAAAAGCCCCAACGTTTGTTTTATTGAAACTGGTTGCTCTACTCAAACTTGTAGCTTGCGGTTTCCGAATAGATAGATCAGGATGCCTTTTCATAAAGCACCTCATCCATTCTATTCCTGCCGTTTGTTCGTTATCCCAATGTTCTGAGTATTTTTTCCATTTGCCCGAGCAAACTTGTATGCAAGGTCACGGACCCCTTTTTTACTTAAGCCGTTATTCATCTTCGCAACTTTTTTTATGTAGTCTATCAAACACTTTTCTTCATTAGAACTGAATATTTGTTTAGTATTAAATTTAGCGACATATTGATATTCTTGCTTTTCAGATTGACGAAATGCTGTAACATGTCTGGATAGTGTAGCTAATTTTACCCCGTATACACTACACGCTTCCCTAATAGAAATTCTGCGGTCTGGGTGTGCTGTGACCGCTTCTACAGCTCTTTTCATAGCATTCGAGTCTATAGGAGGCCTCTTGTTGCCCGTTTTACTACGTGGCATCGTTACCTGGAACAAAAACGCAAAAACTAATAACTTGTTGTACCTTAGAACATGTTCCAAGGTACAACAAGTTTTGCGTTTCGTGGTACAACAGGTAGCCATTTTGAACAAAAACTACCGCCTAACATAGAAAAACAATCTAACAGTTTAAGTAAGTTATAAGGATTTACTCAGCAGAATGTGACGAATCTCTTTAGCGAATATACAACGTTCTACAGGAAATTCGGAGGGCGTACAAAGCCAAACAATATGCAGCTGAATATTTACTTTTCACGAGCAAAAAACAGTTTAGTGCATAACTCACGATAACTACTACCGAAATGAACGGGATTTTTGCTAGCGCTCCTTAGCGTCACTATCTACTATATAGTTCATTTTCAGCCTGCTAGGTGGCATTACCTTGCAGATCGAGCTCGTGTTCCAAG
This sequence comes from Callitettix versicolor, assembly GCA_022606455.1. Lineage (NCBI taxonomy): Eukaryota > Metazoa > Arthropoda > Insecta > Hemiptera > Cercopidae > Callitettix > Callitettix versicolor. Next base: position 55,530,688 of record CM040185.1, read on the forward strand.
GTACAACGTACTCAAGGTACAACACTCTACCCTATATATATATATACTGTATATATATATATTATAATGACCCCTTAAAAAGGTATCTAGAAGATCAAAGATCATTTCAATGTCCTAGGTCTGGGTTTTACCATGATAGCTGCCCCAGTAACCCATGTCTAATAAAAATTTGCTAAAAAACTGAAAACGCAGCATATTTTTTAAAAATCGGTACATCATATTTTTCCCAAATTCCGGTCATATATAAATCTTCGTTTAACATTTTATGTTTGACAAAATCACGTAGGTTTAATACGCCCAGTAGGTAAAGCTCGAGAGTAAATAGGAAAAACACACTAAACAAAACCTTGACCGCCTTCTGGTTTGGTTTAGTTTTCCTGGATTCACTCTGTGATACCGTACATTTTCGTTTTACTTCATATGTCCTGCACTAATTTCAGCCATTATGTTTTAACATATAACATTTCACGTAATACCGGCCTCTCTTTATTGTACTTATCAACCTCTTAATAGTTCTTATCATTAACAGAATGTGTCACAGACTACAGGCGTGGTGTTCACGGCCAGTATGATAAGCCTATAGTTCTACGGAAGACTGTAAGTGACTCTGTTTACATATCGATACTATAAATTCTGTTTAGCTTATTAAAGTAAGTAATACAATAATACAATGTTATAATTAATAGGCCTATAATAACGTTATTTAGTTATCGTTTCATAATACTTAATTAAACCATAGGTGTATTGAACAAATATTTTATTAGTATTTTTATAGGTTAACCTATTGTTACGTAACAAAAACTGTCATTTTTAAAAAAGGTATTTCTAGCACTGCATCTAATTAATGTAGAATATAGTTGCTAACCTACGTTATAGTGTAAAACATACTATGAAAACAGTTTATGAAATCATACTAGTTTAAGACTTACAAATTACGTCTTAATTTCACTAATTATATTTTTGTTTTGTGTCTGAAAGATTACACAATACATACGACAAGATTATTTACTCTTATCTGTGACTGATTTTCAAACTTAAACACAATTTAATACAGTTTCATAATAATTAAACCATAGTTGTATAGAACAAATAAATTTTTGTAGGTTAACCAATATTTGTTAAGTAAAAAAGCTGTAATTTTTAAAGATGACTAAATCTAGCTAGGGCACCACGGGATTGCTAATGTGTGAGTTCCTGAGGGGGAGTTCTTTTTGGTTAAAAATTCTTAAAATCCTTCTTGAACATACGTACCAAAACAAAACGTAATTTTGGAGCTATCGGGGTTTTCCTAAAATATGTTTATCAAATTTCGCACAAAAGTTTGTCTCAAATCAGTAGGTATGCTAAATTTGAATTCAAAGAAATTTATCTTGTAATTAGATATTTTTGTCATATAGGCCTATTACTAAAATTTGAATATAACAACCAATTTATTTTTTTAATAGGTCGTTTTCCTGCTTGTATTGTATTAGCTTCATTAAATATATTACTATAATACTAGTGTATTAGGCTTTTTGAGTACCTATTTTGCTGTGTCATTAATAAAATAAAATGTAATTTTATCATAAATTAGGTCACGTGGTTATTCAACGTTTAGATTTTAGGAATTAGCGCTGCCATGACATCAACTAAACATCTGCATGCTGCGATTATTCAGAGACTATCAGGCCTACTTACTAACATTCCTTGTAAAGCAAAACAGCTGGACAAACACTGTTGCCAACTTATCAAATGTTTACTTTGAGTTACTCTAAAGGCTTAACATACACATTTCACTGTTGCATAAGAACTGAGGTTGTTAAAATGTAGATATTAACATATGTATTTAGGCTGGTTGTAATGTTATATTTTGCGCTAAAATACGAGTAGTAGACTATTTTATTATAGTATAAGATCGGTTTTATATTAATTCGTAACAATCAGCTGATTTTTATTGAACAGCTGATAGGCTACCGAGTATCAGGTTATTTCGTGTTTTCGAACAAATTAACGTAATTCAAATAAAAAGGAAAGACAAACACAACACATGATTTTTATTTTTGGTTCAACAAAAGAAATGTTTTATCAAAGTATCCACTAATAACATTACTTTAACACTAAGTTAAGACAAAGCACATTTCATATGTATTTTTCGAGATTGTTCTGACCAAAATAGACGAAATTAGAATAGGGAAACGGAGTTTTAAATGACTTCCCCCACACTAGATAAATAAAAATTTAATTGTTACCCATAAGAATTTATCCGTTAAATATTTGATGTTGCCAACCATCATTTTTTTTCTTGGGCCTATATAAATACCATCGTGTAGTGATCAAAATCTTCAGTCGTTTTGAGGAAATCGTATTTGTAATTTTGTTAATGATTCTCGTTTCGCTGGCAAAATACAACATGATTAGTAAGATATGCAAATCTGTTAAACTTAAAAGGACTGGACATTTTTTTTGGACAGCCAACAGACAAATAATAGAGATTATTTCTGTCAATAAGATTATTCATTTCGTGTTCAGTAAATTTATATTTTCAATTACACAACTGTAATTTTATTTCCTATATTGATAGTGAAATCTGCATACTGTACTAGTTTATTTATCTCTTAAAGAGATAATTACATTATAAATACATACTACAATAGAATAGTACTAGAGGTCAATGCCAAGATATGGTGTAATGTTTGGTGGTGAATTTTGATTGGCTGTAGACGCATCATTGCACTATAGTGTTGATTTGGTATGAAAATCAATTTTGTTCGGTATAAACATTTTGGTATAAAAATCTATTTTGTTTGGTATATAAATCTTGGTACAAAAACGTACGCGACGTTATTCAATATAAACAGACTAGACGTGTAACCATCATTATAATAAGCATGTTTGATATTAGCAGCAGAAGTTGGACTATCTGCCGCTACGAACGCTGCAAAGTGCAAGGACAAGGGTAGAGACGTTTGAGAAAACAGACAGTAATATCTATTTGACTGTAGTTGAACACTTTGCCGCAAGATGACACTAGCAGCGAGTGCTCACAAAGTTTTCATAAGGGTTATCATTCTAGTACGTTTATATTATACGAGGTGTGGAGTAAATCTAGGCTGACATACAAGGAAGTTGAGTTCATATAATCTAGTCTAACGTAGTGAACCCAGAGTTGACTAAATTGTATAGACTCGGAACCTTTTGCCAATCCTGCAGTAGTATGACTAGTACGGTGGGATCGCAACTCTGCAGCATCCTACGGTGAACTTAAATGAATTTAAAAACAAATACAGTAAAAATCATTACAAATTTAACCTAAAACTATTTGTTTCTTTTCAGTGGTGTGGACAAACAGGAAAACTGCCAAGTTTATAGGATGGATTTCGTTGGTAAGTGTAACTTCATAAGACACAATTTCGTTACAACATATCTGGCTTTACCGCATGTTTTTTAAAGGCTTTTAATTTCAATGAGGATTAGAAATTTATTTTAATAAAACATCGTCCAGAAATACGGACATTTTCATATATTTCAAAACATAGACACGCGCGCGAGCTTTTTATTTACAAACACATCGACCCTAAAAACTTTTTTAATTATGATCCTCGTTGTACAAGGTGTTTGAAAATGAACTCATTTCAATTGTTGTCATTTCAAATAATCTTTACGATATTTCGCCGGAAAAAAATATTTCACTGTATGGACCCGTTGATGTAGTTTTTTTATTAATTTCACCATTAAATTTACACATAAATTACGTAGTTCTTTTACAAACACCCTGCAATGCATAGCATTGTCCCGTTCCAATGGAACGTCGCCAATAAGTGCAACTGGTCTGACGACACATTATTGACTGTCAAGCAACGTATAAAGACTATTCATTCGTATCACTCCGCCTATACGACGCCTGTTGCTATGGCAACGACTCTGACCTATATCAGTAAACTATAACCTTGTCTCAACAAACGGAAACGGGAAAAGCTTTTGTTTCAAAGAACCAGTTCATTAACTCATTAGGAAAAAATTGTTTTGCTATTTTGGTGCGGTCTAATTAAAACCTGGAGCAAAAATCAATTTCGGTTGATTTTTTTTTCGGCAAAAATCTGACGGCGGCGTTCAAAGTTCGTTTCTAATTTATGCATAATGTGAAAATGGAATAGGATTTTTTATTACAGTAAATTATGGTCCTAAAATACAGCAGGTAGAAAAATATAAAGTTAGTTGATTATGAATTAGTAGTTTGAATTCTTTAGTTTATTGGAAAGTCAGTTTGCCCCAACATAAATGGGTTACATCTGAAAGTACAACAGTTTGCCAGTGAGTGAATCAGCTGTACGATAACGTATTGTTTCAGGTCCTTGGAGTAGTTACAGTAGTGCTGGCAGTCATCGGGCTTAGTATGATGGAGGTACGATCAACAGGTAAATATTTGTCGTACAACAAATCACTCCTACTGTTTATACTATAGATGACTTACTTTCTGTGTATCGGAGGATCACTCTTGCAAGTAACTTCCTCGTGCGCGAACCTAAAGTAAGCTAAGTTAGGGTGTTTTGTTTAGCACAAAAAATCGTAACTTTGTCAATTTTTGGAAAATTTCAATTAAAAATATTAGCTGTTGATGCTGCTGATTGTGTGTGTGTGTGTGTGTGTGTGTGTGTGTGTGTGTGTGTGTGTGTGTGTGTGTGTGTGTGTGTGTGTGTGTGTGTGTGTGTGTGTGTGTGTGTGTGTGTGTGTGTTTTAGCTCGCTCAACTTTTGCTCACGTTTTAGCACAAATTCGGTCCGATTTATTTCAAACGTGACGCGAAAATCGATTACAGTATAACGCGGAACGTTCGTTAACCAGCGAAGTTCGTTCAACAGTTTCAAAAATGGCGGCCATTTCAAGTCTATAAAAATCCGTATCTTCCTACGTATTCAACAATCGGTCAATGTGTTTGACTAAAACTGCGTACAATTTTAACTGCGTTATTTTAAGTCAGATGCCGCCACTTTCAAATGGTAAAATATCTCACTCGTACTTTATCGGGCTTTATACACAAGGTACCTTTGTAACAAATTTCAAAACAATCGGCTAATGCGTTTGACTAAAAATACATACATTCGTTATTGTAAATCAGAAGCCGCTGTCTTGAAATGGAAGTGAATGGAAAAAAGTCTTGCACATACATCTTCCCGGCCTAATGCAACGTACTTTCTTACGAAATTTGAGAACAATCGGTCAATGCGTTTGGCCAAAACTGCGTACACTCGTCATCGTTAAATCAGAGGCCGCCATCCTGAAAGTGAAATAAATGGGGAAAATCTTACACATTTGGGTAACAAGATAACTTACTATCAAATTTCAAGAGGCCGCCATTTTTAAACGGAAGTGAATGAGAAAAAATCCTACATGTACTTTATGAGGCATTAAACAAGGCACCTTCGTAAGAAATTTCAAAACGCCCGGTTAATGCGTTTGTCCAAAACTGCGTAACAAACACACAAACCAAACCAGACCGTCGAGTTGAAACAGAGGCCTCGCTTCGCTAGACCAGTTAATAAGCTTATTACTTACTGATAATTAAAACTTTCAGTATAATTTCCTAAAAATATTTCTTAATTTTTGTTTCTTCTCCATTCTTGTGAATGTAAACCTAACATTTACTTATATTTTTTTCCTTTCCCGTATTTCTTCTCAATCTCTTCTTTTTTTAAATTTTCCAAAAAACAGTCTTCTTATAATTTTTATATTAAAAAAGTTATTCTGCGCTATTAAAAATATAATGTTTAATTCTTTATATTCGCTTTTACTTAAGGAAATATTTAACCAATTAAATAAGTCATTAAGTGCCACTATTTTACGTTCTGTGAAGTGAAAATTCTAATTTTTGTCTTTTTAATTTTTCTTTTTAATTTTATATCTAGAAAATTTAGGCAGTCATTTTTCTCTATTTCTATTGTAAATTTTAAGTTTTTGTGCATTTGATTAATTTTTGTCGTTATAGGAAAAAGTAATTTTTGTTTTAGGTGAAACTATATTGGCAGTACTGGCCATAGGCATTGCAGCTGTAAAAACAAGTCTCAGTACACCATTGCTAATTGGAACCTATATGGTAAATATGTTTTTTTTTAATATGATAAAAATAGTTTGATGAATCATAAAATTCTTCTTTTTTCAAATATGCTACAATGACTTTAGTTGTCAATCTGTATACATTTAAGAACAGAGTTTGAGAGAAATCTGATCAATTGATTTTGATAAATTTGGCAAGTAGTTCAATTTGTTTTTTGTCAGTTTTTGAACCAGAATTTCGGAAGATGGAGCAACGAGCTATGGATTTTTTTTTTTTTTTGGCTCCTTATAAACTTTATTTGAGCAAAAAAGTTTTTAACATCGTTCAAGCTGAGTACATTTCTATGATCTTGGTCAAAAATTCTAAATATTTAGCTTAATTCCATTTGAAATCAGCTGATTGCTATCATGCGGATACTTTCACGTTAGCAATTTTGGTCTGATTTCATTCAAATCAGCGTACAAATATCTGCAGCATTTTAAATTTTAAACCGATGAAATTTGGTAATTTAATTTTACGACGGTCAGGTTTATTTTTGTTTTTTCAATGTATACTTTAAGAGGTTAACCTGCTAACAGACGCGAATTTGAGTGTTGATTATGATGGTGAAATCTGAATTTAAAAAAGGTTAGATAAAAACAACCCTTACTTTCGGAAATTCGCTTCCATCACGTCAGCGAGACAAAATGTTTGATTTGTACCATTTTGTACCAAATTATCAATTTGAAATAGTAATTCGTTTTAACAACAAATATATTTGCAATAATCTGGTACCCATTTGCCTCGATAATGTAATAGAAGCGATTTTGTAAAAATAACTGTATTTATTTTGTAAAATAAATAGCGATTCATAAAAAATTTAAGTGTGTCATATATGTATATTTTAAAATGCAAAATTAACCCTCGAAAAAAAATAAAAAATTGATTATTTTACGCTTGATAAAAGTACGCGTGTGGAACTCAGGGAGTTATCGACAGAAGCGAACCTCTTGTTAATGATGTTTTTGCTGAATATATAATTAGTTTGAAGATATGTTTACAAATATTGTGTTTTGTTTAAATACATAAATACATGAATCTAGCTTCCATATTATTTACTGTAGTTATAGTAAAAGGTCAGCTGTTTTATACAAATTCGTAACGTTCAGTTGATTTTATTGAACAGCTGATAGGCTATAATAAGTTTCAGGTTGTGTAGTTAAAAACTAACAATATTAACAATAATTATTATAAACGTATTAATTATAATGTATTATAAACGGTTACAACGAGCACGTGTTCTTTAACTAAGGAGAAATAACGAAACCAAAGCAAAACAACGTTTTCATATAATACGCGTGTACTATTATCGAAAAGGAGGAAGAAACAAGAGACAGAAATCCGTTTACTCGTTTCCGTTTCATATTTCCGTTACATTCTTCCGTTCAGCAGACTTTTTTCTATTCACTCGTCTCGCCAAAGCTAACACTTGAAAGCTTCGCTTCTATAACCATTCTAACATATGATTTGTGTTTCAGGCTCGAGTAAGGCTAGTCTATACATGGATTAAAGGAACTATAATATATTTGATTGTGTGCGTTGCTTACGCAGTGAGTTTTGCGGTCTGGTCGACCAATACGGTCAAGGCGGCTACTTTAGTGTATGCGCTATGGGATATAGGTAAGTGATAACCAGCCATGGCAACATATGGGAACATTTATTGCTTTCTGATCACCGTAATCGTCTGTGTGGCGCTGAATTTAATGAACTCGGAGCGAAATCAGTTCTAAATAGAGTATAGATTTGCTAGCCGTTCGTTGAAAGTATTTCTCACAACGATTCACGAGAAACAACGAACCTAACGCGAATTACCAGCAGCTCGGTGGGACGAATAATTAGGTCTTCGTGAGAAGAATAACGCTATTTTTGGTTACGTGTGGTTCTGGTTCATGGTGGTGGGAAAACGGTATAACTATGTCGATGACACACCGCCGATGAAACGCACCACCACGGAGCTGATAATGGTTTTGATATCACAGGAAATAAGAGATTATGAATTTACTATGTCGTCTTCTCGCTTTGAGAATTGATATGATTTTGATTCTGCGATTGGTCCTGCTGGAAAAGGATGGACCACACATTTTCAAACTGAAAGCATCTGTTCTCTTAAAACCATCTTCTTTTAAATTTTGTTTAAAGTGGTCTTTTTATATAGGATACCACAATAAGAATTTATTCCGTAAACATTAATACGTTTTTGTAATTTTTTCTCTGGCCACTCCATAGCGTAATGAAATAAATAACAGTTAAACAAAATCACGCACAGAAAATAAATAGAGCTACTTGGTTTGCAAAGAAACGAGCTACACAACTACAAAATGCCTTTACTTTTTTTTTTTATTATTATTATAACTGACTTTCAAATCATTTAGTAACTGATCAATCATATGTATCACAGTTGTTGGGTTATAACCCAGTGGCTAGTCCCAAAACACAAACAAACAAATGTCCGTTGAACTAAGTCGATCGGTTTTGTTCTTTTTATCGCACAAATTCATTGCAAAAATATTCTGGTCTCCTCCTTCCTTCTTAACTCGACATTGTCATGCTACTGTAGTTTGTCCAAACGCTTCACTGTCTCTTATTTCATCTCTGACATATTCCATCTTCAGGTCACTGTGCAAGTCATCATTTCCAATATACTATAGCGCATTCATTATACACCGAAGTACCTTATTTTGAATTTCTGAACAATATTCACATTTGTCTTCTTTGTGCAATCCCAGAGCTATACCAAGATGTTATTGTGTTTGTCAAAAGAACGATAGGTGGAGGTTCATCCGGTGATCCAAAACTATCCCGATCTAGCGAACTTGAGGCTAACGAGCTTTTCAAGAACGGACGCTCCAATCTAACTTTAGGCTCGTGAGCGGTTCGCGAAATAATCAACTCGCAAATATATGCGCTACTTACATTTGATGTTGCATCATATCACATAGTTTCATACACTTAACACCAAGAAACATCGTTTTTTCAGACGAGATTAATCTCACCAACTCGTAAAGTTTCAGTAAATAAAGGTATGTTCATTTTTTTAAATTAAATGTATATAACTTCACTATTTAAAAGCCAGGAAAAGGAATTTTCGAAAAGTAAAAATATCACACTGCATAGCAATTTTCTTCTAACCTACGATTTTTTGAAAATTTTATTTCATCAATATAAGTACCGTAGAAATGAGTGTATATGTTAGCATTTAAAAATTGTGTAATTACATTTAAATTCCTAAAACGTATCCTAACCGCTCTCAGGTTGATTTTAAATACGATTTTAAAATATTTATGTAAATTTTAGCTCTGAATTCGGCGATGAAACAACATTTTTTTTAATGTATTAGTTAAGAACATTTTAACATTCGCATTGCCAATATTTTATAGAGTTTTAAAGTGCTTTGGTTTGCAAAAAAATGTTTATGATATTATTTAAAACGAATTAGCACCAAATTTGAATCAAAAGTTGCGAAAGGGTGAGTGCTAACAAAACACACACACACACACATTTACAAAATTTTCTAGAATTCTTAGCCACTCTAATAGGTTGTTTCCTAACAGATTGGTAGCTAACCTCACATAACATAATTTGACCTTAATAACCAATTATGTAGCGGAGCTCCAGTCGGTTATGCAATTAGTGTTACAGCGCTGTACGTAAGGCTGCTTCTTATATTATACGTTGTTCTGTTTATTCTGTTTAAGGATTCTTTATTAAATTTAATCGTGTCCATTGGATTAAAATGAACTATTGGAGCGGCCATCACAGTAAGACCCAGGCCTGGAGCCTTGAAATGAGCGTCGGTCCTGATAGATAACTTTTAGAGGGACAAATATCTTAGATCGAAATTTTAGTCGATTTGATTCAAACATGGCTGAAAAATTAATTTTGGGACAAGTTTGCTAGGTAAAAAATATTCGTGTAACAGTTCCAAAATGGCCGTCATTTCGAATTTTTAGAAATTCATTACAATCATTTTTGTTTTAAATATTTTTGAAACTTATTTTTCACATACGTAATATGCGTTGAAAATTGTGAAAATTAACATTTTCAATTTTAAAATTCATTGAAATTAGGAAATTTCGTTCGACAGTAGTCGATGTTCACTTTGTTATTTTCGAAGCAATTTAAAAGTTAAAAATTTGAAATTCGCTTACATTATAATATCCGCGAACCGAAATTACTTTTAATTACTCTATATTTTTCAGTTGTCAGCTCTTACTTCGTGTGTCTGGTCTACCCGTACTATAAAGAACTTCTATCATACACTGCGATCGAGTGATTGGACTTACGAAATATCTCGTCCATTGTTCAAGTTGTCCGAGTGTCCACAGATTGGTTGTGACCCCACTCCAGGCATCATTTTCAGACAAATCGGCTATTTTTATGTTCGTAAAAAAAACTTTTATATACTGTGATTATTATGTTGTGAAAATATTTTGTAATTATGTAAAAATATATTTATGTTTTTTTAAAATATTTCTGTCATTCAGAAACACCCTATACCAATTATTACTATTGTTTATTTGGATATTTGCCAACATTGTGTATAAAACCCATACACATGTTTCGAGAGTGTAGAACAATTTTTGTTTTTGTATGTCTAACTCAGTCATTAACTTCGTATTAATGCCTAGATTTCTAGGTCATTGTTAGAATTCTTAACAAACACTCAATGCTGATACACTCAATGGTCAAAAGTAGTAAGACAGTGAAGTACATGCTTTGAAAGGCAGTGTTTGAAATATAACCTGTATACAGTACCAAATGGAAGGATCAGCTGATTTCAAGTCACTGTAGTATTTAACAAACACTCAATGCTGGTACACTCAATGGTCAAAAGTAGTAAGATTGTGAAGCACATGCTTTGAAAGGGATTTTTACAAATATAAACTGTATGCATTATTAAATAGTACTAATCAGCTGATTTTAAGGTCAGTGTTACAATACTTAAAAAACACTAATTCTGATACAGTCAATGAATTGATTTTAATCTCTCTCTCTCTCTCTATATATATATATATATATATATATATATATATATATATATATATATATATATATATATATATATCAAGAGTACCTTTAATTACTATAGATTAAAAATATTAATGAATTAAGTGTAACGTATATACATAAACAGATTAACATATATTGTTAAGCATATATAGATAAACTCTCGATAATATGTATAGATAAACACAAATATATGAATTAAAACAAAAATATCACTCGAAAATTCTTTCATGGAATATCCAACACTCGTTCCACCAGCGAAGACAGTCTGTAACAGTCTTAGACAATAGAAATTGAAGCATTGGCAATTTCGAGCTTCAGACAGTCACCTTCTTAAGGCGTCAGAGTGTCACCTTCTTAAGTGATAAGCAGCACTGCTGATAACAAAAGCAAAATGTGCTCAATAGATCTGTGAGCAGGAACACCACTAGCTTTTTTAATTAAAATATCGATATCGATACATCAGGACAAAAACATCGATGTTGGAAAAACATCGGCATGAAACCATCGATATTCCAAAAACATCGATGTTATTTGCCATCTCTACATACAATAATTTTCATTAGGCCTAGCAGTTAGTGCCTGCAATGTTGTGTGATACTCTGCGCAACACACACTACTGTATTGCAATACAAACACTTTCAGGGGCATCAACTATTACTTCACACTTTTACCGAATTTTTATTGGAAAATGAGCTTATTGTGCAAATTTGACACTAAAATCGAAATTCATAATATCTTCGACAAGTTGGTTACTTAGGAGCATAAATATGAAAGAAACGTCAAATTTCTTTGAACAAAGATCTTTGATGAAATAAATTTGACGATTCTTTGATGAACTAACCCTTTTATCAAACTTGATGATTTTCAAAATACGCAGATAATACTCACAAAATGTTGTCTTTTTCTGATTTGACTTTCTTTTTTTAGTTGTAGCATGTACTTTAAAATTTACTTTTAAAGTTGTAAAAATACACTTATACATTTTATTCACAATATTACCACCTAGTTTTGTAATTTAAAAAAAATATGAATGCACAATAATTAAAACTGTAGTCTCGAAATATTTCTTAAGTTGTTAGTTGAAAAGTATAGGCCTTGGCCGTAAATATGTGCTGTATAAAGTTATCACATAATTTAAACCATTCTGTCTAGCCAAGGCACTGTTCCTGCAGTATTTAAGTGTTATAAACAATTTTGAACATGTTTCTAATAAATAACCTAATTAACTAATTAATTCTGATTAATAACGCCCAGTATGACGAGAGAGGTACAAGGCTTTATTGGTTGAATGTGTCAACATTTCTTTAATTTAAATAATTACAATCAATTGTTATACAAAGTAAACTTTGTTTACGGTATACTGTGTTTTTCGCTTAAAGTAATCAATAGTAAAGTCAACACACGGATAAAATTATATTGACACGAAAACATAACCTCAAAATGTATCTTGTTAATAACCCACCTGGTTAAAGAAATGTGACAAATTTAGTATGTTTTCTTTGATATAACTTTGACAAATATATGAATAATATACGATAAAAATAACAATAATCTGCATAGACCTAAACAGTTTACACAATATATATTCAAGCCTATAGTAGACATAATAAATGTAGGCCTATAACAAAAATATAATTCATGCAAACCTACTATGTAAATTGACTACTAAATTGACCTGTAATATGTGTACAGTAATATGTTATTAAGTAGGCTTTATAACCAAGTTTACAATGTAATTTCTATGAAATTCTAGACAGAAGTAAATATTATAAAAAAGTTATACGTGTTCAACTCGGGGACTTATCGATATAAGCGAAGCTTTTGTTAGTGATGTCTTTGCTGAATATATAATTAGTTTGAAGATATGTTTACAATTATCTTGTTTTGTAAATAATAACGTGAACATAGCTTATATATTATTTATATATTATTAACTTGTTATAGTAAAAGATCGGTTTTATATTAATTCGTAATGATCAGCTGATTTCATTAAACAGCTGATAGTCTATAAGGTTCAGGTTATGTTGTTAAAAACTAGCAGTATTTAAACGAGAATGCTGCCTGACGTTACTTTTACTTGATAAATTCGATTTGAAAGCTATGAAAGCACTAAAGAGATAGCTGAAAGACTATGCGATACGAGTATATAAACAAGAGATTTCTATCTGCAGTATTACGTATTAAAAATATTGAAGCGAAGTTTTACATGTTAGCTTTGGCGAGAGGAGTGAATAGAAAAAAGGTGTCCCGAACGGAAGATTGTAACGGAAATATGAAACAAACGAATTTGTCTGTCTATTTTTGAATTTTTCTTCCTCCTTTTCGATAACAAAATACAATACACGCGTATTATATAAAAACATTGTGTTTCTTTGGATTCGGTATTTTTCCTTAGTTAAAGAACTTCTGCACGTTGTAACCGTTTATAATACACTCGAAATTAATATAAACGTTTATAATAATTGTTGTTAATACTGTAGTTTTTAACAACATAACCTGAAACGTATTATAGCCGTTCAGCTGTCCAATGAAGTCAGCTGATCGTTAAGAATTAATATAAAACAGCTGATCTTTTACTATAAATACAGTAAATAATATCTGCTAGGTTCACGTATTTATTTAAACAAAACAAGATAATTGTAAACATATCTTCAAACTAATTATATATTCAGCAAAGACATCACTAACAAAAGCTTCGCTTATATCGATAAGTCCCCGAGTGTAACTTTTTTATAATATTTAATTCTGTCTAGAATTTCTTAGAAATTACATTGTAAGTTTGGGTATAGAGCCTACTTAATAACATATGCTGTACTATTATACATATATTACAGGTCAATTTAGACTACATAGTAGGTTTGCATTCATAATATTTTTACTATAGGCCTGCATTGATTATGTCTACTATAGGCCTGAATCTATATTATGTAAACTGAATTTAGGCCTATGTAACAATATTATTGTTATACCGTATATATATGTACTAATTAAATTATGATAGCCTATAGTTACTATTATAGCACTGGTATAGCCCACATCTATGTTACTATGCCAATTTTGATCATAGAATTGCCATAGAATCGTTACTAATTTTATGCCTGTAACGATTATAAAACTGTACTATAACTTTATAAAATGCTTGCATCGATTAAATAACCTTTCTCAATTTTATTCAATGTTTCATGACCTTATAAAATACATTATAACAACGAAATCAAGACGAAAAGCAACAGATATTTGCAAATTATTTGTATATACACATATTTATATTTTGTAATATATATATATATATATATATATATATATATATAAAACTATAGCACAAAATATTTCTTAATTCTGGTTGTAGGTTACATGTTTTTGTTAGCAATTAATATTTTCAAATCCACCAAAATTAAAATAAAATTAGGTCTATATCACAAACAAGTTACCTTACCCTGGTAGTGTGTTAGATTTTGTTGTTTTTCACCAGTATAAAATTGTAACTTGTGAAAAATGTTAAAAATCACAAGTGTAAAACTGTAGAATTTTGGCAGTTAAAATCTACACGTATTGTAACTTTATGTTTGGGGAACACCTGTAACTGTTATTTTAACACTTTAGTTAAATTTCACTGGTGAATATATAACTTTAACTTTCGTGAAGCTATTATATAACAAAGTAATAACTTCAATGGAAATTATTCATTATGATATTATCATAAAAACTAGTTTCTAAGCCAAGCAAAGTATATTTAAGCATAGTAAGAAATGTTACAAAAGCTAGAGCCTTTGTTGTAAATTAACATATCGACCTTGACAGTTTGTAAAAGTGTATAATTTATTTTTCTCTTAGTGAACGAAATAAATAACCCAACAACGAATATATCTATTTTCTTAAAATCAGTTTTTTCGGTGTGTATTAAACATTATCTTAATTTATAAAATGCAAAGTCCTGACTGATCACACAAAGCTAAAACTACAAAAGACTTGAAATTTTACGATACATTATTTTGTAAAGTAGATGTGGACTAAAAAACGTTTCTTGAAACACCACGGGACAATTTAATTTTCAGAGTTCGTTTTTCCTTTCTTAAGATTAATTTATTTCCATAACAGCTGTTGAATAGAAACAATTAAGTTGTATAACAATTTAAGTTCAACAGTTTTATATAATTAAGTTCTAATATTGATTTTTATGGTATCAAAAGTAAAATTTTCATAACAGATGTTATAAAAATATATTCTTCATAATAATTGTTAAAAGAAATAAAATGATAAATACTGTAATTATATTCTAATGTTGGTTTCTATGTAAACAAATGAATAATTTTCATAACAATTCTTTAATAGAAACGAAAAACTACATATTTTTTATAACAGCTGTTGAATAAAAACAAAACTATAAATAATTATATTCTATTATTGGTTTCTATGTAAACAAATGTATAATGTTCATAACAATTGTTAAATAGAAAATTACACATAATTATTATATTCTAATATTGTTTTCTACGTAAACAAACACATAATTTTCATTAGTTAATAGGATTCAGCTGTTAATAGGAAAAAATCTTCTCACAACAGGTCTGGAATAAAAACAAAATTACAGATGGTAACAAAGTACACTTATCGTAACATTTGTTAAATATAAACAAAATTATAAATGTTTAAGTTCTAATATTTGTAAATTTAAATAAAAAGATTTGTCATGGGCTTGGCCCAAGAAGGGGCAGTGTTAATCCTTACTGTTTTTATATTTCTAGAGTAAAAACAAGAGGTTTTTTTTATAATTGAATACTAAAAATCACATAGAGGCACATAATTTGTTAATTCCCGATAGGTCCTTTTTTCTTATTTTATTTTTACAAAATACAATAGTTGCAGAACTACTCTATATTCTATATGTTCCATTTTTTAGAATTCCAAAGACGATACTTTAGGGAAATTCATTTTACCTATCCGTTTTTAAAATTAAAATACTGTATATTTGAAACTAATGTAAATATTTTTCTTAAATTTTCTGATTTAATATTATTCCATTTTAACGTTTCATCGCTTGAGGGGCCGTACAAAATAAACACTAACGGAAAAATGAACAACTTCGTAAGACATAGTCGTGTTAGAAGTAAAAATTTACTGTTTGTTTTTCAAACGCTGTAATCGGTTCAGATTGTTGCTACTGGTTAACTTCGTGGACGTTCGGTAAATTTCGGAAACTTTCGTTCGTGATGTGGTCAAGGATTCGTTGAATCGTGTATTACGTTTTAAAATACAAATCAGACGCCCATTCGTTGTTGTCTGTTGTTGTTGTTTCAGTGACATAGTTACATTGTTATACCGACAGGCTGAAAATGTAAGTTGTTAATTTATTATTTATTTATTTAAGTGCATTCTTATAGTTTACTGCGTTATTGATCGTGTTGAGCATTCACAAAAACATGTTTTTTTAATGAGTAACTTAGTCTACGTCTCGAAATTACGTCGGTTAACAAAGAAAATATAGATTAAAAAAAATCTTTAGATTTATTTTCGTACTTTTCGAAGAATAAAGAATATGTAGGCGTATTTGTGAATGTGGGGGGAATGGTGACATTTTTAGAGTTTTCAACGAATTTCCATTGCAAAATTTGCTATTAGAACGACCATTATTTTACGACCAGAGGCCTGGAGCCTTGAAAAAGCATCGATTCCTCCCCTAGATCATTTTTAAGGTGTCGTTAAAAATTGTACATATATTCTTTGTATTAAAAATACCTGCCCGTGTTAGCCTTTTTTGTACCGTCGAAATCAGAGTTAGAAACTATAAATTAGAATTTAAAATTTTCGAACTTCATTGAAATTAGTGTTAAAATATAATTTCATGGCCATCGGGTCTTTTTCTTATTTTCAGTGTAATTTGGTTTAGTATATCAGTGTAATTGGTAAGTTTAAAACGTCAAAATATGCAGATTTTAATGGTAATTATGACGGGTGAAAGCACAATTTGAAAAATGGTAAAAGATAAATTATTTTCGGAAATTCGCTTCCATAACGTCAGCGAGACAGCTGCACTCCGCGGTTAAACAGACACTCCTGATTAGTGCGATTTTTGAAAAACACCTGATTTTTTTTAATGGCAACATGTGTTTGAAATAATGGAATAAAAATTGAAGTCAAAGGAAATAGTGAGAAAGTGCCAGCCTAATTACGGTATAAGATGGACATTGTACTGTCAGTCCAGAACAAGTTAAAAGGCCTAATTCAGGGTTGTCTTATCACACTAACCATGAACAAGTAAACATATTTCTTGATAAGACCGGCGTCCAGAAGAAACAGCGGTCTATACGGTAATTAGTTCATTTTGTTTTTGTAAATATCATTCTTGCGGCTTTTTGTGGTCTTCTTGTTCTCACAATAAATTTCAGTCCCAACGTTTTGGTTGATTTCAGATAATAAGTATGAGTTTAAATAAAAAATTAAAAAAGTAGTGTGTAATTAAAACCGTACGGACTCTGTGGTCGATGTGGAAAGACAGTAGTGTCTGAACTTCGCATCTTAAGGTTCTTAGTTCTAGCTGCCTTTACTCCCGTTGCTTTTCCCTTACCGTTAACGCTGATCCCTCGTCCTCATTACTCCGACTGGCATAAAGTATGGACGTTATACAACAAAAATAAATAAATAAAAACCGTGGTCCGACGAAAATGTGAAAAAATTGTTTATTTTAATTAAAATAATAAAACATGCTCGTTTAAAGCAGGTAGGTCTATTAAGTGTCCGTAGGCACCTTGTTTTAAACTACCATATTGACAAGAACGGACCAGCTGACTTGCCTGTCGTCTGAATTGTCGCGACGCGGACTAGATTTTTACATACACTGCGAAAAATCGAGCGGCGTAAGAAAACCTCTAAAGTTGTTGAAGTTTTTAAAAGCCGAATTTGTTTAAGGTCTGTAAATAAAGAAAATATTGAAAAATCCATTTTTCTACTCCGAACTAAGTTAATAATTTTTCAGTATGTTTCAAACCTTGCAGAAGGACTGGATGTTCCAATATCGCATTCGATACGATATTTGATATCGATAAAATATAAGGAAAAATATATCGATACTCCTATAATATCGGATGAAAAGTATCGATAATCGTGTTATAGAAAAACTTTGTTTTAATAATTAGAAGAGGTATAACTTTTTATATCTTTTGAAAGCCGTGATTAGTAAGAGAAAATTGTTAAAGCCTAGGGATTTTAACCTAAAATTCGTGAAAATTACATTTTACCAATGTGAAAAAACAAAATGCACACTATATTTAATACTTTAAAAATGTACAAATACAACACATTTGGTATATTAAAAAACAATTATGTATTACGAAATATCAATAATCATTAGTAATTAAATATCTCAGAATGATTAAAGTTTAACCTATTGTGAACCTAATCTTTGAAAATTACACTTTACTAATGAGGAAAAACTAAATGAACGCGTAATTCTACAATAATGTACAAATACAGCGAAGTATATTAGAAAAGCAATAGTTTTAGGCTGCTATAGCGTGAACCTAATTCCTGAAATTGTTACACTTTACTATTCAGACAAAACTAAATACGCATTACCTATATATTATTATTGTAATATAAAAATACAACAAAGTAGCCTATATTAAAAAATAATATTAATGTACGCCTGACTCCGGTATGAGCGTGAGTGTCAGATGTTTACTGATGTTATATAAAGATAACACAATAAATCGATAAAGAAAAACGTAGAGAGGCGCCGCTTCTCTGCATTTCCTGCTTGTTCAGTAACATTCTCTTTGCTTATGGAAGAGATAAAGTGTGTCATAGTTTTGACGATATCACTGTAAGATTTTTAAGTGCTGGTATCGACAATATCTTCATATCGAAACACCAATATACATACCGATTCTGCCAGTGACGAATGAAAAATATTTGATATTTAATAGTAACGAAAGTATCGGAACATGCGTACGAGGGTGTAAGAGTGTAAGTTGATCATCCAGTGTAGACTGACACGCACAAGAAAAAAAAGATAGACAGCGCTGCATGTTTTTTTCTGAACTTGTAGCTGAGAGAGAGACCGATATATAAGTGATGGCATTCTCTCTTCGTTTTTTTTAACGTCCTACTATTGTGCACACTTGGGCTAATGCAGACGATGGGATGATTTATAGCGTATGAAAATGCCTAGCCTTGACCGGAAATCGAACCCGTACGCTATCGAAGCCTAGTACTATCAACTAGGCTACCGAGGCGGCTGTCTCTCTCTTCCTACCAACAACTGGGGGTTGAGCGAAAATTGTTCATGTTTACGTCCCAGGTCAACTTTCCTAAACTTTCGTTTTCATTAAGGCAGTGAGCCTGTCTATTTAACACAAAACATCGGTTTCTTTTTTTCTTAGACCACCAGTTCCACAACGACGACATCATGATTTTCTGAAGTTGAACTATATACTTGACTGAGTACTATTTGATAAATTTAACAATAATATTTAATAGAACCTTAATTAATGTACATGCATTGTAAACGTTTAAAGTTAAAGAAGTTTAAAAAACTATAAAATAGCATACTTTGGATCAATTACTACATTGTTTATTTCATCACATACTATTCCTAAAATATTTTAAGTAGTGCTGTCCTACATAATAAACAAGAAGTTGGTAGAGTATTAAATAAGAACCCACATGAGAATTAGAAAAAGTTTTTTTTGTTTGGAGTTATAATGAAATTAGATCTGGTTCACATGCCATTTTGTACCAAGTTTACAAAAATACCATTTTTACAATTTTTAACATAGTAAACTATAGTGCTAAAAATTATTTTGATATCCAGTTTTTCTATTAATATATGAGATCCTAAAATACGGAAAAGTAAATGAATTATGTTGCATACATAACACATATTATAAAAATTGATTAAAAATTATGTTCTCAGACTTTTGGAAATTATTCCTTAAGTAAAAATAAAAAAAACTTCCAGTAATCATATTTATGATTTTTTTTTCTTTTTTCGATTGTCTGGTCTGTCTCTAAAATTCTCTAAAGAAAAAACAAAAAAACTTTTATTTTATTTAACTCAAACATAAATACCAGGATAACCTACTGTTAAAAATAAATATCGGCATTAAAATCAGCATAAATTAGCCTGGATTTATTTTTCGTTTTTTCAGGTTTAATTCGAAACCGTAAATTTCTGTAGTAAAAATTTGCTCACTGACTTCAATTAACGTACGAAATCTTATGAGTAGTTTTTTTTTATTAAAGCTCCAGAACCTGGTATTTGGGCTGTAAGAACTCATACATTTTGTTTGAGTAAGTACTGATTATATGGATTATATTTTTGTGCACAATCATCAACCTGATTTTAAAAAAAAATTGATTTTCATATTTTCCTCAAAAATTATTTCAAAAACCGTTTTTTGAACCAAACGCTTTCCTGACTAAAAAAAAAAAATTCTGTTATTGAACCAAAAATAAAAATCATATATCATTGTTTTCTCTTCCTTTTTATTTTAATTGCGATAATTTGTTCGAAACACGACACATCATTTTTATATTTTGTTCAGTAACAGAAATTTGTAAATAAGAAATTGCTCTAGATTTGGTATTTTTTTCTTAAAAATTATAGGCCTAATTATATGTATTGTATTTTTTAAATAATATTTTTTTACAATATTACTATATCATATATTTGTTATTGTTTATACAATTTCAGTAATGTTCATTTTATTGTCTTTATTTTCATTACTTATGAAAATAATATGAGACTTGTGACGTGCAAAATACATACGCTATTTAGTATCAATATAAATTTGTGCACTCGCATCATGCAATGCGCAAAATCCATCACAACCTGTCCTAAAACATGATACATGTTAATTTTGATAGAGAAAATACTTTGAAATCGTACCACGTAAAAATTACCACGCGGTTTTCTGCTTATGTAACTAAAGGATTTCAGTTCAAAACGTGACTAACTTTTTTGATTGATCCATGTTTATTTGTATAAAATTATGTATATGAATAACAATTACTGCAGTTATAAATTACGCCATTATACCATATACCGGCCCGTTTACCACACACAAATTTTTATAGCTTATACAGTTAAATACGAGGTTTGTCCAATAAATACGCGAACTAAGGTCATAAAAACTTTATTTTACAAAATTTCATCTACATTGATTTTGTCCCCTTCAAAATACTCTCCATTCACTGCTATGCACTTATCCCATCTTCTTTTCCACTCTTCAAAGCACCCTTGGAAGTCCTCGGAAGTCAGGCTTTTCAGTCTCCTCGTCGTTTATTATTTTATTGTGTCCACATCTTCCCAATGCTGTCCCCTCATCACATTTTTGCATTTAGGGAATAGAAAAAAGTCGCAGGGGGCGAGGTCCGGTGAATAAGGGGGATGATCAAGGATAGTGATTGAATTTTTAGCCAGAAACTGGCGAACAATCAAAGCCGAATGTGCGGGTGCATTGTCTTGATGAAGAATCCATCCATCGTTTTGAGTCAAATGTGGTCGAACACGACGCACTCGATCTCTCAAACGCTTGAGAACGTTAAGGTAGAACTCAGAATTTACCGTTTTTTCCTCAGGAAGGAATTCATGATGAACAACACCTTTGATATCAAAGAAACCAGGAGCATGACTTTGATTTTTGATCGGCTTTTCCTTGATTTTTTTGTTCGAGCTTCACCTGTTGCTTTCCACTCCATGCTTTGCGATTTCGATTCGGGGTCATACTCGAAAAACCACGATTCATCACCAGTGATAACCCTATTTAAGAATCCAACATCATTTTCCATGGAATTTTTCCAGTCAGTAACACATTCGACTCTTCTCAACTTTTGATGCGGAGTCAGCAGTTTTGGCACGATTTTCGCACAAACCTTTCTTAAGCCCAAATGCTCGGTTAAGATTGTGTGCACTGTTGATTTTCCTAAATTTAGTTCTTCAGCTATCATTCGGACAGTTTTTCGGCGATCAGTAAGGACAAGACGCCGCACACGATCAATGTTTTCATGCACACAAGAGGTTGAAGGTCGTCCAATTCTTGCTTCAACCGCCACGTCTTCTCGACCTTCTTTAAAGCGCTTAATCCACTTGAAAATGGCTGTTTTCTTCATAGCATTATCACCATAAACAACTCTCAACATTTCAGCAATTTCTTGGTAATTTTTACCAAGCTTTACCAAAAACTTGATGTTAATTCGTTGTTCAGTGAATTGGTCAATTTCCATATCGACGAACAAAAAAATAATGCAAAACTAAAAATAACTCTACTCGCAAGATCCGCACAGCGTAACGTTCTGCCAAGCACTGACGGCTCATTGGGTCCCAGACAACACGTGAGGCCAGTGGGCGTGGCTTAACTCTCCGTAATGGCCACCATATTCGACCAGTTCGCGTATTTATTGGACAAACCTCGTATATATTGCATAATAAATTTAATTATATAGCCAAAACTATTAGCGACTTGGTATTTTCAGGGTACATTTATGTTATCATATAGGCATGCATTAAGACAGGATTTTTTCAAAAATTTGATTTTGACGCCATTAAACTACTTACCCATCCGACTTTAATAATCAACATACAGCCGAGACTATTATAACTAGAGACTTGAAATTTTCAGGATACCATCTTACAACAATGTCGAGGCGCACTATTCAAATTGCCACTTAACCTGAATACCATCAAGACTCCGAAATGTAATAATAATAAACAATCAAATATGGCAAAAGTTTTAAAAGAATGCAAGCTCATAGTTTAGGATGAAAGCCCAATGCCACATAAAAAAAGATTTGAAGCTCTAAATAACTGTCTAAAGGATATGAAAAATTAAAATTTAATAATGAGAGTTACAGTACTTCTATCTGGACATTTTCGACAAACAGTACCAGTTACACCTAGGGGAACTCGGGCTAATGAGATATCAGCATGTATCAAAACTCCATATTTGTGGCCTCAGATAATGAAACTCTCTCACAAAAAATATGCGAGTACATTTAGGAAGAGACAAGATTGCTGGACAGTTTTCTGAACTTCTCTTAAAAATAGGAAATGGAAAATATCCAGAATCTGATGGAAAAATTACATTGCCACTAAACTTATGTACAGTAGTAAGAACTTTAAAAGATCTTGCACATAAATATATCCTGGCATCGAAAATTGTCAAAGAGATATCTACAGAATGGTTATGTGAGAGGGCCATTTTAACGTCAAAAAATTATACAGCAGCAGAAACAAAATATTATTAGACTCTTTCTAAGCAGAAAATATGGAATACAGATCTGTAAATTCAGTATTGGAAGTTAGATGATGCAGTTAATTATCCAGCTGAATTTCTTAACTCGCTAAACCCTCCAGGATTTCCACCACAAATGTTAACATTAAAAGTTGGTGCTCCAATAATGCTTCTGAGAAATCTTAGCCCACCTAAATTGTGCAATTGTACACGTTTACGTATAACTGCTTTCCAAAAAAACCTGATAGAAGCTGAAATTATACTGGATCTGCAAAAAGGTGAATCAGTTTTGATTCCTCGCACATCAATGATACCATCAGATTATCCACTCCAATTCAAGAGAATATAGTTTCCTCTTAAAGTATGTTTTGCTATGACGATATATAAATCTCAAGGTCAAACCTTGAAAATTGCAGAGATTGATGTAAGAGAAGACTGTTTTTCACATGGACGTAGTTATAGAGAATTATGTGGAACGTAGTTTATAGAGAAATTTTAAAATATATTTTTTTAATAAATTGTTATTTTTTATAATTTTATGCTTTTTGTATTTTTTTTTTAACTGTACTGTTCCGGGTTCGATTCCCGGCCAGGGCTTGGCATTTTCATACGCTATAAATCATCCCATCGTCTGCATTAGCCCAAGTGTGCACAATAGTCGGACGTTAAACACACACACAAAAAAATTGTAGTTTTATTTATTTATTAATTATTATTATTGTTGCTATTAATCTATTGTTGTTTTTAGGTCTTTAAAAAAACACAAGAACTGTAAGGGCTTGGAAAAATATATATTTCTATACACATTTTTTTCCGAGCTCAAATAAAAAAAAAATGTCTTTCAATGAATGATGATTTATAATAATAAGAACGAGGGTTCTTTGTTTTCTGCTGCAGATATTATCATTTAAATATTATTAAAATTTATTGTCCATTATCTATTAATTTATTTTCAGTATCTATTCCATTAATTCATAATCTGTTAGAAAAGAATAAATTTCAATGAAATTTATATATAGCGTGAGAACTAAAATTGCGGGGGTGAAGCCACAACGGGGCACGCTAGCATTAATGAATGCTATAATTATATCTATAGGCCTACAATAATAAAAATAAAAATGGTCGTCATTATTATTTACAAACAGTTTATTAACATACGGTGTTAGTCAAAAGTATCGAGACACCCGAATAACTTTTTACTTTATTAATGGAGAAAAACTAAATACATGAAATGATTATTTATAAGGCATAAAGGTGTACTTTTTAGTACTTGTAGTGTGGGGTAATTGCAGATTTTGGAGGCCGAGACAAAGTTTCCTCATGCACTGAAATGTACATCTTTATGTCTTCTAAACGCTTCATAAGTTTGGTTTTTCTCCATAAATAAACAAGAAAAGTATGAGTCACGACAACATTTGACCAATCCTGTATATTAATATAACTTACTGTTCAGTGACAGAACCGATGATGACGGGCGGGAAGAAGTTCATAACTTGTTTGCAAATATAACTTTCACAAGTTGACCCTGTAATCATAATTTCCCAAACAGGTCAAGCGTTAGGGTAGGATTTAGAGAGGGAAAGACAGAGAGACAGACAGACAGCGAGAGAGAGAGACAGACAGACAGAGAATGCTCCCCTATATGTGTCTCTCTCTGAGCTGCTAGTTTAGAAAAAAACATGCAGCGCTGCCTATTGACGGAAAAGCCAAGTAGCATTGTCGGTCGAATAAAATGGGCTGACTTTTCCATGCAAGAAGTGTCCTTCTTATAGATTCTGTATTCATTGGTTTCACTTTATCGGAAGAGTGCACCACCCAACCCCTCTATCACTTTATCGGAAGAGGACCTCGCCAAACCCGCTGCTGTCCTGGTAAACGCCCGGACTTCTATTTCTCCCACCGACTACAAGGCCTTATCGGGGAGTAACAAATAGCTCCGCAAGATCGCAGCACAAGCGAACAGTAGTGGTGGGTTAGTGTGTTTTCTTGTTAGCAGTGAACTCTCTGAGCATTTAAGCAGTAACAATGATTTTAATCACAGTTTAGAGAACAGTTTACTAATAAGACAACGTGCTGCCGTGCGCTAACTGCTCACTGCTCAGTGCTGTTTATTACGGTAGTAAATGTCTAATGAAAAATACTTATTCAGAAATTTTAAAATGAAAATAGAGGTATATTATCAGTAAAATAAGTGCAATTTATCATTGTGCAAATATATATATATATATATATATATATATATATATATAGTTTTCTACCTCCCGCGATTGTGGTCCTAGCGAGTATCATTTTACCTGTTATTGTGGTCCACGAGGACTACAAATCTGGACCACATTAGGGGTGTCAAAACACTGTCATTTGTGGTCCCATGACGTTGCAGGAGTTTTCGCGGTATTTAGCTCCTTCTTTCCGGCGTTGCCAGTTTGCCTGTGTTATCTTTCATTAGATCACTACTTCTCTGTATAGTAAGCCTATGAAGACAAGCAGTGCTGATCAGACTGTGTTTTTGAAGTTACAATGTCCAGGAGAGTGAATTCAATTTTCCAGTTGATACCAGGTAAGTTTGAAATTTAACTATTCTTATGTTTTAATCAAATACAAAATAATTTTGATTCGCTTAAATAATTACTATTAAATATGATATTATTGTCATGCACGAAGTTACTAATTATTTATCCTAAATGTAATTCACGTTTTTAACGGTTATCTGGGTTTTTCACTCACATTATTGACAGTTTTAAAATATTTTAGGTATATTATGTGGTGTACTTGTAATAAAATGGGCATAATTAGAACTAATGTATACACGTACAGTAATCGGTCATTTCCGCTAGAACTACGTTTATGTTTAGAGTAAGCCTAAATAATATATACAATATTTTTTTTATATTTTTGGATCCTCCAATTCCAAATAACCTATTTTTGAATAAAAATTCCTATTTTTTGACCTCAAGGTCCTCCTTTTTTAAGATTGTTCATAAAAAGCACAAAAATGTAGGCCTATATTTTTTCTTTCAAACAATCAAGTTTATTTTATTGGATACTTGGTTGCCAAAATATATATTTTTATAAATAAATTATAAAAATAAATTTTATAGTAATGAATTAATTTAATTCAATTTCAAATTTAAATTTAATGCAATTTTATTTTATTTTATTGTAGTGAATTAATGTGATTTAAAATGAATACCATCATGTTTTAGCATTTTAGCGCTTTTTGAAACCACAGGTGTTTGCTTAGCCCCCAAGTATTTCGAATAAGTTTCAAGTATATGTCACGTAGACCTAAACGTAAAATTACAAAGTTCAGTTGGTAACAAGACAACTAAAATTATTAAGCTAGCCTTAACAAAAAGTAAAAAAATGGCTAACTTAACCTACAAATTTCCTAACAACTGGTAGAACTGAATGTAGTTCATACAATTCGGTAAAACATGGTTCTACAAGTATTTGAAAATACTTTAAAAAGATGAAACTGGCTCAAAATGATTGCAGGGATGGTAATTAATTAAACTTGTATTAATTAATGTTTTATTTAATCGTTTAAAGGTATTTGTGTATTATAGTAAACCAAACACTCCTTCAGTATTTTACAAGTCAATGGTTTCTACGGTTTCATTCTTAGTAGTAATACAGTGATCAACTTAGCTAATAATAAAACTCACTTCCTTATTTTTTCATAAAACTTATTACCAAAGACTTGTAATATTAGAAATGACAGTTGGATTGAAAAAGTCGTACGTCGTCGTTTGTAGACACATCACGCCGAGTCAAACTAAATAAATACAATGTACGCCAACATTTTTCGTTATACGCAGCTTATAAAATATCTTGTAAAGAATTTGTAGCATAAATTTCTATACACTTTTTATAGTTTTAAAAATGTCACTACATAAGTTATTTAAAAGTTATTAACAAATTATTATTTAAATTGTTACACAAAAATGTGCAGTTTGAAGCTAATTGAAAATTCAGTTTTACCCAATTGTATAGCCCATTATTCAGTACAAATACATTTATTTATTACATTTATTTTTATTTCATTAATTCAAACAAGTTTTTAACTAGCCCAGTTCATTCAAAATTGGTATAAAATCTGAATGTTCTTAACATTCAATAGATTAAATGAAAATATAGCCTAAACAATACCCAAAATGATAAAAGTAAAATTGATATGGCCTGATATTCATATATCTGTAAAAAATCTTTTCTAAGTAGTTTTAAATTTTATCATTTCTGTTAAATTTATACCTTTATTTTTTAATCAATTCACGAGAGAAATTATATTCCCTGATCTAGTTTTTTTTAGAAAATTTTGCCTAGGCTACTACTGCCTAAAAAGTAACTTTAAATGGATAGCAACGTAGGATTTTACAGATATGAATATGTTTTAAGGTTAACTATTAAGAAAAAACAGAGTTTTCTTATACGTTTCGTAGCAATATTTTGTTTGACTATTAAAAAGTAAGAAAAGTCTAATTTTTTTAGTCTGCCAGCAATTAACTCGTTAAGACCATTGTTATCGAATCACATCGTTTCATTCTTTGTGTATATAGGAGTTTTATTTCTTGTTTTAAAAATATAATATTGGTTGTAACATATCAAATTATTATTTAAAAAAACAACCAAGATTTACATATTGCATTTATTGGCCTCGCTTTAATTTCGCGATTTCGTATGTTTGCGAGTGGTTACACATTAGGCCTACTATGACATAAATATACCTAAGGACAAAAATTATAATTTTAAGAAAATGATTGGTCATAATAACAATAATGATATTATCCATTTGTTATAATAAGAATCTATTACTAATGAATGATTAGTCAATGTAGGCCCTTTGTCACTGATGTGTTTCGGTACACGTGTCGTATGTGTTTGTGTACGTATGAATGCCAGTATGTGATTGATGCAGCACCTTTCCTACTTCCTGCGATTCTGCGAAGCCGCACAACGCGATAGTAGCTGGCATCAGCATTTCTTAAAGTGTAATGGCTTAGGTTGTATTTGTGCCGATAAGGGCATTCGGAAATGCTCTAAATAAGCACAGCTCGGACTCTTGATATCAATAAATACTCTTGTTAAGCAACAAGTTTTAGGAGAGATAATATTTTTGGCATCTTATAAAAACATATCAGCATGAAGATTTTTTTTCATTAAGATGGTAGACAGTAAGATTTATGAGACTAATGAGACAACTGTAATTTTCTTTCTTAAAGGTGCAGAACTTCTTGCAGATTGCCGTCGGAGAAATAAAAGTGGAATTTCTATTTCAACTATTTCTGTAGTGCAAAAAACCCATTCTGGAGGCTCATCTGAATTACTAAGTGAAGTAAGTGAAATTTGTTTGTTTGCTTATTTAAAAAAACTAATTTGAAAGGTTTAGCACTAATGTTACTGAACAGCAAAGAATGTTGTTTTAAAGTTGATGCCGAAATGTTTTACTATTCAATTCAAAAGTTCAATTATCCTACCCTCATACTCTATCCTAGAAAAACAATAAAATTGTTTCTTAATATTACTTAATAATAATGTTTTAAAAAAATTATTTGAAATATATTATTTTTTTTATTAATTTTAAAAATATTTTTAATAAAGTATATTTAAGAATTTTGGTAATTTCCTAATGAAATTCTTTTTTTGTTTCAAACAGGTTCAATGTCAAACTCCAAAGCCTGCAGTATTTTGCTAAATTATCAATCATAGCCTGCAATACTCCCGGATGATCCGCTATCACAATCATATCTCATCTGCATAAACATCTTATTTTAACACCTGCTACAAGAACACCACCTTCCAAAAGCTTCAAAAATGTATGCCATTCAAATATAAGGGAAAAAATCAGAGGAGTTAATACACATCCCTGTTTTGAAACTGTTTGTCAGGTCCACACTCTGGTCTCGGTATCCATATATAGACTATAGTCTTCAAGACTTCTAGAAATTTGTTACAAACACCCATAGAATAAAGTCTATAGAACACATATTGTCTGACTGGAGAGTTAAACGCCACCCTGAAGTCCACAAACATCAGTAAAGTTTTCACCTTTTTCTTTTGCCTTCAACCTAATAATATTTGTAAGACTGAAAATGTTATCACAAGTACTATAACCCTTCATAAAATCAGCCTGAAATTCGGTTAGTACTTCATTATTCAAAACCCATTCCTCCAGTCTCTTAAGCAGCATCCCCGTGAACAATTTAGAAACGCAGTCAGCAAAGGATATTCCTCTGCATTTACTTACACCATTTAAATTCATTTTCTTAAAAAGTGGAAAAATTATTGATTTTGAAAAGCTCCTTGGTACATTTCATGTATTGATGTACTGAACTATTATTTTATTTTATTGTCTCATTTTGTACGTCAATTTATAATATATTTGTTTTATTTAATATTTGTTTCAAGTTATTTGTACTAATAAAGTTGTTTAAGATTAAATTTGTATTTCTTGAATTATTTTTCATTTGAAATATTTCTTCTTAATCTCGGGTTACTGGTTCGTTGGCGTTTTTAAATTTAGGTTTACTATTGTGATGGGTTCATATGACCAACAGCAAAACTCGCATGTACGGTCATAGGATTAAAAAAAAAACTTTTAAGCCAGAGGTTAATAATAGTAATAAACTTTCTATTATTACTGACCAACAGCTGAATGTACGATCGGAAAAATTAATTTGAGTAAAAATCTATATTAAGTAATATATTCAGTAATCAATAGCTATTGATTATATCAGTGATTGACAATATATCAGTGATAAATAGCTAAATAAGCATGTACGATTGGAGAAATTAATTTGTGTCAGATTCGATTTTATTTACCAACAGCTAAAACAGCATATACGGTCGGAAGGTAACCAAGAGCTAAATCAGGATATATGGTTAAGCTATTATTAAATTTATTATTAATACTGACTAACAGTGATAATTCAAGGCTATTGGTTAAAAGAGATAATTCAAGCATATATAATTCAAACAACTGTATATGTAACTTTTGCAAATAGTGTACCAACATTACCACTAGCACTAAGAATATTTTTAAATAATAATTTTTTTAAATGTTCATAGTACTAAATATTTAGGTGTTTTCTTTAATAGATATAAGAAATGGACGGATCATATAATTAATTTACGTAATAGAACTAAGTATTTGGCATATGTGTTTGTTAAATTAAAAAAGATTATGTCAAGTAAAACTATATTAAAAATATATTATGGACTTTTCAACAGTATTGCCACATACGGTATAATAGGCTGGGAACATATTATAATTCTCCTTGCCATTATATAATTTACAAAAAAGAATGTTAAAAATAATAAGTAATGATGCCGAATTTCAAAAACATATACTAAACGTAAATCAGAGTTATATTTTGACAGCGTTGTTAAGAAATTATTATAATTTAAGCAAGGAATTTATAAATAGTAACAGTATTACAAGGCATAAGTCTATACAAATACCTACTGTATATAAAGAAGCTGGAAAAAAAAGAATATAAACACAGCTATTATGTATTTTAATAGACTAACAAATGACCTAAAAGCTATTTCAATGTAAGTAAGGACACACTAAAAATAAATTGAAAAAAATGGCTGCTTCCAAATGCATCGTTACCATAGTCATTAATTGGAAAGAATTATATAGATATATTGAAATAAGTTATTGGTTGTGGTTTCTAAGGTAATGTACGTCTTGGAATTTGGTTTGGATTTAGTTTTTTGGTTTCAGTTTTAAGATAAACTATGTATGATTGTTTTATATTAAACTGTGCCGTGCCGTATACAGGTAATTTATTACCTTCTATGGGAAATTTGTACCAGTAAATAAATAAATAATAGGAAAAAATATACGACCATAGACAAATTATTATTAGGCCAACAGCGATAATTCAAGCATTTGCATCTATATTTAATTTACCAAAGTTATTTTTTTCCAGCTGTCACATTTTTGTTAAAAAAATTAAGACACTCTTTTCAATTAAGATATACGCTCGTACAATGTATTAACACACGTGTGATTATTAACTTTACTTTCCAGCACTGGTTTTATAGTGTAGGCTTGTAGATTGAATGTAATAATTAACATCATAATTTTTATGATTTAATTCTTATATGTTTGTTATATGCTGTAAGGACGTTTCAAGAGCTTTTATAACTATCACATAAATTACTTTTCCCTTTTAAATCAATTTACTAAAACGTTTAGTACATTTACCAGTTCATAGATAAACTACTTCTTACGCTAGATTTTCGATGTACTAGAACACAGCTGTTCAATACTTCTTTATAGGATAGATCCATTTTAGTTTAATTTCTGAATATATTTGTTGACGGAAGGAAATGAGGTCTATATTTTAACTCGATGATCTTGCTTTTGGTTTGTTTGTTTGTTACGTGATTACTCCTGAACACTTTGTCCGATTTTTACGAAATTTGGTAAAAACGTATACGACATGAAGGGCATTTGCTGATTAGTTTTTGGACTCCCTTGGTACATCAGGGGTAGCATGGGGTCATTTTTTTGCGATTTTCGTAAATTATTTTTATCTTCTTAACAAATAGTCGTTGAGCTTTGAAATTAAGTACTTGAGTAAAATATGAGCCACTACACACATAAAAAATTTTAAGTCCCAAAATTGCACAACGGCTGCTTTATAACCCAAATTATGGGCCGGAAAATATTTTTCTTTTCTTTGAAACTTATCAAGTGGGGTATAAAACGAAAGGTCTTGATTAGTACAATCCAAATTTAACAAATGTTAGCTCCTTGAAGCGCTAGATGCTCCATGACTAATATTTTTGTATTTTCTTTAACTTTTTCATCTTTTCAATAATTAGTTAGCATTGAAATTCAAATAAATTAGAGATTTGGTGCCTCTAGAGTGCAGGAGACCCATTAGGACAGTTTTTGTTTTTTATATTTTTTAAATCTTTTTACAAAGCTTTGTTAAGCTTTGAATTTTTTTTACTTCAGTAAAATATCAATTACTACATTTTAAAAAAATTCAAGGCTCATAAATGTAAGATTTCATTTTAGCGGCCCAAAATATAGGTTGAAATTTTAAAAATTGAAATCAATCAATTAGGGTCTCAAACCAAAGATCTTGATTAGTACATTCCAAATTTAAAAAACTTCAGTGCCATGAGCCGCATGATGACGGTCAGTAATATTTTGGACTCCTTAACGTGTCAAGGACATCGTGACAACATTTTTGCATTTTCGTAATTTTTGTTATTATTTTTAAAAAAAAAGTTGTTAGGCTTTGAAATTCATTACTTGAGTAAAATATGAGTCAATGCGCATTAAAAAAAATTGAAGGCTAAAAAATGCACGATGGCTATATGGGCCAGGATATATTTTTTTATTTGAAACCTATTAAATGGGGTATCAAGCGAAAGGTTTTCATGAAGGTATTCTAAATCTGACAATTTTAATAACTTTAGGTAATTTTTTAATGTCTTGAAAAACAATAAAGGTCGATGGTGTTTACATAACAATACAACTAATGTTTGTGTTTTGACCCATACTGATTGAGGCCTACAGTTCACAGAACTACTAATGAACTGAATACCATGTCACAAAATACAATTATATTGTTAAATGTTGAATATGTTTTTGTGTTTTAATTAATCTTTTATTTTCATTTATTATAAATATTTCTAGTATTAGGTTACTGCAATACCTAGCAAATGCCTGCAAATATTGCAAATTAGGTTTACTAATTAAATACTAAATAAATAATTAAATAAATAATTTAATTTATTTAAATAATAATTTTAATTAAATAAATAATTAAATACTAATCAATACATGCAGGTTATTAACCTATTTTTGGTAACAAGTTCGGCTTCATTTATTACTTTCCAATTTTGATTTATATTAGGGCCTATAGTTATTTTATCCAAATAATCTATTTCAATTTACCTTCAAATATTATCAAATGTTATTAATTTATCTATTTTCTTCAACAACTAGCCTGTAACCGAGTAATATCAATAGCCTAGGTTATTTTAAATCTATTTCCAAAAGACTTCTTGTAAATATCATTACATTACGTATGTTTGTTTTTGGTATATAATTAGTTTCGGGTTATTGTTCCTGGAGCGACATCACACGCCACTAGGGTTGACATCGTTTTCCGGCCTCGATTAGCTTGAGCCAAGCATCTTCATCATTTCTATTTCGGTGCTCACTGACCAAAATCAGTTGTTAACAATATGCCCATTTCCAGCGTACTTGAAATTATTCATTTTGAGAAGTAATTGTGTTGCTGATAGACAAAAATACATTCGGACAATTTTATTAGGGTTAGTGTTGCCAATAAACTACTAAAAATGGTGAAGAAACAAGAGATCGTATGTTTCAGAATAATAAATAATAATATTTTTACAGACCCATACGCAAAGAGTCGAATGTTGCATTGGAAGCTAAGCAGGCCTTCATCAATATACAAAATAAATCTGGCAACACTGCAGGCGGACCACAATTGGGGTATATAACTACTTGTCGCTCTGGCCCACAATCAAATGTAAAATGATACGCGAGTGGGACCACATTCAAAGGTGTTTTGATACCTTGTGTCAGACAATGGTTGTGGACCACATTTGATTGGGAGGTGACAGATGCAATTACAAAAAACTGTTTGGATATTTTTTCGGGAAAAAGAAATTTAAGACTGAAAGGTATATTTTGTACTTGGACCCAAACCGTTATTATCATTTATTATTAGGCTTCAGAAATATATAGTGCTTAAAAATGGACTACAATTGATGGTATTTTGATAGATGGACTACAATAGGTGGATCTAGGTAAATATATATATATATATATATATATATATATATATATATATATATATAGATAGATAGATAGATAGATAGATAGATAGATATTTGTTGTTTCAAGGCGAAAAACACATTATCGCTATTATCGTGAAAAGCTATTATCGCCTCCCTAAATGTAAGTGTGAGTGTAAAGTGTCAAAGTCGTAAGTGTAGTGTTGTAAGTGTAAGTGTGTGTTAGGCTCGGGTACCACGAGTGACGTCTAAATCCTCTCAATAGATTTAGTTGATGCTAGTCTGCACCCCAATGGATATATATATATATATATATATTTGCGTATACACCCCCCAGTGAGCAGTTGTTTTTAAGAACAGTATTCTCAGTAGTAGTGATAGCATTCACAGTCACACCTATATTGAAGACAATCACAACTGCTCACTGCTCAGTGCTAAGAACAGTGTTCTCAGTAGCAGTGATAGCATTCACAGTCACACCTATATTGAAGACAGTCACAACTGCTCACTGCTCAGTGCTAAGAACAGTGTTCTCAGTAGCAGTGATAGCATTCACAGTCATGCCTATATTGAAGACAATCACAACTGCTCACTGCTCAGTGCTAAGAACAGTGTTCTTAGTAGTAGCTGTATTCATTGGTAGTAGTGATAGCAATTACCTCCAGACAAATCCAACCAACAGTTCCGTCAAA
This sequence comes from Callitettix versicolor, assembly GCA_022606455.1. Lineage (NCBI taxonomy): Eukaryota > Metazoa > Arthropoda > Insecta > Hemiptera > Cercopidae > Callitettix > Callitettix versicolor. Next base: position 55,565,483 of record CM040185.1, read on the forward strand.
TTGTTTTCCACTAGGCTATGCTGAGTCACCGCTATCTACTGTCACAGGTATTTTTTTCTGTTCGTTGTTGTTAACTGTGACTTAAAAATACCTGTGACAAAGTCACAATCAGTGAAATATCTCCCGTAATATGTACCTACTGTGTAAATATTTACTCTCTCACTCTAATGGACTGTAAGATGACGGGCTGTGATTTGTGTGGGCCTGTACAATGGTTCTCTTTCTTTGAAATGTCGACTTTGTACTGAAGTTGTCAATAATAATTTATAACTTCAAGAAAGAAATATTTAGCCGTTCCCCGTTATTACCGTGTTGAATACCCTCAATAAAACAAAGAGTCACTAGGAAGTATAGGCAGCACCTCTACTGGAAGGTATCGTCTGCATTAGCTCAAGTGTGCACAATAGTCGGACGTTAAACACAAAAAAAAAATCTACTGGAAGGTCAAGTGTCTTGTAGGTAGCTTTTGTCACATCATCGAATGTGTTTTAAAAATGTCAAGATATAACAATTTCGTTAAAATTTCTTGTGGGTATTTTACGAGACCTAAAATGTTTTTTTGGGTTAGGTTTTCTATTATAGGCTACTAATAGCGAGGACTGTTTCAACTCGATCGTTCCGCATTTAGTTAAGTGTTTGCTTGTTTGTTTGTAATGCAGTTTCGACCAAACGTATTAACCGATTGTTTTGAAATTTGGCACGGAGGTACCTTGTACAAAGCCCGAACGAAGTATGTGAACGATTTTCCCCATTCGCTTCCATTTCAATATGGCGGCCTCTGATTTTCAATAACAAATGTACGCCGAACGCATTAACCGATTGTTTTGAAATTTGGCACGGAGGTACCTTGTACAAAACCTGAATGAGGTATGTGTAAGGTTTTCCCCAATCACTTCCGTTTCAATATGGCGGCTTCTAATTTTCAACAATAAATGTACGCAGTTTAGGCCGAACGCATTAACCGATTGTTTTGAAATTTGATACAAAATTTCCTTGTAAAAAGCCCGTACGATTTATTTATAAGAATTTTCCTATTCAATTCCTTTCAAAATGGCGGCTTCTCATTTTCAATAACGAGTGTACGCCAAACGCAATAATCTGGATTATTTGTAATTTGATACGAAAATATCTTGTATAAAACCCAAATGACGTATGTGTAAGATTTTCTCCCCATTCACTTCAGTTTCAAGATGGCGGCCAATGATTTAGCGATGACAAGCATACGCAGTTTTGACCAAACGCATTTTCCCATTCACTTTCGTTTATGTAAATTATGTAATTACGTAAAATTTGCATATTACATAATTAGAGTTCAACAAAAAAATTTAAGTCCTACTACATGTTCCAAATTAATAATAATAAAACATTCGGTAGTATAAACAGGGTATAATATTTTACTCTGTTTATGGTACTCGCCGATGGTACGAGTGGTCTGTTTCTGTTAACTGTGCATTCTGTCGTCCGTCACCCCAACGTTCCCGAGAATGACGGTTAAACAAGATTGTGTGTTTTTATGTTGCCTGATAATTCGTTAGTGTCTCGCTAGTAGGCTTGCATACAAATTCACTAATTTAACGCCAAAACGGAAACAGTAACGCCACGTGCCAAAGCTCTGCAGGAAAGCAATAAGGAAAATACAATAAGTAACAACACATAACCTCAAGATACGAACCACAGTATAAGTAAGTAATAGTATGTCATTTTCACGTAGGCCTAAGTTTATTTCAAAGTTTTCCTCATCCGTTTGTTTTTTACTCTTTCCGTAATCATTCCTTTTTAAAATGAAATTGTTTGCGCGGTATTTCTTTAAAACTCTGCTGAACTGCGATAGCTCAAACTTATTTTTTGTACAACGCTGTTCCGTTTGCTATTTATTTATAAGTGTAAAGTGGAGACAATTTTAACATTTTAATGGGATGTTTATCCATTAATAAATATGTTTTCTAATGGGTGCTGCTCACTGCTCAATGCTTAGAACAGTGTTCTCAGTAGCAGCGGTAGCATTCACAGTCTCACCTCTATTGAAGAGCAGTTTAATTAAAAAAAAACATTTTTTTTGAAGAGCAGTCACATCTGATCATTGCTCAGTGACGAGAACAGTGTTCTCAGTAGCAGTTACAACATTCACAATCTCAAATTTATTAAAGAGCAATCACAGCTCTCAGACATTAAAATATGAAAATTATTATTATAAATCACTTTAAAATTACTAAAGGAACCACTTTTTTACTACGATCAATCTTTTTTTTGTAGGTTTACCATAATTGTTTTGTTAACATGAACTACTAAACAGAAGTATACAACGTTTAGCAATAACTTTAAATGACTCGCAACCATTTACGTTAAGCAAACAGTTTCTGAAATAACGTATTAATCACTCCTTGTACATGTTTTCGTTCTTTTACGGGAGCTATGGAAAGCTGTTATTCCTGTATTCCATCAGTATCAATGTAAAAAAGGAATAGCGTTTCAGCTCTATCGTTCAGCAAATGGTTTGTTACGCATTTTTGGTCAAACGCATTGGCCGATTGTTTGAAATTTGGTACGGTGGTACCTTGTATGTAGCCCGAACGACCTATGTGTAAGATTTTTTCCCGATCACTTCCGTTCCAAGATGGCGGGCTATGATACATTGTTCAGAGTGTAGTTTCTGGTTATTTCCTGTAATACTAGCTGAACTGCAAAACCTATTATAATTTTGACAGCTTCGTGGAAGAATAGTATAAAATTTCCAATAAAGTTGGTCCAGCAGATTTTTTCGTAAATATTATGGTTACTGGTTAAATTGGTGGAAAATGTTACGAGCGCTGTCGTGGAACGATCTGTACGAGCAATATACTGGTCTTTGAATTACTAGTTGTATTCCTTTAATTCGTTTCTTACTTGCCTTAATCAATCTTGGGCAAAGGGCTAGACACCGGTCAATCTGCTGCGCACCTCAAGGTCTTAGATTCATTACTTGAACTTGAAGTTACTATAATCATTTCCGTTAACGCTAATCCATCGTCCTCTATAAACTGGCATAAAGTATGAATGTGAAGAAAAAAGAGCAGACGGAAGAAAGACAGACAACCTTTTGTGTAATCAAAAGAGCCCTGTACCCTAAACATACAGATATATATAGTGTACCTTCTGACCATCACCATTGAATATAAATATACTAGAATGATAACACTGATGAGAGGTATGTGAACGCTGGGTGTGGCATATTGTAGCAGTGTTCAACCACAGTTAAATAGATACTGTCTATTTTCTCAAAAAGTTTTCCACCTGTCCTTGAAGATTACAGCGTAGTTAGATACTAGAATGATAACACTGACGAGAGGTATGTGAACGCTGGATGTGGCATATTGTAGTAGTGTTCAACCACAGTTAAATAGATACTGCCTATTTTCTCAAAAAGTTTTCCACCTGTCCTTGCAGATTACAGCGTAGTTAGCGGCAGTTGGTCCAACTACTTGGAATTTAGCTGCTGATACTGAGTACGATTTTTATAATGGCGGCTGTACTTCCAGTCCGTAATGATCACATTACATCATTCCCTTATATAACCTAAGATTGACTATATGTAATTTAATAAGATAAATTATACAATCTTACCCTTTAAGAATAAGGAAAGAGTGTATTAAATTGGAAATAAACAAAGAAATCACTGCTTTATTATTACTATGTAGCTTGCAAATAGCAAGGTCGACAGCTTAGAATTAAATTAGGCTCTAACATTCGTGGATTTTGTTTTTACCGCTCTCTCACACGATGCAGGTAAGCGGGCTGACCAGTTTTGTCTGCTAAATGACCTCCAACACATTATCATTAATCAGATTCGTAGCAACCGAAATTACAATACTGCCAACTTTTTTTTTAACGTTAAAAATAATCACGTTGGGCCGGTTAAACGACGTTGATTCGAGGAAATTTGATAAATTTTTGTTACTTTGTTGCCCTTAGTGGCTATAAGTTACCAACATACGGTAGACACTCGGCTAACGGACACCCGATTGTTGGAAATAAAATCCGTATTCGCAGCGACCTTTCGGAAGTCGGAAAGTTCGTATATCGTTAAACACGATGTTCAGCGCAAGAAAAAACGCTTTTAGTAAACAGTAAATACTGTAGCCTAATTTAGATATACAATGTAGAATCCAGTTTTAGTTGGTTTCATTTGTAAATATTTCAAAAATATGTTAGAATTCAGTCATTAATTTTATAGGTTCTAGTTTTAAATAAGAAAGTAGAAAAAAGTAAGGCCTATTGTGTTAAATAATCTAAATATAGTGACTGGCCCACCACAAAGTACCTGTAAAGTAATAAATATAAAGTACCTGTTATATTACTTTACTGACAGGTAATATAAGTATTTATAACTATAACGGCCATTTAAAACAGAAGCTCATATTGATAGTAGGCCTACATGGTTTTGCAACGATTTTATTTAGGAAGGTGTCTTAAAATACAAGTATTGAATTAAAGATGAATGTATTATAGTAATTAAATACCAACCAATGGTATTATTTGAATTATTTTATTTACAGAATTCATGCTTTTTATGTTCAGCTACAGATAGCGATTTCATAAAAAAACCGTCCTAACCTCTTTTCCTTTTCATAACAAGGAAAGTTATGATTTCCACGTGTTTCATAGGTCATATATATTTCAACTGTATTCCATAGTTTATAAAGAGGTGCTACGTCTTGCTGTACATTGTTGTATACTATTCATTTTTCCCATTAACTGCAAAGGTCGCACTGGCAGTTTGAATGTTAGTTTCAAGTTCAGTTTCACTCTTTGAAATTATGGGTAAGGAAATACTGCAAAGCATGGGAGGGAAAAACCAAAAGTTTCAGGTTAGATTTTTGTGTTTACATCCCATAATATGTAGGCCCTAATGTTTTTATAATGTTAAGTTTGTTACGATTAATGATAATACAAGAAAATATCTAGAGTATTGCGAATATTGAAATCAGTGGAAATATTAATTTAAGATTTCATTTATTTACAAAATAATGTACTTTATGTTACTAATTTCTAATATACAGGGTGTTTGAAAAAGAATTACCTAGTTTTATGTGTAAATTTAATGGTGAAATTAATGAAAACTAGATCTACGAGTACATACAATGAAAGAGGATACCTTCAGGTTTTTTTAATATTAGTACGTCAACATTACTGGGCGTGAAGATCCATTTGTTGCCCTACAAACGTCGAGACGATATTTTACTTCTCGCCAGGTATTCACCAACATAGCAGGTATAACTGTCTCAACCGCTGCGATGATTCTTTCCCGTAAATGGTTGCTGTCATGGATCTTTTCAGCGTACACAATAATATTTATGTGTCTTCAAAAGAAAAAGTTAAGTGGAGTTAAGTCCAGGCTTCGTGGTGGCCAAAAGATTGGGCCAGCCCTGCCTATCCACCTTCCCGGAAAGCGAGTGTCAGTAGCCGCGCGCACATGGTTACTGTAATGAGGTGGGGCGCCATCTTGTTGGAAAAACACAAGCCCTTTTTCCACCTCAATATCTTCCACTTGGGGAAAGCATACTCTGTCAACACGTCACAGTATACATCCCTGTTTATGTCTTGCCAATGACTTCTTTGGGCTCCGAACACACGAAACACGGGCCTTTCGTTGCGGAGTAGTCATTACATTGAACTGTGCGCTGTCGCCACAGTGAACCATGCTCAAGGTCACATAGGCCTGACAACTGCAGGATATGAATCCCTACATTTACGTAAGCAAAACTTGGACAGTTAATGAATGAAATACCACAAACTAGAATAATGTACGTCACTTTGTACAGATTGTAGGGCACATTAAAAGTAGGAAATTCTTTTTTAAACATTTTTTTTTGTGTTTAACGTCCGGCTATTGTGCACACTTGGGCTAATGCAGACGATGGGATGATTTATAGCGTATGAAAATGTCAAGCCCTCGCCGGGAATCGAACCCGGGTCCTCGGGGTGAAAGCTTAGTACGCTATCCACTAGGCCACCGAGGCGGCTCTTTTTTAAACACACTGTATAGTCTATAAATTAATAATTATTTATAATTGGAGATTTTTTTATATTACAATATCTTAAAGTTGGGGAAATTTTATGTATTTGCTGGGTGAAATGCAGATATAACATCCTAAAACACTGATCTGTGTCATATGTCGGCAGTAGTACAATATCGTAACACCTGAACATTTGTACTCCCACGAGTAATGTCACGTGACACCTCAAGGTAAACCAGTATGTAGCAAATGCTAACGTTTTATCAAGCTTTAGCAGGCAGTGCGACCGAGTAATAACAAAACATAAAACAGCGGCGTGGAACTTGGCGAAGCCATCACAACAATGCTGGAGGCCGGGTTCTGCAATCATGATTGCCAACTGTCTCTTTTTTTTAATGCTGATTATTCCACAGCAACATTAGATGGTTGGAGCGCAAATAATAAGGAACGTGTAAACACGAAGAATAACACGTTGAAATGGCTTAGGAAAGCAGCTGTCTCGCTGACGTGATTGAAGAAAATTTCCAAAAGTAAGGGTTTTATTTATCTAACCCTTTTTTGAAATTTTGATTTCACCATCAAAACCAGCACTAAAATCCGCATGTATTAGTAGTTATAAAACTCTTAAAGAAAATAGAAAAATGAACCTGACTTACGTCATATTCAATTTCCTAATTTCATTGGATTTTTAAAATTCAAAATGCTAATTTATGCAGAATTTACGCAGATTTGAATGAAATCGGACCAAAAATTACTAACATGGACACACACACACACACACACACACACACACACACACACACACATACATTTTTTTTAACGACCCCTCGAAAAGTGATCTACAGGTCAGAATCATTGCTCAATTTCCAATGGAAAATCCGTAAAAATAAGGATCGGTAAAGTGAATTTGTTATATCTAAATTATATTGCACTTAAACCGACTTTCCATTGTTTTTAACAACTTCTACAAATGATAGAAGTCTGGATCGGTGCTCATTTCTAGATCGCCAGACCAGGGTGATAGATAGCATGACGGTTGTTTCAATAGATTATTTTCATACAGAAATTCCTTAACAGTGTTTACTAGTGCGTGCGCGCGCGCGTGTGTGTGTGTGTTATGGTTCCGATATTTTAACTCTATCGGTATTCTGAAATGATACATCGGAACATTGTTGTTAATTTTTTTTTTGCATTCCTAAAAACATCAAGTAATTGACTGATTACGCTACTGCAATGCACAGATTTACAACAGCAGGAAAAAACCTTCCCTGACCTTGGCACGCTGGAATCCTATCTCGTGTATGTTGCTATAACCGGCGGTACAGTCCTAGAAATAGCAACCAACGCATGTTTTATGTATAAACGTAGAAACTTAGGTGTTGTACAGTCCCTAACAAAAACATTAACGTAGTCATTTCAAAAGTAGAAAACTCGCAAAACTAATTCACTGAAAATTTTTGAGGGACATTCCGATGGAAAACAAGTTGTTTTGTGGAGGTACCGTTGCAAGACCCAGGTTTTGAAATGAACACTGATCCTGAACATTACAACATTTTTTTAAAATCTTGTCGCGTGTGTGTATGTGTGCGTTTGTGCGTATTTGTTTTAACTCAACATTTATTTTGTGTGTGTGTGTGTGTGTGTGTGTGTTACGCAGTTTTGGCCAAACGCATTGACCGATTGTTTTGAAATTCGGTTGCAATGAAAATAAAAATTATTCTGCATTCTGAATTTTAGCCGCCTCGGTGGCCTAGTGGATAGCGTACTGGGCTTTCACCCCGAGGACCCGGGTTCGATTCCCGGCGAGGGCTTGGCATTTTCATACGCTATAAATCATCCCATCGTCTGCATTAGCCCAAGTGTGCACAATAGTCGGACGTTAAACACAAAAAAAAAAAAAATTGAATTTTTGAAGTGAATATTTCTTTACGCCCGGTAAGGGAAATTTTGTGTTGTGAAATCGAATTGAGAGTAACGGAAGGAAACAGTGTAGAATTCATAAAACAGCTGGTGGTTGAAACACCTGGTTATCACATAGCTACCAGTCAGTGAGTGACAATAACATGTAGGCTATTACAAAATAATCGATGACCATAGATAGAATACGTAATCCAAATACTGAAAGGCGAGAATGGAATAACTATTAACTAAAATAATGGTATAATAAGAAGTTTAAAATGTTAAATAAAATAAATGAAATATTATTATAGTATTTATAAATTTTGGTAATAATAGAAACTATAATTACATGCAGATGTTATGTAATAATATTTATAGCACGTGTTTTTGTTAATGTTAGGTTATAAAAAAAAATTTTACGTTGTGAAGAATGTTCGTATCGATTTCAGAAAGTTAAAAAAACGAATAAAAGTTCAAAAAAAGAAACCAAATGAATGTTTCAAGTGATGAAGGCAATTGTTGAAGAAACGGGCTTAATTTACAGACGGCAATGTTTCTGAAATATGCACTGATTAAAGTTTATCAAGAAAGACAAAAACCGAGAGAAAAATAAAAATGTAGAAAAAGTATCGATTTTTTCTGCGCAATAAAATTGTTTTAATAAAATTAAAATTATTCTGAGATGCTTATTGGTCAAAATCACCGAATATTGCTAAAAATATTAAATAGTTCCAATCTTGACAACGTCGTTTTATTGTAAAAAGTACCCAGAGTTGAATTTACAAATTAAAAAAAAAAAATTAGCAAGGGAGGAGGTTTGAATAAGCGTGACAAGGGAGAGGGTGTGGGTTAAATATGGTCACGAATAGCATGGTGTATGCACTACCCCTTATTGTAGCTTCATTTATTCTGTTGTGCAAACGAACAGTCACAAAGGATATCATCAACCTGAAAATTAACACTCAGGGAACAGCTGACTATGTCGACCACTAATAGGTCGATAAACTGTTGAACCTATATTCTAAAATTAAAAGTAATATGTGTTTATAATTATATTTTTTTGTCACTGATAGTGACTAAACAAAAACTGTCATTAGGAACACCAATAACTTAGTCCCTACATAAGCCTATTATATAGGTTTTGTGTGTGATGTAATGGACTGTAGCACTATTCGAGCCTGTGTACTACAGACCAGCCGCAAGTAGGAGAATTCTCCTTCAGCAGCCCAGTGACACGTCTGTAAGTCTACTAACCCACTATTGTAGGTTGCCATTTAGCAATCTGTTATGTTAAAATGGTTTTAGCATTAGCAGACTACTAATTACACTTAAAAATAACAGATAATAAACTTGAACTGCTAACTGTTAAATAGCAGATATAACACACTGCTTCCGCCCTGGTGTTAACTGTTCACTGCGAACCTGTTGAACCAGTTAAACGCTGAAGCTGCTAATCTAACTGTTGTTAAATAGTAGGGGCATAGCTCACTGCTTCCGATCCTGCTACGGTACTGACCGCTAACCTCTACTGTTTCTGATCCTGCTACGGTACTGACTGCAAACCTCTACTGCTTCCTATCCTGCTACGGTACTAACTACTAACCTCTACTGCTTCTGATCCTGCTACGGTACTGACTGCTAACCTCTGCTGCTTCCAATTCCACTACGGTACTGACTGCTAACCTCACTGCTTCTGATCCTGCTACGGTATTAACTGTTAACCTCTACTGCTTCTAATCATGTTATGGTATTAACTGCTAACCTCTACTGCTTCTGATCTTCTTATGGTACTGACTGCTAACCTCTACTGCTTCGGTACTAACTGTTAACCTCTACTGCTTCTGATCCTGTTATGGTATTAACTGTTAACCTCTACTGCTTTTGATCCTGTTATGATACTGACTGCTAATCTCTACTACTTCCTATCCTGCTACGGTATTAACTGTTAACCTCTACTGCTTCTGATCCTGCTATGGTATTAACTGCTAACCTCTACTGCTTCTGATCCTGTTATGGTACTGACTGCTAACCTCTACTGCTTCGGTACTAACTGTTAACTGCTTCTGATTCTGCTATGGTATCAACTGCTAACCTCTACTGCTTTTGATCCTGCTATGGTATTAACTGCTAACCTCTACTGCTTCTAATCCTGTTATGGTACTGACTGCTAACCTCTACTGCTTCGGTACTAACTGTTAACCTCTACTGCTTCTGATTCTGCTATGGTATCAACTGCTAACCTCTACTGCTTCTGATTCTGTTATGGTATTAACTGCTAACCTCTACTGCTTCGGTACTAACTGCTAACCTGTACTGCTTCCGATCCTGCTACGGTATTAACTGTTAACCTATACTGCTTCTGATCCTGTTATGGTACTGACTGCTAACCTCTACTGCTTCTGATTCTGCTATGGTATCAACTGTTAACCTCTACTGCTTCTGATTCTGCTATGGTATCAACTGTTAACCTCTACTGCTTCTGATTCTGTTATGGTACTGACTGCTAACCTCTACTGCTTCGGTTCTAACTGCTAACCTCTACTGCTTCCGATCCTGCTACGGTATTAACTGTTAACCTCTACTGCTTCTGATCCTGCTATGGTATTAACTGCTAACCTCTACTGCTTCTGATTCTGTTATGGTACTGACTGCTAACCTCTACTGCTTCCGATCCTGCTACGGTACTAACTGTTAACCTCTACTGCTTCTGATCCTGCTACGGTATTAACTGCTAACATCTACTGCTTCTGATCCTGCTACGGTATTAACTGCTAACCTCTACTGCTTCTGATCCTGCGACGGTATTAACTGCTAACATCTACTGCTTCTGATCCTGCTACGGTATTAACTGTTAACCTCTACTGCTTCTGATCCTGCTACGGTATTAACTGTTAACCTCTACTGCTTCTGATCCTGCTACGGTACTAACTGCTAACCTCTACTGCTTCTGATCCTGCTACGGTATTAACTGCTAACATCTACTGCTTCTGATCCTGCTACGGTATTAACTGTTAACCTCTACTGCTTCTGATCCTGCTACGGTATTAACTGCTAACCTCTACTGCTTCTGATCCTGCTACGGTATTAACTGCTAACATCTACTGCTTCTGATCCTGCTACGGTATTAACTGTTAACCTCTACTGCTTCTGATCCTGCTACGGTATTAACTGTTAACCTCTACTGCTTCTGATCCTGCTACGGTATTAACTGTTAACCTCTACTGCTTCTGATCCTGCTACGGTACTAACTGTTAACCTCTACTGCTTCTGATCCTGCTACGGTATTAACTGCTAACATCTACTGCTTCCGATCCTGCTACGGTATTAACTGCTAACCTCTACTGCTTCTGATCCTGCTACGGTATTAACTGCTAACATCTACTGCTTCTGATCCTGCTACGGTATTAACTGCTAACCTCTACTGCTTCTGATCCTGTTATGGTACTGACTGCTAACCTCTACTGCTTCCGATCCTGCTACGGTACTGACTGATAACCTCTACTTCTAACTGTTGAACCTATTAAACTTTGAAGCTGCTAATCTAACTGGCTAAACACAATGTCAGTGTTTATTTCCACTAAGTGTTAACTAATATTCTCATATTCAGACTGTCGTATATTCTTACTATGTTAACTGTTAATTAAATGTGGATGTTTTTTTTGTAAATAATAAATGTTATACAGTTTAAGTCAAATTTTTACTTTTAACATTATAAAAATATAAAGTTTAAAAAATACACTGTAAAACATATGACTTGTATAACAGGTATTTGATATACAAATACGTATTTTTCTATTTTATACACAATTATAATTACAATAAAGTAATATATATATATATATATATATATATATATATATATTATATAGACAATTATTGTAAACTTTGCTAGATTTAGTGTTAGACTTAGCTATATTTAATGCTGACAGTTTAGCTTTTAGCACAGTAAGCATTTTCATGTACCCAGAGAAGAAAAGAGCAGAAGCTCAGTGTGAATCGAGGTCTCACTCAGTTCGCATCTCAATGCATATGAGACGAACTTGAATAATTATTATAAGTTTTAAGAGGATATTAAAGTCTTATTTTAATTATTAAAAAAGTTGTTTTTTTTAAAAAGCGACGTCCTCGAAATCATACCATAACTGGCGCAGTCGGTAGGACACTTCGGGAAAATTAGTGCATATAATTTTTTTTCAGTTTCAACTGTTAACCGAAGTGTCGAACAAAAGACCAACCGTTTAATTTAATAAGTGCATATTACTAAATTGAACACAATCAACCGGCAAAGTGAATATTTGCAACCGTAGAGTGAACATCTACATCCGAACCAAAGTGAAGTGAAAAAATTGTGTAAAAGTTCAGTGCATCACGCAATGAGCATAGAGTTTTGGATTTTGTAAGTAATACAAAGAAGAATAACCTTTGTGAATCTGTATACATTATCCTTAGTTATTTATAAAATTTTAACTTTAAATAATAATTAAATTAAATTTTTACAATGGCAACTCCTGTTTTAAAGAAGGAATATCTAGATATGATTCCGGAATATTCTGGAGAACCAACAATGTTAAGTAGATTCATATCCATTTGTGACAAAATAGTTGCTAAATTTTATGTAGCTAATAATCCAGAAGACTTTCAAAATGAATATTTGATGTCAACGATTTTAGCTAAGTTAAAAGGATCTGCTTTAGAATTAGTTGTAAGTTCTAATAGTTATGCTTGGTTAGATGTAAGGAAAACACTTTTATCTTGTTATTCAGACAAAAGAGATTGCTTTACATTAAATCTCGAAATGGCTGAACTAAAACAAGAAGTCAATGAATCACCATTTAAATTCTATGATAGAATACAAAAATTGTTAAACCTGCAAATAGCATATTTTGTAAATAAAGAAGTAGGCAACCATTTGGTACTATGCGAGTACGTCCAAAAATTAGCTCTACGAGTTTTATTAAGAGGGCTACAGGAACCATTAGGTTCTCTTATGAGAACGAAAAATCCCACAACTTTGGGTGAGGCACTTAACATGCTTACAAACGATTTCCAGTTAAAAAAAAACGGATTATTCCAAACAAACCGTTCCAACATTCCACCAAAAAACCAATATATGCCAATCCGTAAACCAATACCTAACCATCAGTCTCAACAAAACCCTTACAAACAATTGCATCAACCACCACAACCCAATTCTAACTATGGACACAGACAACCTTACAATCAGACACAAAAACATTTCGTAACTAATTATACTCCAAAAACAGATCAAAGTTATCGACCCACGCCAATGAGCATTTCGACTAGACAAACGGGCACCGCGATTAGACAAAGTAAGTTATACCAGATGACCGGCAAGCAGGTTGACCAAGAAAGCGATGACCACGCTATGTACGAACTGACGAGGCAAATACCTAATATTTCCTTATCAGACCAGGATGTAACAGACGAGAACTCGGAAGAACAATGTTTTGACTACAACCACACTGACGAAGACTGTGAAGATAACCACTTAATCTCACAATCCGAAGAGAATTATTTTTTAGAGATGACCAACTCAGGAACCGATTTTCGATAATGAATCTGAGGAGTGATAACAATCACTTACCTTTTATATACGATCCGAATACTAACTTTAAAATATTAATCGACACAGGTAGTACACGATCTTTTATAAGAAAATCATTAGGCCTAGAATGTTTTAAAACAAGTATAATTAAAGAACCCTTTGAAGTAACCACTGCACATGGCGTTTCAAGAGAAAACTTTAGTTGTAAACTACCTTTGTTATTTAAAAAGGCAATGAAATTTTACCTTTTTGACTTCCATAAACAATTTGATCTATTGCTAGGTTTGGATAACATTAAGGATTTGGGAATACATTTAGATTTTATAAATAATAAGCTAATCTTGTGTGGTAAGAAGATTCCTATTCATTACTTTAACACGGAAGAAGACGTATCACAAAAAAGAACAGACTCTGTTAAACAACAAATTTCAAGTTACATAGTACAAGCTAGAACCAGTCAAATTATGAAAATTTCAGTAAATAATATAAATAACGGTGAAGGAGTGTTAGCATATAAACAAATAAATGGGTTAGAAATTCCTCAATGTTTAGTAACAGTACGTAACGGCGAAGCTCTTTGTCCTATTACTAACAACACAACAAGAAATATTAAACTGACTATAAATGAAAGATTTAAATTAGAACCCCTAAGTAATTACAATATTTATGAACCAAAAACATTGGACAAAAGAATTAATTTTAATATGACTGATTACAAAAGTCGAAAAAATATTTTTGATTTGTCAAAAATTAGAGTAGAACACATGAATTCGGAAGAAAAAATTGCCATTACTAAATTAGTACAAGAGTACGCAGATATTTTTCATGTTGACGGAAATAACTTGACCTTCACTAATCAAATAAAACATATAATTCGAACCACAGACGAAATTCCCGTATATTCTAAAAACTACAGATATCCAGAAATTTATAAAAACGAAGTTAACAAACAAATTGATGATATGCTGAATCAGGGAATTATTCAATCTTCTCAATCCCCGTGGAACTCTCCAGTTTGGATTGTACCCAAAAAGCAGGACGCCTCCGGTAAACAAAAATTTCGACTAGTAATAGACTTTAGAGGCCTAAACTCAAAAACAATTGATGACCGATTTCCTTTACCAAATATAACAGATATTTTAGACAAATTAGGACGATCTCAATATTTCTCGACATTGGACTTAGCTTCAGGATTTCACCAAGTGGAAATGGACCCAGACAGTATAGAAAAAACAGCATTTTCAACAGAAACCGGACATTACGAATTCTTAAGAATGCCTTTTGGTCTTAAAAACAGTCCTCCCACATTTCAGAGAATTATGAACAATGTTTTAAGGGGAATTCAAAATGAAACATGCCTAGTATATTTAGATGACGTCATAATTTATTCGACTAGTCTCCAAGAACACATACAAAGACTTAGGGAAGTTTTTGACAGATTAAGGAAAGCAAATTTTAAAATTCAGTTAGACAAAACCGAATTTCTTAGAAAAGAAGTAGCGTATTTAGGTCACTTAGTAACAGCAGAAGGTGTCAAACCAAATCCAGATAAAGTGAAAGCAATTAAAAACTACCCAATTCCAAAAACCACCAAACAAATTAAGGGATTTTTAGGTCTATTGGGATACTATAGAAAATTTATTAAAAATTTTGCTGGAATTACGAAACCTTTTACAAACTTTTTAAAAAAAGGTGCATCAATCAAAATAGACGATCCAAATTATACAAATTGTTTTGAAACTTGCAAGAATATATTATCTAATGAACCTTTGTTACAATATCCAGATTTTGAAAAAGAATTTAATTTAACTACGGATGCTAGTAATTTTGCGATCGGAGCAGTGCTTAGCCAAAATAAAAACGGAGCTGATTTACCTATAGCCTATTCGAGTCGAACGTTAAGTGATAGCGAAGTCAATTATTCGGCGATAGAAAAGGAATTACTTGCTATAGTATGGTCAACTAAATATTTTCGGCCCTATATCTACGGAAGAAAATTCAAAATTTATTCGGACCATAAACCTTTACAATGGCTTTTTTCAGTCAAAGAACCAAATTCTAAACTTCTTCGGTGGAGACTTAAATTAGAAGAATACGATTACCAAATAGTGTATAAAAAGGGCAAGTTAAATCAAAACGCTGACGCACTTTCTAGAATACAACTAAACGTTAGCGATACCAGTCCAGTGAACTCAGGATCAACGACCGATCAAGACATTCAGCAAACAGTAGCAGAATCAGTAAACTTATATTTTCCGGAATTAGAGGAAGGACTTCCAGAAGTAGACGATGCTCAATCGATGTTAGCCAACATAGATGAAACGGAAGATATCTTAGTCGACTTGGCAGCAGCAGAAGATAACGACCAGACGTTACATTCAAATTATGAAGGTAACACAGTGATTGAAATGCCAATTTTGGATGAACCTGTTAATTTTGGAAAAAACCAAATAATAATATCTCTTGTAAACTATAACCCCAAAAAAGTAAAAATACAAAAATTATTTAACAACAGTAAAACAAGATTCATTGTAGAGATATCTAAAAATAATTTCGATAATGGTGCCGTAAATTTTGTAAAACAATATTTAATACCAAATATAAAATATAGTATATACTTTGAAAACGATATTTATGAAAAATTTGCAACTTGCATAGCCAGACATTTTAAAAATTCGCAACTATGGTTAATTAAATGCACCACAAAATTAGTGGACATAACCGATGAAGAAGAGGTTCAGGAAATCATAAAAAATTATCACGTAGGGAAAACCAACCATCGTGGAATTCAGGAAACATACGAACAAATAAAAAGGAGATATTATTGGCCAAATATAAAAAATCATATTCAAAATTTTGTAAACAACTGTGACATTTGCTTAAAAACAAAGTACGAGAGGATACCCTTAAAGCTAGAAATGAATTTAACACCAACAGCTACGAGACCACTACAGATAATGCACGTGGACAGTATTACGCTTGATAAGCAAAAGTTTCTAAGCATTGTTGATAGCTTCTCTAGATATGCGCAGATGTATTGTATTGCAGGTGCACAGGCTGTCGAAATAGTCAGCAAATTCTTGGAGTTCTTTTCTCATCATGGCATACCAGAAGTTATAGTAGCAGATAACGGCGTGGAATTTAATAACAGGTTAGTAAAAGAAATGATGGATTTACACAAAATAAAAATTCATTTCATAAGCACACAACATCCACCATCGAATGGGATGGGAGAAAGATTACATTCTACACTAATAGAACATATAAGATTATTAAACAACCAATCTGAATTTAAAAATGAAACAATAAAAAATAAAGTAAAATATGCAATAATCGCCTACAACAACAGTATACATTCTGTAACGAAATTAACTCCGTTTGAAATTTTAAATGGACACATAAATTCCAATTCACTTTTAGATATTGACGTTGAGAGACAAGTTATGAATGATTACGTTGCTACCCACAAAGAAAGGACACAAAGATTGTATGAGATTATTAGAGAAACAAACCAAAATACAAAGGAAAATATGTTAACTAAAAGGAATGTCAATAGAGAATTAGTACCCGAAATTCCATCTGATGTTTATGTCAAAACTGTACAGAAACAAAGTAAAACTAAAAACAAATATAATAAAGAAGAAGTTACTTCAGTAAACGCAGAATTAAAAACGGCAAAAATTAAAGGGAGACACCCTAACACCAAACAAAAAATCCATCTATCAAAAATTAAAAGACCAAGGAAAATCAGTAAAATTCCAAAATCTAATGATCCTTCTATAAATCCTGTTCCAGGTCCCTCCTCTTCCTTCAGGGAGTAATTAAAGATAAGCTAGAGATAATTTATGTAGAAAATAAAGTTAATATTAAGAAAATTAGGTATACTTCAACCAAGTATAATTTCCACAAAATAATTGTTCAGTGAAATATAAAAAAAAATCATCAGTTCTATAATAATAAATTACCATTAGAGCCATAAATAGAAAATATGTGGGCATTTGAAAGTGTAATAGACGTAAGTTGTAAAATTAGAGCTAAAGAAATAGTATATTTGCTGAAATTGCTTATTGTAAATGAAATAGACTATAATATTTATAAGTTGTTATTTGTACCAACCAAATATGAATCAGGATATATAACTGTAATTCCTAGAGTAAAATATATGATAATGTCTAAATCTAAGTTAGGTAAGGTTAAACTCTTAGGTTTAAACAGTGATTGTAAGAACAAAATTCATTCAAAATCTCTATGCTCATTGGAACAAATAACTAATCATAATCTTGATTGTGAAACATCTATAATACAATCCGGCAAGACGGACAGCTACAAATATTCTGCATCGGAGATTCCTGAAAATTTAATATGGATTCCTGAAATGAACCAATATTTGGCAATTTTACCTCAAAAGGAAACTACAGCAACTACACTTCGAGGGATCTACTTAATCAGTCCCAACAATGATTCAATTCTTTATGAAGATAAACAATTGTATCATTTAATTTAGACGCTATATCAAAAATTCATCAACATTCAGTTACTACAAGAAAAATCAGCATCATATTCGGAAGTCTTCTCCTGGGGATTATTTATATTGTGTTTAAACGATTTTCGGGAAAAGACCAACGTCAACCCAGCACTCAACCACCCCCGGAAGTTTTGTTTAGGGATGGAGGAGTTATATAGACAATTATTGTAAACTTTGCTAGATTTAGTGTTAGACTTAGCTATATTTAATGCTGACAGTTTAGCTTTTAGCACAGTAAGCATTTTCATGTACCTAGAGAAGAAAAGAGCAGAAGCTCAGTTTGAATCGAGGTCTCACTCAGTTCGCATCTCAATGCATATGAGACGAACTTGAATAATTATTATAAGTTTTAAGAGGATATTAAAGTCTTATTTTAATTATTAAAAAAGTTGTTTTTTTTAAAAAGCGACGTCCTCGAAATCATACCATAACTTATATATATATATATATATATATATATATATATATATATATATATATATAAGTTATGATATGGTTTCGAGGATGTCGCTTTTTAAAAAAACAACTTTTTATTAATTACAATAAAATTTTAATATGCACTTAAAACTTATTATAATTCCTTAAGTTCGTCTCATATACATTGAGATGCGAACTGAGTGAAACCTCGATTAACACTGAGCTTCTGCTCTTTCTTCTCTAATTACATGAAAATGCTTACTGTGCTAAAAGCTAAACTGTCAGCATTAAATATAGCTAAGTCTAACACTAAATCTAGCAAAGTTTACAATAATTGTTTATATAACTCCTCCATCCCTAAACAAAACTTCCGGGGGTGGTTGAATAGCAACTTCCCTCGAAGTTCTTCCAATTAGCTTCTTAGACGCCAAGTATAGTAGTCCTCCAATAAGGCGATGGTCCAAACACTGATGTGCTGTGTGATGGGTGAATTCCGATCAATTCTGGAGACAGTATCTAGGTTGATCCTGTCGAGCTCTAGCTTGTTTATTATTGTAAAGAACAGTATTATGGTTGAGCTTTATTACCCCTTAAGGATTGATAACTCAAAGTCAAATTGTAAATGCGATATTACAGAATGAGCAAAAGTATTTGGAATTAACTCTATTGTTACAATTGATACTTAACTGTTACTTAATTGTTACTCTACTGTTACAATGGTTACTTAATCCAAAGACTACAGAACTAAATACTAACAAGTATTTTACATTTGGTGTAATTGTTACAAATTCTGATCATACTTAGTTGGTAATCAATATAAGTTTAGCTTAATTTGTTCATAAGTCTCTTGTATACCACGATGATTAGTTTTGCTTACGTGATAATTTTCTATTATTTCCTGAATTTCATCTTCTCTAGTCACATCTAACAACTTAGTGTTACATTTAACTAACCAAAGTTTGGAATTTTTGAAATTTTTTGTTATACAAGTCACAAATTTTTCATAAAAGTCGTTTTCAAAATAAGTATTATATTTAACATTCGGTACCAAATATTCCTTCACAAACTTAACAATGTCATTATTTAAGTTATTTTCGGATATTTCAACTATTAATCTTATTTTACTGGTTCCAAATAGCTTTAGTATTTTTACATCCTTAGGTTGATATTTCACAAGACTTAGCAAAATTTGGTTTTTTCCAAAATTTACCGGCTCGTCTGAGATGGGTATTTCTATTTGCGTGTTCCCTTCATAATTAGAATGGATGGTCTGGTCGCTTTCTGCGTTCATTTCCTCTTGATCTGCGGCGTGTCTCTTCTTCCGCGCCAAAATTTGCGATTATTGATTCATTACCGTCCAATTCAGGAAAGTACAAACTAGTCGACTCGGCTATTGTTTTGTGTAGTTCTTCATCCGTAGCACGCTGATTGTTCGCATTATGCTCAGTGATATTTAGCTGTATCCTTGACAAGGCGTCGGCATTTCGGTTTAATTTTCCTTTTTTGTACCTAATCTCATAATCGTACTCCTCTAATTTTAATCTCCACCTAAGTAACCTGGAATTTGGTTCTTTAACAGAAAATAACCACTGTAGGGGTTTATGATCCGTATAAATTTTAAATTTCCTGCCGTATAGGTAAGGTCTGAAGTATTTAGTTCCAAAAATGATTGCAAGAAGTTCTTTTTCAATGGCAGGATATTGGGTTTCGCTTTTATTAAGAGTTCTGCTGGCGTATGCTACTGGTAGGTCTGCTCCGTTTTTGATTTGCGATAAAATTGCTCCTACTGCATAATTGCTTGCGTTAGTTGTCAGAATAAATTCTTTTTCAAAGTCCGGATATTGTAATAAAGGTTCATTACACAAGATATTTTTGCAAGTTTCAAAACAATTTATATAGTCAGGTTTATTTATATCAATTTTGACTTCCTTTTTTAAACAGTGGGTGAATGGTTTTGTTATTTTCGCGAAGTCCTTAATAAACTTTCTATAGTATCCAAGTAGTCCAAGAAATCCTTTGATTTCTTTTGGCGTTTTCGGAATTGGGTAGTTTTTTATAGCTCTGATTTTGTCTGGGTTAGGTTTAACTCCTTCTGGTGTCACTATACATTGTGGTATTTCCAATTCATCACTTTCTTTGTACGATAGTATCCCTTCTCCATTATTTAAATTACCAATTTTAATTTTTATTACTTGTTTAGATCTAGCTTTAATGAGATGGCATTTGATATTTTTTGGAGGTGTATCATTGTTATTATTATTTTTTTTTTGTTATTGTTTTCCTTTTCCGTATTGAAATAATGTACAGGAATCTTTTCTCCGCAAAATATTAGCTGATTATGTACAAAGTCTAAATTAATTTTTGTTCCTTCATATTGTCAAGTCCTAGTAGTAGATCGAAATTTTTATGAAAATTAAATAGATAGAACTTTGTTATTTTCTTCCCCAATAAAGGCAATTTACAACTCAATTTTTCTTTTGAAACACCATGTGCTGTAGAAACTTCAAACGGCTCCTGTTTTAGTGTATTTTTGAACAAGCGAAACGCTATTGGTTTGTTAATGAATGACCTGGTGCTTCCTGTGTCTATCAAAATTTTTAGGTTGGTTTTTGAGTCATAAAAATAGGGTATATAGTATACAAAACTATTTTGTGTGATCTACTTACAATAAGATCCAAAATACCTTGCTCATTTTACGCGCACTTGCCACGAAAAATTCGCACAAACACTTCACTTCACTTCGGATGTAGATGTTCACTCTACGGTTGCAAATATTCACTTTGCCGGTTGGTTGTGTTCAATTTAATAATATGCACTTATTAAATTAAACGGTTGGTCTTTTGTTCGACACTTCGGTTAACAGTTGAAACTGAAAAAAAAATTATATGCACTAATTTTCCCGAAGTGTCCTACCGACTGCGCCAGTTATGGTATGGTTTCGAGGATGTCGCTTTTTAAAAAAACAACTTTTTATTAATTACAATAAAATTTTAATATGCACTTAAAACTTATTATAATTGCTTAAGTTCGTCTCATATACATTGAGATGCGAACTGAGTGAAACCTCGATTAACACTGAGCTTCTGCTCTTTCTTCTCTAGGTACATGAAAATGCAATGCTTACTGTGCTAAAAGCTAAACTGTCAGCATTAAATATAGCTAAGTCTAACACTAAATCTAGCAAAGTTTACAATAATTGTTTATATAACTTATATATATATATATATATATATATATATATATATATATATATATATATATATATATATAATTAGCCCAAGTGTGCACAATAGTCGGACGTTAAACACCAAAAAACAAAACAAAAAAAACAAAAAATATAATACAAAAGCTAAAAAAGATAGACCTATTGATACCCTACATGTGTTAAATACAATATAAGTTTTTAAATAATATTTTAATTAGTTATGATCATGAATAGTTATGAAAAAATAATTGAAATCACGCGGTGGTACCATAAAAACGGGAATTATCCACATTACTTAACAGTGCGCCCAAACAAACCAAGCACAATTAATTGGATTTAATTAATTAACCAGTTAATGGTATTGTCTTATTATCATGACAAGGTGTACTAAGAAATCCTACAGATTTATAATGCTACGACAAAACGTGCTAACTGCACCCTCACTATACTTGTTTATCTCAGCTGTTAAGGAATGAAAAATACAGCGATTCAACAATATTATTTAAGCTGTTTTTTTCAGTTCCTACTATTAGTTCACACTCTCCCTATATATATTATTATTATTATCATCTGCGTATAGACCCTGTTGGATCACGCAAAGCACTCCGACTCATGTCTTGCTCCTTCTAATCCTCCACACCTCCCTCATCCTGTCCTCATGGATCCTCTTACGCTCCTCCGTCCATTTTTACCCCTGCTCTCTTTGGAATTTCATTCTCTGGAACCTTCCAACCGAGCATCTTTCTCCTGTATGCGTTCCTGTCTTCAACGTCTGTTGAGTCTATTTCTGCGTCATGTAGGTCTATTCTGACTTGTGCGATCCACGACGTTGTTGATTTGAGACCTTGTGTATACTTAAGGATTCTGTTGGCAAGTCTCGTTGTTGGGAGTCTACTGATGTGTCCATAGAACCGAAGCCTCCTTCTTCTGATATCTGCTGCCAGGTTCGATATCTTCTCTGTGGTCTTCCGGGAGTGCAACCTGTATCCATCTTCTGTTAATCTCGGGCCAAGGATCTTCCTCAAGATTTTGCTTTCTTCCTTCAAAATATCCTCCATGGTAGCTTTTGTGTGCTAGCGTCTCGCTTGCATATAATACCTCCGGTTTTATGACTGTGTTGTAGTGTCTGATTTTTGTGTGCGTCGACATACATTTCTTTTTGTAGATTTCACGCGTTATACCAAGAGCCCTCTTCATTCTCAGTAGCCGAACCCTTTGAGCAGCCTTCTCGCCACCCGTGGGTTCAAGAATTTCTCCCAGATATTTGAAGTGCTTGACTCTGTTTATCTTACCATACTTTGTGTTTAGTTCTTGAATATTTAATTTTGAACAGAAGAATTCGGTTTTTTTAAACGAGATCTGTAGACCGACCCTCTCTGCACATTTCTTTAGGACTTCTATCTGTTTAATCGCTGTTGTTTCATTATCTGTGAGTATGGCTAGGTCATCTGCAAAAGCTAGGCACGCGATTTCTGTGTTATCCTTAAGTCTTCCAAGTCGAACTGGTTTCCAATGCCTTCAATTTTTAATTCTTTCTCCCATTTCCTGATAACTTTGTCCAACACCAGATTGAAAAGGAGAGGCGAGAGTCCATCTCCTTGGCGAACTCCAGTTGTGATCAGGAAGGGTTTGGAAATTTCCCCCATAAACTTCACCTTAGCGATTGTGCCTGTCAGTGTTTGTTTGATCAGTCGCAGTGTTTTAGGATCAAGTCCATATTCTTCCAGGATATTAAACAAAGATTTTCGATCAATGGAATCGTACGCTTTTTTGAAATCTACTAATGTACAGATCACTGGGACATTCCTTTTAGCTTTTATTTGCAATATTGTTTTCAGGTTGAAAATTTGTTCTGTGCACGAGCGACCCAGACGGAAGCCTGTCTGGTACTCACCAATTCTGTATTCCATCTGTTTTTGTGTTCTTTGAAGAAGACATGTTGAGAGTATTTTGTAAGTAACTTGTAGTAAAGAAATTCCTCTGTAGTTGTTCACGTCTGTTCTGTCTCCTTTCTTGTGTAGGGGGTGAATAAGAGCACATTTCCAGTCATCCGGTAATTTTTCCGTTCGCCAGATAGATATCCGTGATGATATTTGTTAATTCCTGTAATGAGTTCGGTCCGAGATTCTTCAGAAGTTCTGCAATGATTCCATCTTCTCCGGATGCCCTGTTTTATATATATATATATATATATATATATATATATATATATATATATATATATATATTTATATATTATATTATTATTATATATATTATAAATATATATGTATATTATAAATCTTCTTCAAATTTTATCGTAATAAAATACTTTCTATTAATCCACTCAAGTTCACATACATTTTTTAAAACTTGAATTATTTAATTATTAATTATTTAATTTTAGTTTTATACGGAAGAAAAAGATTGCTCTTATATAACATATTTAGCAGGATATAAATTTAGGAATAAATTGTTGATCTAAGTAGGAATTGACTTAATTTTTTTTTATATATTACATGTTTCTGCTTATCTTGCTAAGAGCATATGTCAGCAGTCGGCATTTGTATCTGTTATTTTTAACTGCTAATCAGCAGTTTTTCCCGTCAATGGTTTACTGTTTACCTTATCGCTGCGCTTGCATAGTCTCGTTATCACTGGGTTAGCCTTAGTTACAAGGTAAGTCGGGGGTTTATACGACTCGTTCGTGTGCCAGCTCTGCCATACAGATAGTGATGGAAATGTCGACTACTTCAAAAAAACAGTCGACTACAGATTACTCGTCTAGATTCAAACATCGAATAAACTTATCGTAAAAACTAGTTTTAATTCGTTGTCTGATTGTTACGGATCCAGTATCCTTACTCGGCAACGCCAATTCCATTGTAGTCCACAAGTCGAATAGTGTTAGCTTATTCAGTTGATCCAGCACGCTCGTTGTTCATTTACCCTGGAACACACTGAAATGTGTGCACAATTCCTGGAATTGTTATCAAAATAAGCCCAGTAGATGTAATATTCAATTATTCACTGTTCCGCAGTGTTTGATTGAGATTAGGATTGATTTTAAGAGATTAGGATTTTTAAAAGTTTTTCTTGTAATTTAATGGTATGATTTCGGGATTTCAGAGTGTATATAAATAAATAGAGTATTGTATGTAAACAATGTAAATAAGTTAGCCTACTATTGTCGTTTTAGTGGTTGTGCGGTAGTGATTTTAAAATTTTATTTAAATTATGTAAGAAGTGTTTGAAATGTTTAAATAATACTAGTAAAGTGCGGTTACATGTAAAAAGTAGACACCTTGAAGTTTTGTATGAATTAATTTTAGAACAGTCTACAAAAAGAAACAAGACTAACGCATCAGCTGAGTTGTCCTCTTGTCCTTCATCTTTTGATCGCATTCTGATTATGAATTACCGACTAGTCGAGCAGAACAATCGACTATCCGAATAAACGACTATTCTACTAGTCGACTACCCCATCACTATGAACAGTCCGAAGAATATTTATTTACATCACTGGAATTTATGAAAATAATTAAACAACAATTGACCTGAATATAAACTAAATTAAAACACTGAATAATGACAAATATTTAAATTTGTACACTGTATAGAGTGTTCACGAAGTTCTTTCGGCATTTTTTCAGGGAAAGAAAATAGTTCGTTAAACATAGTCCGGAAACGCTCTGTTTTCCGGTCATTTCCTGATTTTTGTTTAAGCGTTTATTACTTCAAAAATATACAGGGACAGATTTTGTGTACACAGTAAAATAACGTTCTACGTGCGTACCGAAAACAAAGACATTACTTCAAATATTTTCAAAGTATTAAGGCTATATGGTGACATTAGTAAAACCACAAAGTATATCCGATTGTGTAAAAACAGCTGAGAACATGATATACCAAAAACAAACTCACTACACTGCTGAGTCTGTTAATATATACAATTCAAGATGGTCACAAACTGCCATCACCTAAACAACATAGGAACGGCGTTACACAACCTAGTTTCGCTTACTAATAGCATAACAACCATGTTGAAATACCTGTACTTCTCTCCCGGCTTGAAAACAGCATAAGCCTGCAAAACCTAGTTCACTCCCGTCAACCAATACGCACTTCTGATTGGTTAGCAGTGCACGCTTTTCTCGGACCTATAATACGCTAGATTAATACATTACTGCAAGAGCATCACCTTTCATTTCCCGTGCACAATAGTTTCATTCTGACTGATGCTTATTTCTATAGTTCCTAACAGTGGCATTCTGAGAAATTATGGTTGAAAATCGTTGTTCGGCAGAACATCGAGGAGGGCCACCCACTACAGAATACGCAATCTACCAACACCCGGACCATCTGTACAAGACACCACAACTTACTCGGGAGGAAATATGAGGGATCCGGTCAACTCTCAACAAGTGAATTTCTTTCACTATTCCTCGCCAGCCTGCGGCCGACCTGGTGAACGCCCGGACTTCTATTTCTCCCGGAGACTACAACAAAACTTCTGAAGAATTATTTTTGTGATAACTGGAAAGCTCATAGACTTGAATTTAAAAAAAAAATACTTGAATTATTAAAAGTGCATCTATTTTTTAGTTAGGAAAATAATTTAGTATTATGTACGAGTATTGTGTTGTAAGGACATAGTGTAAATTTGTTAACAGTGTTTTCCTGAACATAAGTTACCTAGATAATTTGTTCAGAATTCGCTGAAATAAGTAGAAATTTAATCAGTAACAAGAACGAGTGAGTTGATACTTGTTCAACTTACTAATTGTTCAGCTATTTAATCAGCTGGCAGCTGGTGCACGAAACTCTAATACTTGCTACAAAGACATATAGCAGTGAAGGACAGAAGGGGCGTTATGGGGAAAGAGTGGGGGGGACTCCCCCATTTTTATTTTTACAGTCACTGTAAGAACAGTGATTGCTGCTACAAAAAAGCTGTGATTTTAACATTGTGATTTGCTGTGAATGTGATTATCGTGTAACGAAAGCTCTATCTTTCCCGATGCTGCATACAGTAGGTACTAACTATAGAAATGAAATGTATCACACTTTACTAATGAATCTTACTTAATCACATTTAACTAAATGAATCACACTTTACATGCGCCGCCAAAAATTAATTTTACCTAATTCCTAATTATTTTAGCTTGAATACGTATTAAGTTAAAAATTGAACCAGAACTGAAGGTTTTAAAGCAAGTAATATTTAGTAAAAGAATAAACTTACTGCGAAATAAAGATTTCTATTTTCTACGTGCGTACCAAAAACAAAGACATTACTTCAAATATTTTCAAAGTATTAAGGCTACAAAGTAAAGATAAAAAAAGATTTATGAGTTACATAAAATAACTCATAATGGGTTAAACACCATCATAGTTTACCTTAATAAAATATGACTTTTAATGTGTACTTTCAAAAATAACATTGTTTTAAATGTTTCATTGTTGAGAATATTACACAGTATTTCTCTATATTAGAGAAATACGACTGTATATAAGAGAAGAATATATAGTGCTTCTCTCCCGGCTCGAAAAGAGCCTAAGCCTGCGAAACCTAATTCACTGCCGTCTACCAAAACTCACTTCCGATTGGTTCGCAGTGCACGCGTATTTCGGGTGTATACTACGCTAGACTAATACACTTCTGCCCAGGCACTACTGTCAGTGCATCACCTCACACCTCCCGTGCACAAAAACTTTATTCTGATTAATGCGTTCTTTCTCTAGTTTTAACAATGGAATCCTGAGAAATTACGATGGTGCTCGCCGTAATTTCGAGAATAAATGCAGGTCGAAAATCATTCGGCAGAACATCGAGGAGGACTACCCACTACACAATAACTACACACAGCTTACCAACAGTACAAGATACCACAACGGGCTCGGGAAGAAATAGGAGGGATCCGGCCAAATATAAACAAACGGACTCTTTAGTTTCACTTCACAATTCCGAACCGGAAGAGTTCCTCGCCAGCCCGCTGCCGACCTGGTAATCGCCGGGACTTCTATTTCTCCTGCAGACTACAATAAGAGTTGCTGCTATTTTTGGTCATCGACGTATATATTAAAATTTAGTCGTCGGTCACTAAACACTATACAGTAATTTAAAAAGTACAGTATACGAGTATATGAATGTACCTTTGAATGGCATATTCAATGGGTAGGCTTGCTCTCGAGCGATTTGTTATAACGCATTATCAGCTTACATGGAATTAACTGTAATTAGGCCATACACCTAATCTGTGTTTATGTCTACTCTCTTGTAATGTGGAATGGACAATAGGCGATTGTTCGCGCTTGACTTCGCGTGTCTAATCACGAACACAGATAAGAAACATTTATAACGATTTTTCTAGATAAATAACTGGAATGGCGTCAACTAAGGCTATTGATTGCTTTTATCGTTGCACAATGTACATAAAAATACAGTATTGTTGTTATAAGGAAAAATAAATTTTAATTTTAATGTATTTTCAGTCCCCCTGAGTTCAGTGTCAATGGTCGTAAAACGAAATTTATTTTCGTCACTGTTGCGTGATGGAATCTAATTTCGAAAAGTTTACATCATTTATTTGCAAATTTCGATTGGAAAATGATCTATTAAAACTGCTGTCATGAAGACCCGAATAGGGTCCTTGAAATGAGCGCCGGTCCTCATGTGTAGATCAATTTATAGTTGCATATATATATATATATATATATATATATATATATATATATATATATATATATATATATATATATATGTATGTATATATATATATATATATATATATATATATATATATATATATATATGTATGTAGTACACTAACGTTCGCAATTTGAGTCCTATGTATTTCAAACTTGGCACACAAATCGATTTTGGTGATAGCTTAAATAGATTCGTTAACCAACAAAATTCGTTCCAACAGTTTCATATGGCTGCCGTTTCAAATCTTTAAAAATTTGTAACTGTTTTGTATTATTTTTTAAAACTGTTTTCATCACCGTAAAAGAGGTTAAAAAAAATTATTTTTAGAAAATCGGTTCCATGACGTCAGTGAATGGTCACGTGCCGCAATTATTTAATAGCATCACGTAAATTTTTAATTAACATATTAGTATTGTGCAGTTTACAGTTAAAATGCAAAATATATTCTTGACCACCGTGACCTTCTAAACGTTTATCTAACAAATAAAGGTTAGAAAAAAGTACACGTGTTGAAGCGAAGCTTTTGTTTATGATATCTTTGCTGAATATATAATTAGTTTGAAGATATGTTTACAAATATCTTGTTTTGTTTAAATAAATAAATACGTAATCCTAGCTTAGATAATATTTTCTGTAGTTATTAGTAAAAGTTCAGTTGTTTTATATAAATTCGTAACGATCAGCTGATTTCATTGAACAGCTGATAATAAGTTTCAGGTTATGTTGTTAAAAACTAGCAATATTAACAACAATTATTATAAATCTTTACATTAATTTCGAATGTATTATAAACGGTTACAATCCAGGAAAAACAAACTTGAATTGGCCTTCCAATTGACGAAAGAAACATACAATAAGAAATCCCTTTCATGGGGGTCCAAAATTAAACATTATAAAACAGTGATCAAGCCGGAAGCATTGTACGCAGCAGAAACATTAACCATGAATCGCATAGGCCAGATAGAAAAGCTTGAAATAACGGAAAGGAAAATTATAGGAACAAAATTTCAGGATAATAAGGTAGTATATGTAAGAAATGAAGCTCTTTATAAGAAAATTGAAAAACTGTCAGATACTATGAGAAAAAGGAGAATAAATTTTTACGGCCATCTTCTTAGAATGAACTCCAATAGATTAACGAAACAGGTGTTTGATTTTTTCCATAATCGTAAAACAAAACCGAACTGGTTTAAAGAAATTGAAAAAGACCTAATAGAATTAAAAATTACAGAAAATTCACTGTTTGACCAAACTGCTAAGACAAGTACCAAGGACGAAAGAATAAGATTCCAAGATAAAACCAAAATAAGACCTAAACCTGTCATTTCGGAAGAGGAGAGGAAAAGAAGATCGGAAAGAATGAAGAGCTACTGGGAACAAAGAAAAGTACAGCACGCAAGAAATGATTGATTCAGCGTACCCCAAAGAGGGTGAAACGAAGAGAAGAAGAAGAAACGGTTACAACAACGGTTGGTTCTTCAATGGAAAAATACCGAAACCAAAGCAACACAACTTTTTCATATAATACACGTGTATTGTTATCTTAAAAGGAGGAGAAAAAGAAAGAGACAGAAATAGAGAGACGAAGTTTGTTTCCTCGTTCCTTCCATATTTCCGTTACATTCTTTCGTTCGGTATACTTTCTCTATTCACTCCTCTCGCAAAAACTAACATTAAAGCTTCGCTTCCAAATACGATCTCACTATTTTAATCGGCGTTAATTTTAACTTATGATCACATTGATTGTAACGGTGAAATCAGATTTTCAAAAAAAAGGTTAAAATTTAGGCTATTGTGATATTGTTATTTTTTTTAGAAATTCACTTCCGCCGCGTCGCGTGAGAGCTGTGGACGTCATTTTTAAACGTTTCTACGGATTTGGTGAGGGGGTATAAAACTTGTAAATAACTTAAATTTTTAATAGCGATCCTTTAAAAATGTGTTCTGGAAGTCATATCGGCGCTCATTTCAAGATACTTTACATTTTGGCAGCCGCAATACTTTTATTTTCAGTGAAAATTCATTTATAAATTATGAAAGAGAACTTGTTTTTCGTCCAATCGGAATAGTTTCAGATAGGTCTGTGTATATACACAAACCGAGTGGGCGTTCTAAGTACAGTACCACGGGCGTGCGTCAGTTGCAAATCTTTGCTCAGACTGTACAATTTCCTTTCAACGGAAGTAGCAGCCTAAGCATTGTTTATCGTAATCACCCATGAAACATTACGTCAAATGTACATGGTGTTATCATAGTTCGGCTTAGAAATTATTAAATCATATCCTTCAAGTTTATAATCATGGCAACCAGTTATCCTGCTGACTTGATAGAAGTGAATTTTAAAATATATTTTTTGTCTTCTGTTAGCATTTTTAAAATTCTGTTTTCGTAATTAGCATTAAAATCTGTGTATTAAACTGTCAAATTATTTTGAAAATACAAAAACGAACCTTGAACACCGCCAAAAAAAATTTTAATTTCAACGGATTTTGAAATTTCAAAATGATAATTTATGTAGTTTTTAATGCTGATTAAATCAAGTTAAAAAAAAACGTAAAACCAAAAAGTTATGACTTCTCAAGATTTTAAATGACCGCCATTTTGAAACTGTTGAAAGAATTTTGTTAGTTAACGAATTTGCCCAAGCTATTACCAGAACCTAAGCTCACTAAAATTGTGAACGTAGGCGTGTTAAAACACACACACAAATATTAAAAAAACATTAACGACTTCTCAAAACGTGACCTATAGATCAGGATCGGAGCTAATTTTTTAGGACCGGGTCTGGGTCTTACCATGATGGCGCTCCAATAGTTGATTTTCCCAATGGAAATTCGCTAGTAGTTGAGAACTGTAACTATATGAATAATAAATACAGGTATACCAATTATTATACACATCACATTCAGTTATTCGAAATCTACCCAAAAATACCGGAAAAATCCCTATTTTATCAAAATCGGTCAACAAATTTTAGTAATGATGATAATGTAACAGCTCAAACATATTCAGTTTAATAGTAAGTAGAAAATAGTTGCGGGTTTACAAGATTTGTTTATCTATTGTTTACTGACCGAGTGAAACAAGGTCTCTTAAAACTCATTCGTTCAGCATTTAGTTTCTTTGTTTCTCACGCAGTTTTTGGCCAAACGCATTTTACCAGTTTTGAAATTTATTACGAAGATATCATCTATAAAACTAAAATGACGAATGTGTGGCACTTTTCCCAATTTACTTCAGCTTCCAGATGGCGGCCTCTTGATTCAACGATAACGAGTGTGTGCAATTTTATTGACAGATTTTTTCCCAGTCACTTCATAATTTTGACCACTGCGTGAAGAAAGAGCACAAAATTTTAAATAAAATTGGTCCAGTAACATTGTTTGTATATATTACGGGTTACCATTTTAAATCGGCGGAAAACGTTACGAGCGCAAGGACGGGGGCGAGGGGCGATCGCCCCTCCCGAAGCAAGAGAAATAAAAAAATGTAAAGATTATATTTTAATCCCATAAAATGAAAGTATATGCATAGTTTCGAGCAAATATGTCTAAGGCCTCTGAGGGGTCCGAAACCCGTCACGTTATCCCTATCTCAACTTTGTATATAAATGAAATGTCGTCCATTTGTACATTTGTCCACTTTGTAACGCTTATACTGAGGGTGAGAACGGGGTTACTCAATTAGATATTTTATGCTGGTTCTCTCTTCTATTCCTGTGTTAACTGAAACAGCAGAAAGACATTTCTCGACTCTAAAAGTGGATCAAAACTAATGAGGACGAAGGATCAGCGTTAACAGTCAGAGTAAACAGTGTGAGCGCGGCGTTGAGCGCTCTGTATATTAATTAAAAATATACTGCGAGGTCTGCTGTTCCTTGAACTACTGGTAATTTGATTTCAACATCAAAAGCAGCTGTAAAATCTGCACAAAACCAAGTATTCAAAAAGTGATTAAAATTAACCCCGACCTCCGTCAGATTCAAATCTATGAAATTTTAAAATTGTTAATGGTAATACGCGTATTTATATTTTGAAACTGATTACTGCCATTATCGGGCATTAGGTTTATTTCCAAATAAAGTTACGAATCGTATAGGATTTAGAATGGTCACCATATTGAAACTGTTCAAAGATTTTGCAGTAACGAGCTTGTCCAAGCAATTAGCTCACCAAAATGATTTTTTTCGTAAGTTTTAATGAAATTGGACCAAAATTGCGAACGCTACAGCGAAATCTTAACATTTTCCCCTAGAAGTGGTTCAGGATCCAAAAGCGGTATGCGCTCCAATAGATTTTGGTAACCGAGACAGTTTTGCTAAAAACATACTGGTAGTAAACCAAAAATATAAATATAAATCATATATCATTTTTTTCACGATTCCTCGTTTCTGTTATTAATTAGTTGATGCTGCTCTTCAGTCGTAAATCATTTATTAATTGTAACATTTTCATCGTTAATTTCATTTTTTTCGTTTTAATTTATTTTCTAATCGTCGTATAGTCTTGCTCGCATTTTTTCCTAATCTTTGTTCTTTATTTAAAACATATTTTTTCTGATAATTTTATTATCCGTTTTAATTTAAAATTGAATTTTTAACCTAACCTCAACTGAAATGATATTGAAGCAACAGCTGTTGTGCGAAATCAGCTGTTTAGAAGTAGTCACAATTATATTTTTATATATAGGCCTACAATATCACGCAACGAACTAAATATTCTATTACATTCACTGTGACATTTGCACGCATCGCGCAAACCCCATCACAACCCAAAATCATGGTACATGTTAAAACGTGCGCATTCAGGGCTTCACTCTTGTTTTCCGACTTCGGTTTATTTCTAAACTTGAAATTTCTTATTTCAAATTTGCTACACTAACTCAAAGAACCGGTTTTGGGATTTTATTGATAGCTCTCGTACAGGATTTGTTTGATATCTAAAAACTAGTCAACTTAGCGCCAAATCTAATCAAATTCAATCCACCACTCATCAACGCTTTTCTCCACTCCAGCAGCCGTTGAATGAATGAAGTTCTAGTGTTACTGTTGCACTGCGTCCTTTTAGATCTATACTCCTATAGAATATATGTATTATATATTCCTATATATCTATATTCATAGATGCGTGTCCCCATTCTATATTCCTGGGATGCGCCTTTTCCAGTCCTAGTCTCTTCATAACTTCTACGATTTAGAGAGTATTCAAGGTGGGTAGCTCCTCCATTTTTGACTGGTGACTTCCCAATTTATTATTGAGGTGCGAACGTGCTCAGGGGCTCGGTTTCGAACTGGTACAGCATATGTCGGTCTACTGCGTCCCACAATTTCGCACCTAAAGGTTCTTAGTTCAAGCCGCAGTTACTCCTGTTGCTTTTCCCTTACCGTTAACTCGGATCCCTCGTCCTCATTAGTCTAAGTGGCATAAAGTATGGATGTTAAAAAACAAAAAAGAGTTGCTTGCTCTGCTAATTCCTCCACTTTTTTTACTTTTATTACAAAAGTTGTGCTCATTTTCGCCAGCTTTTTGTTATGCGTAAAGATATCGCTCATTCTGTTTTTATATTCTTTCTCATGAGCAACTAGGGAAATGATGTCTGTCCACAAAGGGCCCCGTATGCGTGAGTAAATACTAAGATACACTGGGAAGTCACGAGATATACACCATTAGACCAGTATAATTCACTCCATTACCACGGGTCGTTTTATACTTAGGCTTAAGAGTTAAACAAGCTATGTAGAGTGTTAACACCAAGAAATGTGTGTATCTTAAGTAGATGAGTGAGAGTAGTATGAGCTAGAGGTACGGTGGGATCGCTAAGCTCATCACCTGCTCACTTCAACTGCCTCCGCCGGACATAACGGCTAAGTACAATATTAAAATAATTTCAACTTTTTTTTTGTGCTTAACGTCCATATTGTATGCCAGTTTGCCTAATGAGGACGAGGGATCAGTGTTAACGGTAAGGGAAAAACCACGGGAGCAACTGCGGCCCAAACTAAGAACCTTCAGTTGCGTAGTAGAGTGACGCAGTAGATTGACCGTTGCTTTAACCACTTCGACTACCGAGCCCCTACATGCTTTACATAGGGTACAAAAACCTTTAATTTTTTAATTAATCAATTAATATATGAGATAGATGTTCTAGAATAGGCTACTAGACAAGAAAGGCAAGATTTAAGGATGTTTATATTTATTGGGGAAACGTTGAAATTTTCGCAATATATCTATATTGTAGAATTACAAAATGAGCACGTTTACATTGTTAACTTATTTCTACTGGAAAATTAGTTATTGGCAACTTATTTCTACTGGAAAATTAGTTATTGGTGGGCCATCGTGTTAATACCCAGGCTCTGGACCTGCGAAAAAGTTATTTCACTGTCGTAATTCAGCATTTTTCGAAAAGAAATTTAAATTAAGAAATTGAGTTTGACGGTGGCCAAGATTCTGTATTTTCTGTGTAATTTTAAAGTTTAAAATTCTAATATATACAAAATACATACAATAGGTTATAATAATTTGTAAAAAAAGCCTAGACAGTGCGGGACTGGCCGAGAAAAGTGACTACTTCTTTTGGGATGCCGACTGTATACCTGTTCACTATTATGATTTAACAATTTTTATAAAAAAATAGATGCATGCAGGATACAATGCAACTCTTGAAAATTATTTTTTAACTGAAACTCACAGACTATGAATTTGAATTTCTTAGGCTGTATAAGGGACTTAATCATTTTATAATCCTACTTTTGAAAATTATACTGTCTAAGTATAATAATAAATATAATGTTTATGATTCTGGCATTAAAAAATTGGTATAGTCATATACATTAAATAATTTAACTACACAAATTTAGAAAATACACATTTTAAAATGAACAACAACAATAAACATAACCTCAACTGAAATGGTATTGAAGCTATTGTGCGGAATCAGCTGTTCAGAAGTAATCACTTCCAGAGTCTAGTTATATACAAGAATATTATATGCTTTGAGATATGCATTCAAGCGTGACGCGAAAGCAAATATTTATACCCATGTTTTGTCAACCGCGCCCATATAAGTTTTCACTTCAAAAATAGATTTTATTAATCACTAAACAAACCACGTCACTAGAGTGCGCGTATGGATTTGTTAGAGCGTTCCCTGATGGCATACTGAATTTTTCCCCGTGCAAAACGTTCACCCGTACCCCGCGATAAGAAGTAGTTACTTCAAAAAGGTAAAAATATTTACCGTTTCATGATTATTGTTACTAATTTTTGCCAGAAAAATAACGAATCTCTAATATGCTGTTGATAAATTTTCCGCAAGCCTAAATTGAATAGACCTAAAATTTTAGTTGTAAAAGTTAGCATCTGTAGCTAATCATCGTTTATCTTCCGTATTTTGTGGCGAAGAAGGCAGTGGAGTACTACAGGATGCGGGCAACCTCTTCCTATCTTCGGAAGACTGGAGCGTATCTATTGCATACTCGTGCTAAATAGTAACCAAACAATAATAATATAGGTTAGTTGTTTAATAAACTAAATAATAACTTAAATAAATAATAAGTTTAAGTTCAACTTTAAACTTTGCACCCCCCGTCCATTTGGTGTTGGAAATGTATGATTAGCCCTAAAAGTTAAGACATAATCCTATAATATTACAAGAGCAATTTCTGTATGTTTGTATGTTCAACGTATCTCGAAAACGGCTCTAACGAATTTCACAAAACTTCGTACATGAGGGTTTTGAAGGGTGCAGATTCGATCGCGCTAGGTCTCATGCTCGTAAAACATCGCAAAACTGCGAATTTCTAGTCTTAAATTTACATGGAGTGTATACCTATGCACGTTGCCGGTTTCCAGGTAGATTAGTTCATATTGCTAGAATCACATTAGATTCAAGCAAAAGTAAACTTGGAATGCACAATGCACACAACATCAATTTCCCGTTGTGTGAATTTTCCTTTTGCTATTACAATACATAAGGCCCAAGGGCAGACATTTGTATCAGTTGGGATATTTCTACTAACAGCAGTTTTTATGCATGCAATGTTATACATAGCTTTCTCCAGAGTTAAAAGGCGAAATGGACTGAAAATTCTCTTGCCCCCAGAAAACATTCGCCACACAAAAAATGTTGTTTGGAAAGAAGTATTACAAGAAAATTCGAATAATTATGTTTCGACAACAAATACAGATCGATGAAAATGTGGAGACTTGGAAGTTCGCTGGCAACTTTGAAGATTTTAATATTTGATCATTTGCATGGTTATTGAAGAATTTTTGTTGTTTCATTTGCAGAGTTTTATAATGCTTTAAATATCAATATTTTTATATTAATTATTTATTGATTTTTATCAGAAACAGGCTACATTATACAATTTTTTAATACATGTTCAATTTTTACTGAACGCATCCACATGTATATACGATTGTTTTGTAAATATTTTGTACATGTTATTTAATTTTATTATATTAAACATCATTTATCAAAATGTTGAACAAAGTATTTCAAACAATTTTCAAAAATAATTTAACACGAGCGGAGCTCGGTCATCCGGTACTAAGAATATTAAACAACGCAGAGCTGTTTCACAAACAGGGTCAGATTTGAGGATATTACCGGAAATTTCAGTCTGGAGGCAAATGGAGGGAATCGATGTCCGATTGCATTGTAACGAATTTGAAATGAAAAACTCTTTTTGAAATTCTGATTTCACCATTAAAAATAAACCCTGACCACAGTCAAAAAAATGTTAAATTTCCTCTGATTTTAAAAATTAAAAATGTTTATTGATGCAGTTTTTAACGCCGATTACGGTGGTAAAAGCGGATTTTCAAAACAATGTTTGACAAAAAGATCAGGAATTGTTGAAGATATTAAATGACCATGGCTATTTTGAAATTGTTGAAGAAATAAATTTTGCTAGTTAACGACTTCACCTATCTATTTTTGTGCCTATTTTAAATTAAATTGGACTAAAATTGCAACGTGAGCGTGCTAAAAAAACACACACACGATTTTAACGACAAAAAAAATTTTAGGTTATGAAATGTTTGTTTTTACTATAAATGTTTTTAGAAATGTACATACCTGAAAAGCACGGATGCCGTTATCAGACTGCGAAGCTAAAAATACTGAAGGAAAGCGGCGAATGTGCACAACTAAATTTGTCTTCAATTGTACTAGTAGTTCAACTAATTCTAGCTTTAAACCCGACAATAAATTAATAATAAAACAATTTCTGTTATTGAACTAAAAATAAAAACTACGTATCATGTTTTCTCTTCCTTTTTATTTTAATTACGATAATTTGTTCGAAAACACGACAATTATAACCTGATTTAACAACATAACCTGAAGCCTATCAGCTGTTCGTTAGGAATTAAAATAAAACAACTGATCTTTTACTATTACATGTATATCAAAATTAAATTAACAATTCCTTTCATATATTTACTTCAGTCAAATGTCTTCGTAGTTTCCGTAGTGTAGTTGTTATCACGTGGGCCTCACACGCGCAAGTTCCCCGGTTCGATCCCGGGCGAAAACACTGGAAAGTTTAATTATAATTTAATATAAGACTTGCGACGAGCGAAATATACTGTTTTATATCAATATAAATGTGTGCACTCGCATCACGCAAAATCCAACATCACAACTAGCCCTAAAACATGATACATGTTAAAAATGAAAATATATATCCCTTCCCTAATATTTCATCCTTGAAACTCGCGCGAATTCACATGGGTTACCTACAGACTCTAAGAAAAAGATTGCGTGTTTGGTGTATCAAAATCACAATAAACACACAAACAAATTAGATTTTAATATTTTTTTATCAAAAAGGATTTTTAAATATTTTTATAAATTAAAAAAAACGATAGTTTTCAAAAAATGTAAACCAGATCATTTATACAAGCCAAATTCCACCCCACACCAATTTTGATTTATTTAATTTAATTTTGATTTATTTAATATTTAATTCAAATTGTGTGTGTTTCTTGAGTCAATTCAGTGATCCGTTCTTTCTACTGCCTAGCGCTGCTTAGCGGGAAATTACACTATAATAACACAACAAACAAGGGAATGAAGAAACTTAATATTTTTGATTAATAGTTACAACAAAATGAAAGAGGTGGGATCTTTCAGATTGTTCACGAGCGAATTGTTCTTTGCTTTCTTAGTTTCAAGGACGTGTTACTGGAGTCTGGAGTCTAAAAATAATAATTGCTCTTACAAGGTTAAATGAAGACAAGATATTGCGTCATCTGGGTCAGCTGTTGGGAAAGCGTTTTTAATCAAAATCAAATCGAAGCCAGTATGGCAGGGTCTGTTCTTTTGTTTGCAAATTTTCGTTCCAAAATTAGCAAGTAGCCATCACGGTAAGATCCAGACCAAAGACGATATGAAATGTGCATCGATCCTGACCTCCAGAACGTTATTTGAGGTCATTAAAATGTCAAGTTCTTTTTGCTATTATAAAACAGTTGCGTACTAGTACAGAATAGCGTGACTACTGTTATTCAATTTTTTTTTAAATGTTTATGAAAATAAACGTTGTATTCAATATTATGGTGAGATTTTTTATTTTATTGTAGCCGTAGCGATTTTTTGAAAATTGCTAGTTGTATTGAATAAGATAACTATTTCAAAAAATTTGTTGAAATAGTTTTTTTTAAGATTCGTTTAATAACTTCCACGCAGTACTAATTTCATACAGATCCGTGTTAGATTCTTAAAAAATTTTTTATAGTTTTTATTGTTTTCACTGGAAATTCATTAATTATGAAACAAGGAACCAGTTGGCCGTCACAAGGAATGAACAATGAATACAGAATTTATAAGAAAGACACTTCTTGCCTGTAAAAGTCAGCACATTTTTTCGGCCGAGAACGCTACTTGGATTCCCCGCCGACAGACAGCGCTGCATGTTTTTTTCTGAACTTGTAGCTCAGAGAGAGACAGTTATAGGGGTGATGGCTCTCTCTCTCTCTCTCTCTCTCTCTCTCTCTCTCTCTCTCTCTCTCTCTCTCTCTCTCTCTCTCTCTCTCTCTCTCTCTCTCTCTCTCTCTCTCTCTCTCTCTCTCTCTGCAGCGCTGCTTATTTTCGGTCGAATAAAATGGGCTGACTTTTCCATGCAAGAAGTTTCCTTATAGATTCTGTATTCATTGGCATGAATTGCGAAACAAAATGTCCTCTGAAATCGTAAACACGGCTCAAAATATAAAAAAAATTACAGATTGTAGTTGAACAAAAATAATATTTAACGAAATTACAACATGTTGAATAGAAAATGTATAGTTTATGTAATATTTGTACTATTCAGTGATAAATATTATGTTTTTTTCTTATATAAATTTAATACTTTAAGCAAAGAAAGCGGTTTTCGAAATCGATATCTTATTTCACGCAACTAGCAATTTTCAAAAAATCGCTACGGTGACAATTTTTGAGTCCGCACTATTTTTTTTCAGCATAAGATTCAGAATAAACTATATTTTCATAAAACAATTAAAATTCTCGGTTAGGATTGGTCACGCTATTCTTCACAATTATAGAAGTGCGGTTGCAAATTCTTTCCCACCGTTAAATTTGAAGTAACCTGTTATAATACGATATTATGTTAATATTTATGCAGTGTAGGTTGTCCTGTTCAGATAGTGATTTTTGAATAGTTGTTTGTTTTATTTTATAGTTTATTGTCTAATGAACACATATTCACCCGCGGAAAATAATTTTTTAAAAGATTACTTGCGATTTTAGACCGTTTTTACGGAACTATATTGTGGCGTTATTTTGTATATATTGCACTGCGGTCATGCGCGTTATTATTAACTAAATGTTAAGGAAAATTCCTTTTTTCGGTGGTTCGTTCTCGTAATGAAGACATTGTTAAAATGACGTCCCTTAATTGCGAACTTCGCGATTTGCCTCTTTTTTCCTTATGTAAATTACCTAACGACTGTGTCAATTACGTTATTAAGTATTTAAAAAAAGTTTTTTTTAATAGTTTTAACAATCAAAAACACTCTACCTACAGCAAAACCAATAGTTCAATTAGATAGCATTTTCACCAAACGCTGTGACAGATATAGTTTGTCGAGTATTATTAGCCTAAATTACCAGGAAAATCGAAGGTAGTGCCATACTACATTGTTTGCGATTCTATAAATGAATAGCGGAGGAAATAATTTTAATGAGGAATGTCTATTGTTGTTATTTGTTATCCTAAAATATAGAAGTTTTAGTTTGTAATCACTTTTAAAAAAACATTTTAAATAGTTAATTTTTCATCATTTAAGCTGGTTTTTTAATGATTTACTATTTGTGTTTTTTTTATTTTGAAGTAACAATAGAACTAAGTTACTTCTAGAAATAATTTAAGATGACTTCCAAACATTCAAGTTAAAAAAAGGAACACGTGTGTAACTCGGGAAGTTCCCGACAGAAGCGAAGCTTTTGTTAATGATATCTTTGCTGAATATATAATTAGTTCGAAGATGTGGTTACAAATATCTTGTTTTGTTTAAATTAATAAATTCGTGATCTTAGCTTAGATATTGTGTACGATCAGCTGATTTCATTGAACAGCTGATAGGCTATAATAAGTTTCAGGTATGTTGTTAAAAACTAGCAATATTAACAACAATTATTATAAACGTTTATATTAATTTCGAATGTACGAGTATGATAAACGGTTACAACGTACACGTGTTCTTCAACTATGGAAAAATACCGAAACCAAATCAACACAACGTTTTCATGTAATACGCGCTTACTGTTATAGAAAAGGAGGAAAAAAGAAAGGGACAAAAATAGA
This sequence comes from Callitettix versicolor, assembly GCA_022606455.1. Lineage (NCBI taxonomy): Eukaryota > Metazoa > Arthropoda > Insecta > Hemiptera > Cercopidae > Callitettix > Callitettix versicolor. Next base: position 55,606,593 of record CM040185.1, read on the forward strand.
CACAATTTGTTTGCTCGTTCGCTCCATATTTCCGTTACATTCTTCCGTTTCGCAGACGTTTTTCTATATACTCCTCTCGCCAAAGCTAACATTAAAAGCTTCGCTTCTAAAAACTGCATGTTTTCACTGTTTTATGAAAGGTATAATAATAGGCCTAAAAAACATTTAAATATTTTCCCGAAAACAGTTTATTTATTTTATCCGAATGTTGACATTTAAAGGTTTTTGAGTTGAGTAATCCATCGGCAGAGATACTATGTCAGCGAAAATGCAATTTTATGCAAAGAGGTCACAAATTTACATAAAAACACAAGGACGTCTTTCGGTAAATTCGTTCGGCTCGTTTGTTTGATTAAATAGTCAGCTGATTATATTGTATTCAGGTTTATTGTATATTAAGCAATCAGCTGTTTTGTTGTTCAGCTACGTTTTGTTGTTAGTAAATTAAGTAGGCCTAATGAAATAGGTAATTAGCGAAAAGACAGTAACAAAGTTATACTTATGTGAAATGCCTGCCCATATCTTGAATAAATTAAATTATTTAAATTGTTACCATAGAGACCAAAATTAGAACTTATTTTTCTTTTTGTTTAACAGCTGTTATAAAAATTATACTTTTGTTAGTATGAAACCAGTATTAGAATTTAATTATTGAATAACAAAATAAATATGTAGGCCCCCTAAGTATAATAACAAATTAGGTTATATAAAAGCTAAGTCAGTTTTGTGATTAATTTGAAACCAGTTCATCGAAATGCTCGAGTAAATGGTTCTTGGATGTTCGATAAAGTTTCTAAACTTTTCAGTCATCCAGCTATAATGATTTTATAACATTGTGTAGATTCATGATTCAAACCATTCGACCAAAATTTGACAAAACGGATTTACGGCGGTCAAGGTTTTTATTTGTCAGTTTAATAATCAAAAAGTTGCTTATTTAAAATTTGCTACATTGATAACCGGTTTCTAGAACAGTCATTTACTTATTTAATACATCATTAAACTTTATCTTGAATTAAATCATCAATTTCATTTTTTAGAACAATTATTAACTGCAGATCAAAGATTAAACACTTATTAATTTAATGTCCCAGTATCGGTCAGTTAAATAATTTAATTGTAGATTAATAATTATTGTTATTCCATTTTACAAAATTTACAACGGTGTCGTAGTTTGTGAATGGTCTTATAAAATGTTATTCAATATTTTTTTTATTTTCACGAGTTTTTCCAAATTATTTATTGGAAACAACATAACCTTTAAATTGACTTTAGGCCTTATTTGCAATCAATTCGTGAGTATAAAACATTATGGTAGTAGTTTAGATGAAGAATTTACAAAAATAATTGGGTTATTTAAGTATTAGAACTTTCATTTTAAATATTTTACGGATGAAGAATTCAAGATTATATTTAGGTTCAGTAAAGAAGGTGTTGTTTACATTTTAATATATCTAATTTCTAAGTATTTATCCCACACTAATGCTAAGAGTTAACGCTTTTCCTATTAATTTAATAACCTACAGTCTCAGAAATGTATAACACAATGTAACTACAAAAAAGTAAACAGTCAGCATAACCTAAAAATTACATACACATTGATCATATGTTTCGAAAAAACTATTTCCTATTCTCCAGTTAATCTTACTTTAAAGTTAAGGAGAGGGTAATTAGAGATTAGGTAATCTTTGATCAAAAGTTTTCTAAAAACAGAATGCTAAATTTTATCTAGCATAATTATATAATTTATAATTATCTAGCATTTCCTGTCGGAACATTAAATGCTTCTAGAAACCGGTCCCGTAATGACTTATGAATCTTTATTATTAAAATTTGAAAAATTGTGCCGATATTTGACAATCGGCTTCCAATTGATGTGTGAAATAGCTTCCAAATCGTATTTGGTGACACGAATTTTATTTGGGTACTTAAGGGATTACATTAAGCAAAATTTGATCACAGTGGTTAAGGGGGAATATTTTTAAGCGAAAACTTTTACGATCGCCATTATAAAAACGGGTATGCTTTCGCGTCACGCAAAATTCCGTAACGCATACCTCACAGCACATATAGTTGTTCTTGTATATAAATGCAGACGTGAAGTGATTACTTCTAAATAGCTAATTTTGCACAACAGCTGTTGCTTCAATATTATTTCATTTGAGGTTATGTTTATTGTTCTTGTTAATTTTAAAAATGTGTTATTTTCTAAATTTGTGTAGTTAAATTATGTACTGAATATGACCTAAACCAATTTTTACTTGTGTCGGCACTGCTCCTAGTGCCACGTAATTTTTTTAACAACCCCTAATTATTTTTTGGGGTTTGGGGCAGTTATAAAGACCATTTCGCTAAATGTTAGAGTGTTCGGGAAGAGCTAAATTTTATACAAGAGGTACGTTATCGCCAGACAGACCGGATAGACACATTGCCTATTATCTTCGACCGCCAAAAATAATAGGAATAAACGCACTCAGAAAGTCTGAATCAATCGCCTACAGCCTGTTCTATTTACAGGTCTGCTGTTATAGCAGCGAGAGGTCAATGACCTTTTCTATTAATACAAATTACTACTCTCGTGTTAATCTCAGAATGCCGTAGTTTTTATTTCTGACGCTACGGTTTTATCCTATTTCTATATTTCCCATTTGGTTCTGTTTCAATGAAACAGTTTTAGCGAATTTTTATTAGGAAATGGGCTGTTTAAGCAACCATCATACGGTCCTGCATGGGTCAGTGATATTAGTACCGATTCTAGCCCCTGGAAAACATTTTGGAAGTTTGAATGTGTGTGTGTGACTGCTGTCATTGAACATAAACAACTAGCAGTACAGCCACCATTATAAAAGCGTGCTCAATATCAGAGACTAAAGTCCAAGTAATTCTACTATCTGCCGCTACGATCGCTACAAGATACAAGGAGATGTTTGAAAAAATAAACAGTATTATTGTGTATTTAACTGTAGTTGAACACTGCAAGATAACACCGGCAGCGAGAGCGTACATAAGGTGTTATAGTACAGTAGTACTATTTTAAATTCAATGCTGTCGTTACTTTACCCTTACCGTTAACGTTGATCACTCGTCCTCATTAGTATAACTGGCATTAAGTATAGTCGTTAAAATAATTTTGTATAAAATTTGAAAAGTTTGTTACCTATCGAAATCCGGTAAACGTTTCCAAGTGGCGGCCATTCTTTAATAAAAATGCTTAACATTTTATCTTATATTCTTCAAAATCTGATTTCACTGTCGTAATCAGCGTTGAAAACTGCATAAATTAAGAAAATCAATTTGACAACGATCAGGGTTCAGCATTGAAACTTTAATGCTAATTTGAGCAGACGAAAACGTTGATTGTAATGATTGAGATCGTTATAGTTACGTATCAGAAATTATTTTTGAAACTTCGCTTCCATCACGCCAGCAAGACACATGCTTGCCGCGATTATTCTTAAACAAAAAATCACCACGCACGCTATTTTGATAGTACGTACGAAAATAAAAATACGGTTTTCAGAAACGTGTTCACTTTAATTTTTATTTTTTTGAGGGGAAGCTTTTTAATGTTAGCTTTTTCAAAGAAGTGAACAAAAAAAGTATCTCAGACTGAAGAAGAATGTAATGGAAATATCAAACGAATTTCGTCTTTCTATTTCTCGCTTTTTTCCTTCTTTTTGATAACATTAAAAAGAGCTTCTGTCGGTAACTCCCTCCGAGTTCTACAAGAGTACTTTTTTATATATTTTACTGGTTAACGAACTTGTTCAAGCAATTACCAAAGTCGAAATTTGGCCAAGTTTAAAATAAATCGAACAAAAATTGCGAACATGAAAGTGTTTAAAATCGGCGCTCATTTTATGGTCCTAGGTCAGAGTCTTACTATGATGACCGCTCTAGTAGCTCATTTTCCAATATAAATTTGCTAAATTTTCCCCACTAACATAAAAAATGATATGTAGCTTCCAAACCCAAAAAAACAAATCAGCTGTTAAATCAATATCACGTTTCAATTAAAATATTGTAGAAATATAGAATAGAAATTCTGTGGTTGTGTTTTTCATAAATAGTTATATTTATCTAAAGACAACAACCAACTTACGGCCAAAAACATTTAGGGGGGCAATCGACTTAGGGGCCTAAAATTTAGTGGAAAGTTAAAATTTAAGTCATATTTATTTTTTTAAAAAAGGTACAAGTTTATAGGTATAAGCTAATAATGTGAGTTTATAGGTTAGGTAAATATAACCTCTATATTTCGCCACCCTCGATAATTCGAATTTTTTCCTTGTAAAAAATATCGAGTGGCGACTGTACAGCTATTTGGCCATTAACAGTATGTTTACTGATTGTTACAGTCACAGTTAACCTGAAGATGGACAGCTTACCGAAACTGAATTCCTGTTGTTGCGGATGCTCCTTGAAAACTGGAACAAAGATTATAGGATGGTTTGGTTTGGTGAGTTTATCATTATAATACAGTTTTAATAATAAATTTAGGCCACTACAGTTCTTTGTTATTCCTTTAAGACCAAATTATTTTAATATAAATATTCATTTAGATTTTTAAAAAAATTATTTTAAGGCGAAAAGCACAATGAGGCTATTATCGCCTCCCTAAATGTAAATGTGACTGTAAAGTGTCAAAGTCGTATGTGTAGTGTATTAAGTGTAAGTGTGCGTTAGACTCGGGTACCACGAGGGACGTCTAAATCCTCTCAATAGGTGCAGATATGCTGCATCACCCTGCGGGGGAATATTCATTTGACTACATAACGTTTTGGATGTTCTTATGATAAATTTCATCAAAAATTTTTTTTAACCGATTTTTAAAGTTTTACAGATTTTTCTTTCCGAAATGGGAGTTTAAATTAAGATTACTTCAAAATAAAATGATCACGGCCATAAGCTGACTAGCTGCCCGTGATGGGAGCGAATTTTCGAATGGAAATCAGATTTCCAAGAATATTTAAACAAAAAAAAAGAGTTATAAATTCTTAAAGATTTGAAATGACCGGCAATTTTGAAACTGTTGAACGAATTTCGCTGGTTAACAAACTTGTAAAAATTGTCACCGAAATCGATTATTGTGCTAAGTTTGAAATAAACGTGCGCGCGCTCACAAAATGACCTAGTGGTCAGGATCGACGCTCATTTCAAAGTCCTTGGTTTAGGTCTTACCACGAGTGACGCTCCCGTAGCTCATTTTCCAATAGAAATTTTCAAAAAGTATTAATTTTTTTTAATAACTACATAACGTTTTTAAGTGTTACCACGATTAAATTTCATCAAAATCGTTTTGAGTTAGTTTTTAGAAAAATCGTATTTTTAATCCAAGATTTACTTTTAAAAAAATGAGAATTACTTCAAAGTAAAACAGTAGAGGCAAACAGCTTTCCTAACTGGCGTGATGGAAGTGAAGTTTCATCTATAAATGTATTTTAACTTGCACTTCAATGGAATGAAAATTTTAAATGGTCTTTCAACGCTAATTACGGTATCTAAATTGGATTTTCCAAACTGTTGATACAATTTTTTTTAAGGTAGGTCCAAGTTATTTAGGTTTGAATGACATCTAACGAAAGTTGTGAAAGTAAGAAGTTTGAAAAGCACGCTTATCGAAATTCCGATAAGAACTCGGTTTTGAATTGAGAAGATGCATCAAATCATTTGAAACGATGGTCATTGGATCCATTTGAAACGAGAAAATCCATCAAAATATCAAGATTAATGCTAACTTGTACACAGTAATTTCATTGATTTTTTTATGTATGAGACTCGGTGAACTATGTGGCTAAAGCACCGGTCAGTCTGAATTGTGTACAGTAACGTTTTTAGTTCTAACCGCAGTAAGTCCCGTTGATTTTCCGTTACCGTTGACGCTGATCCCTCGTCCTCATTAATCTGTCTGGCATAATGTTGAACGTTAAAAAAAATGTGTGTGTGTGTGTGTGTGTGTGTGTGTGTGTGTGTGTGTGTGTGTGTGTGTGTGTGTGTGTGTGTGTGTGTGTGTACACGTATTCCTTCCTGGACAGGACAGTAACATGAATCACATAGAAACCTTTCTTTTGCTTAACGCCCATACTTTATGCAAGTTAGACTAATGAGGACGAAGGATCGGCATTCACGGTAAGGGAAAAGCAGAGGAAACTGCGGCTCGAAACAGACTCACCGGTATCGATGTGTGATTACGGGATGTTTTATTCGTTTGTTAAATCATCTCGATGCTTCACGATTGTATTGGACTCGTCAGGCGATTGTTTTTCTGTCCAAGTCCTCCGGCTCGCTGAGTCATCTAGTTTTGTGTTGGTTACAGAATTGTAGGCCTAAACCATTGACAAAACAGGACAGAACAGTCAAATGAATCGGCAATTTGCAATCGGAACGGATGTTGCCGGAAATGTTTAGTACTTATTCCAATTAAATGGTCAAGGTCTATTTCCGTTTTTTTTAAGTTTGACAACAGTATTTACACACATTTATTGTGTGTGTGTGTGTGTGTGTGTGTGTGTGCGCGCGCGCGCGCGCGCGCGACTTTGTGTGTGTGAGAGAGAGCGCGCTCACATTCGCAAAATTAGTCCGATTTGATTCGAACTTGGCACAAAAATCGATTGGCTATTCTGACCAAGTTAAAGACCGAAATTTGTTCATAAGTTTCAAAATGGCGGCCATTTCAAATGTTTAAAAATTCGTAACTTTTTGTCCGACTTTTTTTTGAAAATCTGTTTTTTGCTATCGTAATCAGCGTTAAAATTTTCAAAATCCGTTGAAATAGAACAACAATTGTTTTACGGCGGTCAGGGTTCATTTTCTTATTTTCGGTGTAATTTCTTAAAGTGCTGGTATATGCAGATTTTAATACTGATTACGATGTTGAAATCGGAATTTCAAAAAGGGTAAGAAAAATACTTTTGGAATTTCGGTTAACCTACGTCAGCGAAAGAGCTGTGTGCAGTAATTATTTAATTATGTAATGCAAGTTTTTTTGTGCAGGAATAAAGTCGTTTTTAAATAGTTAAATTAAACAGCAGCCGAACTAAATTGTAAATTAATGGCATATTGTTATTTATAAATAGCGCCTAATAATTATTTATATTATTTGTATAAGTAAATACTTATAATTTTGCTATCATCCCTCCAGATGGTCCCTTAAATTATGCAGAAGCAGTATGCACAGTAAAATTCCTTTCATTTTTTTTTATTTTGTAAAGATAAGTTATTTTTAAAGTTTATATATTTTGCACTTTGTTTTTTATTTTATTTATTTTAGTTCACGAAGTAACACTGTTTTAATATTACTAATAATTAATTCGCACGCAGGAAGACATAAGAAAATTCTAAAATAAAAGGCCATAAGAAAAAATATAGTACAATAACAAAAATTAAGGTGTTGTTAAGTTTACATTGTAGTTTCTTTGGCACTACTTTGTTCCGCTGGACATTAGTTATCGTAACTGCTTTACTAAATATCCGCTAGAGGGTGCTGACGTTGCCGGTATATTAAGATATTCAGAGGTTACGAAGATATTGGAGGTTACCTCTATCCAATATATAAAGATCTGGAAAATTGTTATGTAATTTCCAAAATTTAAAAAAAATCCTTTTTATTTTTTTTATTGTAACCAGCAGCCACGCGTCACTGTGGTTAAGTCTGGTGCAAATTAACGGTACATTCGGAAACATTGAAATGCAATCGTAAAATTAGAAGTTTGGAAATTGTAACTAGATCGTAAATCGGAAACATTAAAATTTAATCGTGAAACTGGATCGTAAATCGGAAAACATTGAAATAGAATCGTGAAATTGGAAATTTGAAATCGTAACTGGATCGTAAATCGGAAAACATTGAAATAGAATCGTGAAATTGGAAATTTGAAATCGTAACTGGATCGTAAATCGGAAACATTGAAATAGAAACGTGAAATTGGAAATTTGGAAATCGTTACTGGATCGTAAATCGTAAAACATTAAAATGGAATTGTGAAATTGGAAATTTGGAAATCGTAACTGGATCATAAATCGGAAAACATTAAAATAGAATAGTGAAATTGGAAATTTGAAATCGTAACTGGATCGTAAATCGTAAAACATTAAAATGGAATTGTGAAATTGGAAATTTGGAAATCGTTACTGGATCATAAATCGGAAAACATTAAAATAGAATAGTGAAATTGGAAATTTGAAATCGTAACTGGATCGTAAATCGGAAAACATTGAAATAGAATCGTGAAATTGGAAATTTGAAATCGTAACTGGATCGTAAATCGGAAACATTGAAATAGAAACGTGAAATTGGAAATTTGGAAATCGTTACTGGATCGTAAATCGTAAAACATTAAAATGGAATTGTGAAATTGGAAATTTGGAAATCGTTACTGGATCATAAATCGGAAAACATTAAAATAGAATAGTGAAATTGGAAATTTGAAATCGTAACTGGATCGTAAATCGGAAAACATTAAAATAGAATAGTGAAATTGGAAATTTGAAATCGTAACTGGATCGTAAATCGGAAAACATTGAAATAGAATAGTGAAATTGGAAATTTGAAATCGTAACTGGATCGTAAATCGGAAAACATTGAAATAGAATCGTGAAATTGGAAATTTGAAATCGTAACTGGATCGTAAATCGGAAACATTGAAATAGAAACGTGAAATTGGAAATTTGGAAATCGTTACTGGATCGTAAATCGGAAAACATTAAAATGGAATTGTGAAATTGGAAATTTGGAAATCGTAACTGGATCATAAATCGGAAAACATTAAAATAGAATAGTGAAATTGGAAATTTGAAATCGTAACTGGATCGTAAATCGGAAAACATTAAAATAGAATAGTGAAATTGGAAATTTGAAATCGTAACTGGATCGTAAATCGTAAAACATTAAAATGGAATTGTGAAATTGGAAATTTGGAAATCGTTACTGGATCATAAATCGGAAAACATTAAAATAGAATAGTGAAATTGGAAATTTGAAATCGTAACTGGATCGTAAATCGGAAAACATTAAAATAGAATAGTGAAATTGGAAATTTGAAATCGTAACTGGATCGTAAATCGGAAAACATTGAAATAGAATAGTGAAATTGGAAATTTGAAATCGTAACTGGATCGTAAATCGGAAAACATTGAAATAGAATCGTGAAATTGGAAATTTGAAATCGTAACTGGATCGTAAATCGGAAACATTGAAATAGAAACGTGAAATTGGAAATTTGGAAATCGTTACTGGATCGTAAATCGGAAAACATTAAAATGGAATTGTGAAATTGGAAATTTGGAAATCGTAACTGGATCATAAATCGGAAAACATTAAAATAGAATAGTGAAATTGGAAATTTGAAATCGTAACTGGATCGTAAATCGGAAAACATTAAAATAGAATAGTGAAATTGGAAATTTGAAATCGTAACTGGATCGTAAATCGGAAAACATTGAAATAGAAACGTGAAATTGGAAATTTGGAAATCGTAACGATCGTAAATCGGAAACATTGAAATAGAATAGTGAAATTGGAAAGAACTCGGTAAAATAATGCAACTTCCTACGATCTTTGTTTCAAACACGAGTTTCGATGTGGCAAACTCCTTCACATGTATGTCCAGTCCAGGTTTTTCTGCCACTGCTACCACTTGTATATAATTGGGAGTCCTGCTTCACAATTTTTGATAAACAAATTTTGCTAATTGTCCAAGCTATTATAAAAAATTTGAATCAAATCAGAAAGGTCTTTTACCAGCAAAATTCGTTCAACAGTTTGAATTTGTTCGTAATTTTGATCCACTTTTGATCAAACATGGCACGAAAATCTATTATAATAGATAGACAGATAGATAATAGATAGATTCAACAAGTTTGTTAACCAGAAAAATTCGTTTCACAGTTTCAAAATGGCGGTCCTTTCAAATCTTTAAAAATTCGTAACTTTTTGTCTTAAATTAAAAAAAAAAATGATTTCACTATCGCATAAAGCGTTTAAAACTTCAAAAAATAGCATTTTGAATTTTCAGAATTTGATAAAATGTAATTTAACAGCGGTCAGATGTGTTAAAATTTATCAAATTTTGTCTACTAATTTGATAAATTCATTGCAGATTTTACTTCTGATTATCATGGTTAAATCGGAATTTCAAAAAAAAACAACGTAAAAATAACTTTAGCAGAATATTATAAAGAAGCAAATACTGAGAAAATCCGATTTTTGTGTTTTAGTCCAAAAGGGCTTGTAGAAACATTTTGAATTATTTTTTAAATTGTACGAAAACGGTCACATGCACTCGCGCGCACATGGTCTGACCTAGCGCCTTGTACAGATGTATGAGTGATGATGTCATCACATGTGCCGGCTGTTAATTATTGGGAAACTGAAGAACCCTCAGCTGCTAAATGTAGTACGGTTAGAAAACTAAACGAAAAGAATAAAATAACGGGATAAATGTTCTGCCAAACGCAGGCTTACTGCAATAGCAATCAACAGGATGAAAACGAAGTTGAAATGAAGAACGAATAACGTTTTGTTCCCAATAACAGTTTAGTAGTTCATTGTTTTGTCGCTAGGCGTTACTGACGCTAACGTTGAGATAACTTTAAACGAAAGGAACGAATAACGGGATACCTTTTAATTTGAAAATATATATTGTTCTTGGTATAACGATTAACGAGTGTATAACGCTAACTCTTAACTAACGGTTAACGATTTCAAAGTGACAAATTCAATTTAAGTTATTTGTATAGTTTCCTTTGTGGTATTATTGTTTGTATTTGAGCGACTATTTACAAAGTAAATATATTATTACACTTAAAAGAATTATTTTACTTCTTATTAAATAACCTGCATTTATAAATATTTTGTCAATAAACAACTCATAATGTAGGTCTATTGTACGTTTATTAATTTAAATTAAAAGTTGATTTTGTTTACATAATACTTATTTATTATAATAATTATCCACTTTAAATGTTTTAATTAATGTAATAATACTATTAATTTCTTTATTTCTTCACATTAAAAATGAATAGTGGCCTACAATTAATTGATATTAAATTACAAAAGAAAAAGTATTTTTATCCTCAAGTGTTTCAGTAAAAAATAAATACTATCTATTTGTCATGAATCTAATGAATGGTGTCCGTAGTATAATATAAAAAGTAAATTATACTTCATAAAAAATCTGAAAATATTTTTTTAAAATAATCAGTTCTGTTCTTTTGCATAACTGTATTAAAACCTCTTGTTTAGAAGTTTAAAGAACACGTTATCCTAAAGTAGCAGTAACGGGTATAACAGTTATAAGGAAATAATGCTTAGTAGTTCAAATGCTTAACAGTTGCCCTCTTAGAATATTCCGTATAGCCTGACCACTGTTCCGTGACAGTATTTTAGTGTGTTCTAATATTTTCAACCAATTTATCCCATAATATTTACGAGAAATGTTACTGGGTCAAATTTATTGGAAATTGCATGCTTTTTCTCCATGAAGCTATCAAAATTATGATAGGTCTTACCGTACAGTCAGTATTACAGGAAGTTACCAGCAGCTAAACTAGTAATCGTTCAATTAGAAGTGACCATCTTGAAATGGAAGTAAATAGTAAAAAATTTAGACACATGGCGTTCGGACTTTATACAAGGAACTTTCGTACCAAATTTCAAAACAATCGGTTGATGCGTTTGGCTAAAACTGTGTAAGAAAAAACAAACCAGATGCTAAGACAAATATGTAATAACATATTTTTTTCTTGTTTGCAGATTTTCGGTTTGTGTATTCTGATAGGGGCTATTACTGGTTTTGTTTTTGCCCTAACAGCAGAAAAACCTGCCGATGAAAAAGAAAACACTACCTTTACAAGTGAGTTCTGGAAGTGAAGTTCCTCTTCATAAAAGTAGTAGCTTACTAACAATAGTAATAAGTTCAGGGTGTTTGAACAAGAATTCCATAGTTTTAATGTGCCCTAGAATCTGTATAAAGTGACATACACTACTCTAGTTTGTGATATTTAATTCAACTGTCCAAGTTGATTAGCTCACGTAAATGTGGGAATTCAGTTCCTGCAGTTGGCAGGCATGCGTAACTTTGAGAACAACAGCGACAGTTCTCAGTTTTAGGGATGGGCGTTTCTGCTATTTTTACAAAATTTCAACAAACTTTTTGCTGAGAAAAAATACTGCTTTTTAAAACAGTTGGAAAAAACAGGTTTAGAAAACTGAAACTCGAAGTTGTATTAGCAGCTAAAACATAAGCACAAACGTTCAGTTTTCTAAGACTACTTTTTCATTCCCATTACCACCATGCCCTTAACTGTTTTTGGGTGTAAAGCATTTAGAAAAAAATAATCCTTATAAGTGTAGTAATAATTAAATTACATTCTCAAAACGTAATATATATGTATGCCATTTTATATTTACAAAATGCAATGAATTTCTAATAGAAGCATTCTTTTTTTTACTTAAAAATTAAATAGTTCTTTGCATATTTACTGAAATGCAAAAAATTTAGAATATTTTTAGTTGATTAAAAAATACTGATGATTGATAATAAATAAAAAAATACGTTTAAATAAAATTAGGTTATGTATTTACAAAATGTGAGATGTTACTGTCATATTATTATTTGGGAGAAAGTAACAAAATAATTATTAACCAACTAATAATTGTAACCAAATATTAGTATTATTTCACCAAAAGTAACCTTAATAAGTACAATATATTAATAAAAACATAGGCCAAATGTGTTTAAATAAAATTAGCTCTATATAGTTAAAAAATTATAGGTTACTAGCTGTTACCCGTTGCGGCTTTGCCTGCAATTATAATGTAGGCAATAAAATTTATAGTCGATTTTCAAAATCAGAATAAGTCATTTAATTTTAATATATTTCTATTCACGATATTATACGATTTATGGTTTTCGGCCAAGAAATATACATTTTTGCTACTCGATACGCTAAAACAAGGTCCTGTCATATTTTAATAAAATACAGTATTATTAAAAAGTCACTATTATTCAATTAAACTGGAATAGTATGGTGTTTATCTCAGGTACCCAAATTGTGTTCATACCAAATTTAATCTCAATTGGTCCAGTAGTTAAAGTGTGATTGAATAACAAACAAATAAACAAAAAGAAACTTTCAGAAATATAATATGAATACCTGTTACCCGTCACGGCTTTTCCCGCAATCGTAATATACATCAAAGATCACGCATCACCGTGTTAGGACCAACAATCGTGTCAGTTAGGTTATAGTGTATTTCTTTTTTAAAATAAAGGTTTTTTAACGCACCACCGTGTTAGTTAAGTTATGGAGTACTCTTTAAAAAAAATTAAGGTTTTTTTCCTGCATCACCGTATTAGGCCCAACAACCGTGTCAGTTAGGTTCTGGAGTACTCTTTTTTAAAAAATAAATAAAGGTTTTTTTAATGCACCACCGCGTTAGGCCTAACAACCATGTTAGTTAACTTATGGTATTCTATTTCTTATGGTATTTTAAGTATTCTTTAAAAAAAATATAAAGATTTTTCACGCATCACCATGGCTTAACAAACGTGTCAGTTAAGGTTTGGAGTACTCTTTAAAAAAAATAACGGTTTTTTTCACGTATCACCATGTTAGACTTAACAACCGTGTCAGTTAAGGTTTGAAGTACTCTTTAAAAAAAATAACGGTTTTTTCACACATCGCCATGATAAGCCCAACAACCATGTCAGTTAGGATATGTGGTATTATTTAAAAAGATATAAACGTTTTTTTACGCACCACCGTGTCAGGATATGTAGCCTAGTATTCTTTAAAAAAATATAAAGGTTTTTTCACTCATCACTGTGTTAGATCTAACAACCGTGTTAGTTAAGTTACTCTTTAAAAAAAATATAACCGTTTTTTTCATGCATCACCTTATTAGGCCCAACAACCATGTCAGTTAGGTTATAAGTACTATTTAAAAACAAATTAATAAAGGTTTTTTTAATGGATCACCGTGTTAGGCATAACAACCATGTCAGTTAGCTTATGGAGTATTCTTTTAAAAAAATATAAAGTATTTTTCACGCATTACCATGGTAGACCTAACAACCGTGTCAGTTAAGTTTCAGTACTATTTAAAAAAAATAAAGGTTTTTTTCACACATTACCGTGATAGGCCCAACAACCATGTCAGTTGGGATATGTAGTAGTCTTTAAAAAAATATAAAGGGTTTTTCACGCATCACCGTGTTAGGCCTAACAACCGTGTCAGTTAGGATATGTAGTATTCTTTAAAAAAATATTAAGGTTTTTTCACGTATCATCGTGATAGGCCCAACAACCGTGTCAGGATATATAGTAGGCTATTTTTTTAAAAAATATAAAGGTTTTTTCACGCATCACCTTGTTAGGCCTAACAACCGTGTCAGTTTGGTTATGCAGTATTCTTTTAAAAAAATGGTTTCTTATCACCCAAAACGCGTGTTAGACGTATTTTTATTATTTTACCGATTTACAACACGTTACTGATTTTCGCCGGGTACCAATTTTGAGGTTATGTTGGTCACTTTTATTTTCGATTATATCGTACTTCTCCTGCATTCATATTTTGGATTCTTGCTTTTGGCACATAATAAAGCATTTTAGTAACAAAAACATTGAAAAACAACGATATGCTACACTGTATATTTACCATTTTTTCATATAATGTAATTACACAAATATATATACTACCTTACAATTGGCACTCTGTGTAGGGATTTTTTTACATTTAATATTGAAAATTCAACACAAAGTAACAAATTAAAGTCAGTTTTGAAAAAAATTTCAACTAAAATATTGAAAATGTTACATTAAAAGCAATAATTTTGCAATAAATAAAACACAGATTAAGATTATTAAAATAGGATTGAATCTATGTTCATCTCAGGTACCTAAGTCACAGGTCCAGTAAATAACTACAATTAACAAATGCCACAAAACTAAAAACTGATAATTATTTTGGGCTGTGTAAGTAGTATAATGGCGTTTTGTAAAACGGGAATAGGCCTATATGTATCTCTGATACTTAAACCATATTCCTACCAAATTTCATCTCAATTGGTCCAGTGGTTAAAGCGTGATTGAATAACAAACAAACAAACAAACACACAAACTTTCAGAAATATAATATGAATTAGATTAGATTAACATTAGGTTATTATAGATTATTATAAATGTCCTTTCAAATTAGTCACACTGGATTTATAAGATAAGGCTTGTTTATCTTATGAGAGAAAAAAGGCAAAAAGCCTTTTCATTCTCAGCCTTAGAAAAATAGTTCCAAATTATACTTCTTTGACAGTTAGCCATAATTTTAAAACATATGACACTAAGAGATTTGATTTTGTTCAGATGTAGCCTATATTTCGCAAAATTTTAGAAAAAGGACTAAAATAACCTAAAATTATTCAAGACTAGCTGTTACCCGTTGCGGCTTTGCCTGCAATTATAATGTAGGCTAAAATTTATAGTCGATTTTCAAAATCAGAATAGATCATTTCATTTTAATATATTTCTATTTACAATATTATACGATTTATGGTTTTCGGCCAAGAAATATACATTTTTGCTACTCGATACTCTAAAACAGGGTCCTGCCATAATTTAATAAAATACAGTATTATTAAAAAATCACTATTATTCAATTAAACTGGAATAGTATTGTGTTTATCTCAGGTACCTAAACCGTGTTCATACCAAATTTAATCTCAATTGGTCCAGTAGTTAAAGTGTTATTGAATAACAAACAAATAAACAAAAACAAACTTTCAGAAATATAATATGATTACCTGTTACCCGTCACGGCTTTTCCCGCAATCGTAATATACATTACATTAAAGATCACGCATCACCGTGTTAGGACCAACAACCGTGTCAGTTAGGTTATGGTGTATTTCTTTTTTAAAATATAGGTTTTTTTAACGCACCACCGTGTTAGTTAAGTTATGGAGTACTCTTTAAAAAAAATGAAGGCTTTTTTCCTGCACCACCGTATTAGACCCAACAACCGTGTCAGTTAGGTTCTGGAGTACTATTTTTTAAAAAATAAATAAAGGTGTTTTTTAATGCATCACCGCGTTAGGCCTAACAACCATGTTTTATAACTTATGCAGTATTCTTTAAAAAAAATATAAAGATTTTTCACGCATCACCATGGCTTAACAAACGTGTCAGTTAAGGTTTGGAGTACTCTTTAAAAAAAATAACGGTTTTTTTCACACATCGCCATAATAGGCCCAACTACCATGTCAGTTAGGATATGTGGTATTCTTAAAAAAAATATAAAGGTTTTTTTACGCACCACCGTGTCAGTTAGGATATGAAGCCTAGTATTCTTTAAAAAAATATGAAGGTTTTTTCACGCATTACCGTGTTAGGCCTAACAACCGTGTCAGTTAAGGTTTGAAGTACTCTTTAAAAAAAATAACGGTTTTTTTCACACATCGCCATAATAGGCCCAACTACCATGTCAGTTAGGATATGTGGTATTCTTAAAAAAAATATAAAGGTTTTTTTACGCACCACCGTGTCAGTTAGGATATGAAGCCTAGTATTCTTTAAAAAAATATGAAGGTTTTTTCACGCATTACCGTGTTAGGCCTAACAACCGTGTCAGTTATGATATGTAGAATTCTTTAAAAAAATTAAAGGTTTTTTCACACATCATCGTGATAGGCCCAACAACCGTGTCAGGATATGTAGTATTCTTTAAAAAAATATAAAGGTTTTTTCACGCATCACTGTGTTAGACCTAACAACCGTGTTAGTTAAGTTACTCTTTAAAAAAAATATAACGGTTTTCTTCATGCATCACCTTATTAGGCCCAACAACCGTGTCAGTTAGGTTATAAGTACTATTTTAAAAAAATTAATAAAGGTTTTTTTAATGGATCACCGTGTTAGGCATAACAACCATGTTAGTTAGCTTATGGAGTATTCTTTTAAAAAACTATAAAGTGTTTTTCACGCATTACCATGGTAGACCTAACAACCGTGTCAGTTAAGTTTCAGTACAATTTAAAAAAAAACAAAGGTTTTTTTCACACATTACCGTGATAGGAAACATTATACAGGTTTTTTCACGCATCACCGTGTTAGGCCTAACAACCATGTCAGTTAGGATATGTAGTATTCTTTAAAAAAATATAAAGGTTTTTCACACATCACAGTGTTAGGCCTAACAACCGTGTCAATTAGGTTATGTAGTATTCTAAAAAAAATAAAGGTTTTTTTCACCATCACCATGATAGGCCCAACAACCGTGTCAGTTGGAATATGTAATAGTCTTTAAAAAAATATAAAGGTTTTTTAACACATCAACGTGTTAGGCTAGGCCTAACAACCATGTCAGTTAGGATATGTAGTATTCTTTAAAAAAATGTAATTTTTCACGCATCACCGTTTTAGGCCTAACAACCGTGTCAGGATATATAGTAGGCTATTTTAAAAAAAAAATATAAAGGTTTTTTCATGAATCACCTTGTTAGGCCTAACAACCGTGTCAGTTTGGTTATGCAGAATTCTTTTAAAAAATTGGTTTCTTATCACCCAAAACCTGTGTTAGTCGTATTTTTATTGTTTTACCGATTTTCAACACGTTACTGATTTTCGCCGGGTACCAATTTTGAGGTTATGTTGGTCACTTTTATTTTCGATTTTATCGTACTTCTCGTGGTTTCATATTTTGGATTCTTGATCTTGGGCACATAATAAAGCATTTTAGTAAAAAAAATATCGAAAAATATAGGTTATGCTACACTGCATATTTACTACTTTTTCATGTAATGTAATTACACAAATATATATACTACCTTACAATTGGCACTCTGTGTAGGGATTTTTTTACATTTAATATTGAAAATTCAACACAAAGTAACAAATTAAAGTCAGTTTTAAAAAAAATTCAATTAAAATATTGAAAATGTTACATTAAAAACAATAATTTTGCAATAAATAAAACACAGATTAAGATTATTAAAATAGGATTGAATCTATGTTCATCTCAGGTACCTAAATCACATGTCCAGTAAATAACTACAATTAACACATGACACAAAACTAAAAACTGATAATTATTTTGGGCTGGGTAAGTAGTATAATGACGTTTTGTAAAACGGGAATAGGCCTATATGTTTCTCTGATACTTAAACCATATTCGTACCAAATTTCATCTCAATTGGTCAAGTGGTTAAAGCGTGATTGAATAACAAACAAACAAACAAACACACAAACTTTCAGAAATATAATATGAATTAGATATATACAAGAGTAGATATTGTGAATTTTAAAAAGTCCACACATCCAATAAATAATTAAAAACTATGCACTTAATTCTAAAAACATAAAAAAAGTAAAAGAAAACTTTCAAAATTGTCCACTAAATATTTTTAAATTTCTAAACACAAAGTAAACTAAGGAGAAAAACTAATATAAAACACAATTATGGCTGATTTTACAGTTTAAAACATGTTTGAACAACAAATTTTACATTTAAAACTTTCAAACAACTCACAACAAAATAGAGATAAACGTTGACAACGCCCAACAGTTCTAACTTCACTACAAGCAACAAGAAACTTTGTACTAGAGGGAAAAAGCATAAAAACTGGTAGAAGAAAAGCAGCAGGAAAACAGTTAGCAGTAAACAGCAGGAAAAAAGTTTTAGCGCTTGCGGCAACGTTCGAATAGAACGCGGGTGGTGGGGAAGTCCCAACAGCTGTTCCTTGTTTAACCAATCACGAACCAGTCCAAATCAAACTGCTTGTTTCCGTTTGGAAAAGAAGTGTGTTTGTCATATATAGAAAAGCAGTTTTTTTAACAGTTTGGTGTTTTCTTACCCACCTCTACAATGCAGTGGCTACTCCGCAACAAAAGGAGCAGTGTGTTAGTTGGCTTGTGCAAACTGTGTATCTAATATCAGTACAACATAATTTTAGACATGAGTGTTGTGGTGAGCCACCTACAGAAAAGATTATCCGTTATTGGCTAAAGTCTTTCAAGGAAACCGGCAGTGTTTTAAAAGCAAAGTTGACAGGTAGACCAAGGACTTCTGAAGCTACTGTTGAACAGATCCGTGTTTCATGTGTTCAGAGCCCAAAGAAGTCATTGACTAAAGTCACAATTTTTATGTGTCCCCTAAAGAAAAAGTCAAGTGGAATAAGGTCCGGGTTTCATGGTGGCTAAGATATTGGGTCAGCCCTGCCTATCTACCTTCCCAGAAAGCTAGTGTGAAGAGCCGCGCACACAGGGTTACTGTAATGAGGTGGGGTGACATCTTGTTGGAAAAACACAAGTCCTTTTTCCACCTCAGTATCTTCCACTTGGGGAGAGACATACTCTGTCAACATATCATAGTATACGTCCTCGTTTATATTTGGCCAATGACTTCTTTGGGCTCCGAACACACGAAACATTGATCTTTTCAATAGTAGCTTCAGAAGTTCTTTCAGTCTACCTGGCTTTTAAAACACTGTCGGTTTCCTTGAAAGACTTTAACCAATAACACATAGTTTTTGCTGTAGAGGGCATACCACCATACTCATGTCTAAAATTACGTTGTACTGATATAACAGACTCAGTTTGCACAAGCCAAATAACACACTGCACCTTTTGCTGCAAAGCAGCCATTGCACTGTACTGAATGCCTGAACTGAGCACTGTTGCCGTTCAGGCAAACTGCAGGAACTTGAATTCACACATTTACTTGAGCAAAACTTGGACAGTTGATAAATACCACAAACTAGAATGGTGTGTCTGTACAGATTCTAGATCACATTAAAACTAAGGAGTTCTTTTTCAAACACCCTGCATATGGAGATTTTTAATGCTGTTTATGGTTGTGAAATTAGATTTTCAAAGAGGACATAAAAAAAAATATTTTTGGGACTTTGTTTCCATGAACAGCGAGATAGCTGCATGCCACGATTATTCAATAAATTAATTTACTTAATAAATTTATTAATTTTGTTTATTTATTTTTGTTCAGTACTACTGATGATAAGTATAATATACTTAATTGCCGGGGCTGTATCATCAATCATAAACCTTATGCTGCTGATTGGAGTCTATCAAGTAAGTAATAAGTTCTTAATCGTAATTTTGTAATGTTATAAAAATAACAGATTTACTAGTTACGTTCAACTTAGATTACTCCAAAACCCATAAAATCAATAATTTTTATGTACCACAAAAAAGATAATAAACATGCATATTTCACAATTATTTTATTAAGGCTGCAATCACATTTAACGTCCGTCAATTAGAATACGTTTTTTTAAACACTTCTGTTTACGTCAGTAGCAATGATAGCATTCACAGTCTCACCTCTGTTTAAAAGCAATTGCAACCGCTCACTGCTCAGAGCCAAGAACAGTGTTCTCAGTAGCAGTGATAGTATTCACAGTCTCACCTCTGTTTAAAAGCAATTGCAACCGCTCACTGCTCAGAGCCAAGAACAGTGTTCTCAGTAGCAGTGATAGTATTCACAGTCTCACCTCTGTTTAAAAGCAATTGCAACCGCTCACTGCTCAGAGCCAAGAACAGTGTTCTCAGTAGCAGTGATAGTATTCACAGTCTCACCTCTGTTTAAAAGCAATTGCAACCGCTCACTGCTCAGAGCCAAGAACAGTGTTCTCAGTAGCAGTGATAGTATTCACAGTCTCACCTCTGTTTAAAAGCAATTGCAACCGCTCACTGCTCAGAGCCAAGAACAGTGTTCTCAGTAGCAGTGATAGCAAATTTTTATTACGTAAATCAATTGCTTTAGTTTCAGATTGTTTGGACAGATAAAATGTTATTTTCCTTGCGAGTTCTATAAAACACTACGAGGATGGTGACCATCTTCATTTTTTTAAAGAATGTCACAAAAACATTTTGTAACTATGCCAATCATTAGTTTTGATGCAAAAAACTTTAGTTCCACACTAACACAGTCTACTGAAAAGTGGGTAATAGTGTTGCCAAGAGGACCTTACAAAATGGTGCTAGTAGATTTGGTCAAAATTCCCAGAAAATACTATTTTTAGGTTTTTTTATTTCACAAAGCCCTTTCAAATCTTACCAATATCCGTTTGGTATTACACAGAATTGCATGAGCCAAAATTGACTGGTTAAAATCGTATGAAAATCGTACATTTTCTCATTATCATATGAACAACCAACTGTTCACAACCAAAAAGTTATTTTTTTAGTAGTAGGTAAGAGACAGTACTTGATTTGATTTTTTATTTGTTATTAAAATTTTTATTTTTAATAATAAAAAGCAGGTAAGAAACGGTACCTGCTATATAATTTTCATGTATGTATTGCAAAAAAGCAAATTACAAACAAAATTTAGAAAATTACTTCTTTTTTCAGAAATTCTAATGTTTTTAATGCTTGTTTACAGTATTAAATGCTTTTAATTATTATTTGTTCATACAATTATTTTTATGTTTCAGGAAAAATCAAGTTTTGTTAAAGTCTATGTGATTGTCTGCGCTATTGGTATTGCTTTTACTATAATTGGTATATTGTTGGCGCTCTTCTCTGCAGGCAGTATGGGAAAAGAGATTATCCAAAATATTATTTCCCTTGGTAAATCATTTTTTTAATAAGTATTTATAAAGATTAGGGGCTTAACCCAACAAAAATTAACAGTTATGAAATTGGAAAAAATGATATTCTAATAGAGCCCTGACTGTTTTTTTGTTGTTGGGTCAAACTTTTAAACTAAGCGTTTTTAATTTGTTCACCAAAAAGAGGCCTGTTTGTGCAGCTGCAAAATCAAAGGTAAGATTAAGGGTAAAAAATTGTATCCCAATAATGGTTCTATTTTAACCAAAATCTACTTACAGGTTGTCCATAAAAAACAACATCAGCAGAAACTTTAATTTGGAAGGCTAAGTAGGACTTTGATAACTCGGATCTGAAAGGAATTTTGAAAAATGTGTGTTACCTAGGAATTCGAGTAAACAAAGTTCAACTTATCAGGTTATCAGAATAATCAAATTATTGACGTTCGACCATCTTCATGTGAAATGGTTTAAAAATCTCTATAACTCAAAATTTTTCATGATTAACCTCTGTAACGTAAATTTGTATAAGAATACTGTATCTTAACAAGTGATTAAAATTATTAAAATTAAAAAAAATACATTATACAGTAGGCCTTCATATAAACACATTGTACTGTAGTGTTTTACAAACTATATGTCTTCTTTCTTCCTATTTCTGCCAAAATATACAGGCTTAATAAATTTCCACTTCTACCGCTAATGATGATATCACATAATCCTCATTAGTCTGACTGATATAAAACCATAAATGTTAAGGAAAAAAATCAAAATTTTAAACTTTTTACATATAACATTATGCAGAAAAAATACTTGAATAACAATAGCACACCAGTGCGAATAAATGAAAAAGTGACTGAAACTGACAGCGTGTGGCGGACAGTGTGGGACTGTCTGACCAGTACAAAGGTGTCCAGACTTCAGTGTAAAACAGCTGAAGCAATCAGTGTTTCAAATAATTGAGGTTCACAGAATGAAAATTTGACTGAGATGTAAATATCGACTTATGGAGGTAAATATCGATTTATAGAGGTAAATATCGACTTATAGAAGTTAGCCAGTAAAAAACTTTGAGTATTTGAGGTTTTTAATATACTGTCAAAGGTTTTAATGAGGTATTTAAAAAATCGAGATCAATATCCTACTTGTTGTTTCAGTTACAACTCTCTAAAAGTAGAGTTACAGAATTTCAGCAAAGTGTGATTAGACAATTTGAAAAACTGAATAATCATAACATTCAGTTTTCTTGCTGATGTGATAGAAGCAATTTTTCCAAAAATAACTTCTTTTACCTTAAACTTTAAAAAAATGTAATTTCACAGTATTAAAGTTTTAACATTTTTGGTGTAATTTGAAATTGTAAAATGCTTACTACATGCAGATCTTAATGTCTGAGTACAATGGTAAAATTAATATTTTCAAAAGGAGTGAGACAAAACATTTACAATTTTTAAAAAAATCTGAAATGGCAGTTATTTTGAAACTATGAAAAGATTTTGCTGTAAAAAACATGTCCAAGTTATTACTGAAATTGATTTTTGTGCCAAGTTTGTGTCAAAATGTGACAGAATTTTAAAGATGAGGTAGAATACACGCATCCAAATACACACTTTTTGTATTCAAGATGCTTTAAAATGCAAAAATCAAAATATTAATGCAATATTTCTTCATACTTAAGTGATAAAGTGGTAAAGTGATAAAGTTTCAATTAGGTTCAGAATACCCAAAATCCTTTAAACAACTTTCAAGAAAAGTAGTTTAGGTTGTTATTTCTGTACTGAAATGTTCTTTTAAATGTTTAACAATTTTAAGTTAAAAGTATGTTTGAAATATTTTTCATTACTAATTTTGAATGTTTATTGTTAATGTTCCAGTTTTCGAGGTCTATTTCTTTTTGGTGGTGAACAGTTATTACTTTACAATGCCCGGAGTTGGGACTGGAGCAACCTATGCTTAATCTTTTCAAACATCATACCAGAGTACAACAGAACAAACAGTGCCAAATGCAACAAGAAGTGGTGGTATTTGTCAAACCATACTTTGACATGTATCTACCCGTAATAACATACAACTGACAAAATCTTTCAGTAACTTGTGTAATCTTTCAGTAATTTGTGTTCAGAGAAATGTCATAAAACAATTCCCCTCTTAAAATAAAAATTTTCTAATATATATTGTACTTAAAATTCCTTTGGGTAATGCTTCACTATTACTTCATAAGTAATGAATAGTAATGAAGTCCATATTATTAGGGTTGTCATCTGATGATGATGAAAACGAGACCATGTCCAGCAAACACGTTAGATCTAAGATACAGAAAAAATGACAACTAGCCTACAAAGAATTTAAGGGAACAGTCAAAGGCCAAACATATGTAGTTGATTTTAAATCATAATTTACCTAACCAAAAATTTCCCTCCTATTTGGGAAATATCCCACAATCAGGTAACACTGAATAATTCCTATGCTCATGATTGTAACCAGTGCTACAGAAAAATTAATTTCATGAACATGTATTGATTATATCTGTTGTTACTATATTTAAACTATTTTAATATATGTTTAAAGTTAATTTATTTAAAAAAATTATTAATCATTATAGTTCGAATTTTAAAAACCAAAATGTTTTTTAAACCATAAATAATAATAGCACATGTTACCTAGGCTCTCTTTCACAATTAACTCATTTATTTACATGGTATGAAAAATGAAATCAGCATTGATTTCAACAACAGTAACAATTTGTAACAACTACATGACAATGGCCTTGCATGTTATCATTCAGAAATCAAAATTCAGTTACATTTGTTAAAAATTACAAATACTACTCTTATTTTGATATTTTATAGAACAGGTATTTTACTGTCACATATAGAAAAGTTAATGAATGAAATCATACAAAACAGAATTAAGAAGTCACAGTTACTGGATTATCACAGGATACATCTAGAACAGTCATTGGATACCATAGTTACCATAAGAACAGATTCTCAGTTTGAAGAGGCACTGTATTCTGTTGTTTTTCTTTTAAGGTTAACAGTCACTGCTTGTGAATATTGGCTGTTTGAATATTTCATTATCTTACTGATTGTGCTTATGTGACTTACTTGCTTTAACTTGTACCATATTATAGTTACAAGTCAAAGTAAACATAGAATATATATGTATATTTTTCTAATAATTTCATAAGTATTAATATAAAAAACTTACACAAGTTAACTTTTGTACATTTTCCTAAATAATAGATCATTTTTTCAGTTTTTATAAATCAATTTTTTGTTGAAAAACTAAAGACTGATATTCTACTTCTTATTTTGTAACATAAATTAAAAAAATTTCCCACACGTAAATGCAAAAGTTAGATTGTGTATTTGTCCAATAAGATGATTTTTTTTGTTATTAGAGTATTGTTAAAAAATAGGTTTAATATTTTTATTTGTGTTATTTGTTATAAAAATAATTTCATAAAACATTTTTTCATGAATTTTGACGAGGTTTAGAGAATAACAGAATATTTGTATTGTATGAATTGTGACACACAGAATGTAATAAATCTGCACTTTCACTGATTTTACAATTTTGGTAACTTTTTGCACCAAAACGCATAATCATATGTCCAAAACTAATAATGAAAAATATAAAAGTGCTGTAACAATGCACAATGGAAGTTTGAAAAAAAAATGGAAAATAAAAGTGATCACTAAATTATTACTGCACGAAAGTAGCTAACATGTTTTTCATTGCAAATATGATTAATTAAATGTGTGTTATTAACAATGAAAATAATAAAAACTTTTTAAAAAATTACTGAAATTTGTAATTAACACGGTTGTGTGTGAAGAACCTAATAAACAGGGTTGCGTGTGAAAAACATAACATTACATAAGCATGCCAGTTGCATTGAAACAATGTTCACTACAAATAAGAATGTAATGGCTTATTATAATGTAAAAACATGCATGCAGTACCTCAGTGGGTGACCTTGATGTAATAAATCTGGCATGCTCCAAAGTAAACAGCAATGAAGTTACAATATAGTTCCATTAAAAATTGCTTAAAATTATAACTTATAAGAAGTTTTAATCTTCTGCAGGTGAATTTTTCTCAATTCAATAATAGAGTGTATAGGGCCCTATAATAAAACAAAAACATTTTTTACATCATTACTTTAATAAATCAAGTGAAAGTGCAGAAATACACAAAATCTGAAGATTGTCAAACAAATTTTTCTTACACAATAAGTATACAAATTTAATATAAGAAATGGAATATTTTTTGTAAACCATGTTGGACTAGTTCAGTGGTGGAGGCACAGGAAGGACAGTATGATGTATATCAGTAAAACTACGGAAATTTGTGAAAAAGAAGCACCACTCTATATTTGAGGTTATTTTGGCAACATAATTTTTACCCAAACCTACTATAATTTGGGAAAGTTATCGCAACAGTCTGTCGTTTATTTTGACCAAGATTTTTGGAGTAGGCCTACTTTGAATAGACATAATTGGACTTTGTTTATTTACAAATTAATGTTTTTTTGTTTTACAGTTAATAAATGGGAAGACTCATGTGCGAATGGTAGGGTGCAAGTAGTGTCTAGTGTAATTAGGATTAGTACAGCATTTTCATCAGCATCTCACTGCTTATAGGGACATAGCTGAAGTCTTGATCTATACACTTTTTAATTTGGTACACAAGTTACCATGAACCATACTTGTTTATTAAAAATATACTACATACCTTTTACAAATATTTTTAATAAGTACTAACTTCTAATGTATCCAATAACATTTCCAAACACCATGTGAAGGTAGGACTTTGTAAATCTCTCACTTTGGATTTTTAGTACATTACTGAATAAATTACACATATAAATGGCTGTTGGAGTAATATATAACTTTTTTTAATAGTTAAATACTTGAACATTCTTAGTATGACTCGCGAACATTGTAAACTCACATTATGATGGATGATTATTATAGGTTAGCTCTTTCTGTTTAAAAGTTCCAGTAGTAGTCAAACTGTGTTACTTTAAATAAGATTTATTTCCTTTTCTACCTTTTGTGTTTGGGTGGTGACCCCTGCTGAATCCATTACTGAACTGATTGTGGTAAAAAACGTTCAACACACGCTAGAATATACTATTCTATACTCTAACTATAACATAGCATTTCTAGACTAGGTTATACTATTAAGCAAAAATCTATTAATTTTATCATATCTGTTTAACCAAATTTTATATTATCTCGTTCATTATTTCAGTATTTCATATTATTTCAATAAATATAAAAATAGTATACAGTATATCCAATAATGAATATAAAGAATACCATAACATTATGACAACTCATACATGTATATATTTGATAAACTATATTGCCTTATATACTTTAAGATTTATTATTAAGCAGTTTATGTTTTTAAAGAATCCCTGTTAAGTGGAATATTTCAAGCTTTCATCTTATAATTTTGTTATGAAAATAAAAATAATGCCAAAAATGGATTTATGTATTTATTGCTCAAACTAGATTAAGTTTAAGAGTTGTTGGTTATACCCTGTCACTGTACACGCTTTCTCACAAACAGTTATTTCCCCAAAAAGTCCAGTTCAAGAACTATTAATCAAAAAACTGAATAACTGCAACACACACAGCTGTCTATGTCTGATGGAAGTAAATTTCCAACAAAGTTTTTCTTTATCTTGCCTTTTTTTGAAATTCTGATTTCACCATAATAATTAAAGTAAAATCTGCATTTTTTAGCATTGTAAACTTTTACATTAAAAATACAAAAAATGAACTTGACTACTATTAAGTTAAATTTCTAAATTTCAATGGATTTTAAAAATTCAAAACACTAATTACAGCTTTTTTTAATGCTAATTGTGATGGTAAAACCAAATTAAAAAAAGAAGAAATTTTGTTGTAGTTTTGTTCTTCTTCGCTAATATTCCGCCAGATGATTGCACAAACGTTGCAGCTGATACCAGAATAGTGATGCGACTAGCAGTGATTTTACTTTCACAGTACAAACTGTGATTGCTACTAAGAAAACGCAGTGATTGCGATTGACGGCTAAAGCTTTATTGCTCCTGTAGCAATAGAAGTAAAATGTGACTAAATGAATCACACTACATGCAAGACCTAAAATTTAATTTTGCCTAATTCCTCTAATGATTTTTTTCAAATAAATATTTGATTATAATTTTTTTTAATTATATCAGAATTGAAGCTTTTAAAGCAAGTGATATTTAGTCAAATAAACTTATTGCAAAATACAGAAATATAAAATTGCACGCAGTGGGTTAAACAATAACAGTGTTTACCTTAAAGAACATGATTTATTATTTTTTTAAAAAGCATTTTTTAAATATTTCGTTGTTTAAGGGGGAAAAATTTTCCATATTCTATTTCTTCCTGCCTACACTACTACACCACTTGTGTTAGATCTATCGCTCAATTTTATAAATAAAATTAGGACTACTACAACTATAATAAGTAATTAATAGTTTCAGCCGCTTCGGTGGTCTAGTGGATAGCGTACTAGGCTTTCATCCCGAGGATCCGGGTTCGATTCCCGGCGAGGGCTTGGCATTTTCATATGTTATAAATCATCCCACCGTCTGCATTAGCCCAAGTGTGCACAATAGTCAAACGTTAAACACACAAAAAAAAAAATAGTTTCGATAAAATATATGTTAACAGAAACTACAGAAATAATATCAAAATAAAAGGCCAACAATCACGCTTACAAAGTACAGTATTTAAAAAAGTAATCAGTAGAGTGTAGGCTGTGGATCACGTGATCGCGACATGTAACACCACTGCACAACTTAAAATGTGATTGAATGAGTCAAATCACAATAACGGTAAAATTACTTACCGTTAAGTTTTAAATCACACTTAAAAATTGCTATTCTAGTTGGATAAATCACAGGTCGACTGTGATTTTTAAATATCAGTGACTGAATCACAGGTTTTCAAATCACTGCACCAAAGCTTTATTTGACAGAATACGTCTTACTGGAACAGTACTTTTAATAGCAGAATATTTAAAAGAATTTTCAGTTTTCTTTATAATAACAATGAATAAGTTTATGGTTAAGACGTAAAGCATGTTATTTTGTTTAGTACATTTATCCGTCTTTCCTAGATTTGTCGATTGTTCATTTTTGACGTATTTAGGATTACCTTTATTATTAAAACGTATTGCTGTATAAATAGACCACAGCAATAAGCTTTAATAATGGTAGTAACTGGAAATGCATCAACAAATGAAAAATCGAAAAAGCTAGGTAAGATAGCAGAAATATGTAAGATTATAAGTATTAATATTTTCGATTTTGCGCGGCTCAAGGTCGTAAGTTCAACAGCTTTACCTTTTCCGTTAACGTCCTCATTAGTGTTTAACTGGCATAAAATATGAACATTGGAAAAAACTAAATTGGCCAGATACAAAACATACTACTCTTTTTAAGTTAACTAATATATCTCAGTTTAAGCGCATTTAAAATGAAAAATTCAGGAAATAATGAAAAGAATATGCCAGTATATTCTGGACAAAAATGTATAACTTCATTTAAAAAAACAGTATACAACTTTGCAACACCTGACTTCAGAAGCCACTCATCTTTGCCGCCATTTATCAATGACGCATTTTTTTGATTATTGGTCACTTTTCGCGGAAGACTCAAGTTATTTTGGGGGACCTGACAAATTTTTTATCACGTACCAGTGAAGTGTTTTCAGAATAAGACTGAAAAAACAGACTTTTGTTTATCATATAAGATAATATACACCTGTGCTATCTTCATATTAATAGGTTAGTCGATAGTGGGTGTTCAGTGACACCAATTTTATCGATCCTATAAGGACTTCAAATCATACCGCACAGCATACGTAAGGTAATAAATCTTTTTATTTTATTTATAATTTTTTTGTCATTTTACCAAAAATACGTTTAATTTTCAGTTTACAAAGAAAAATTGGAACGAATTCATAAAATGTAACATATTTTACACTTTTAAATGCTAATTTATGCCAATTTTAACTTTGATAATGATTCAAGAATTTTTAAAGTGTAAAATAAAAATGTCACTAGTTTTTAAAAATTTTATAGGCGGCTATTTTCGAAACGGTTGAACGGATTTTGAGGGTAATGCACTGACGGATTAAAACAATTTTGTGGGTGGGGGTCGGTCGGATGGTTCAACGTACAAGAGGCCTCCCTGGGAGTTAAAAATTTTTGAAAGAATACCTCAAAAACTAGCAATGTTAAGCTGTTTTGAGACTTAAAACTAATATGAAATAAGCGTAAAAAATTACTCCATTTTAGACAAAAAAATCACAATTTCTTTAGATACCTAGTGTTTACAATTGCAAAACGGGTTCAATTTACATAACTAACATTAAAAAAACCACAAATTATGTAAACCTTTATCAACATAGAAGCAAATTAAAATATTGAAATAGACATTAAAAAACTTTTATAAAAGAATTCTGTAAGGTGTGAAAATGTTGGTAGTACTGGTAGAGTAGTGGTTAGCACGTTAGCTTCGTACAAGTTTGTGGGATCGGATCTCGACCGAGATTAGTGGGATTTTAAATTTTCTTCAGAAGGAAAGTAAAGGTGTATGTTGTCGCACGTTATAGAACCTAATCTAAGAATAGAAAATCAGAAAAAATGTCAGCTCACAACCGACATTGGCGAAAACAGACAAAAAAACAATAGGGAAGTAGTAAATGAAAATTTGAAAATTCTTTAAAAATTATCTTATTTCTTCGAATACAATTATTTATAATGCCACTAATTTAAAAACAAAAGTTATACTTAAGAAAACATATTTTTTCTTCTTTCTCCTCTTCTCAATATATCTATCTGTAATTTCTTACGAGGTTTGTCCAATAATTACGCGAACTGGTCGAATATGGTGGCCATTACGGAGAGTTAAGCCACGCGCACTGGCCTCACGTGTTGTCTGGGACCCAATGAGCCGTCAGTCCTTGGCAGAACGTTACGCTGTGCGGATCTTGCGAGTAGAGTTATTTTTAGTTTTGCATTATTTTTTTGTTCGTCGATATGGAAATTGACCAATTCACTGAACAAAGAATTTACATCAAGTTTTTGGTAAAGCTTGGTAAAAATTACCAAGAAATTGCTGAAATGTTGAGAGTTGTTTATGGTGATAATGCTATGAAGAAAACAGCCATTTTCAAGTGGATTAAGCGCTTTAAAGAAGGTCGAGAAGACACCACGGATGATGCAAGAATTGGACGACCTTCAACCTCTTGTGTGCATGAAAACATTGATCGTGTGCGGCGTCTTGTCCTTACTGATCGCCGAAAAACTGTCCGAATGATAGCTGAAGAACTAAATTTAGGAAAATCAACAGTGCACACAATCTTAACCGAGCATTTGGGCTTAAGAAAGGTTTGTGCGAAAATCGTGCCAAAACTGCTGACTCCGCATCAAAAGTTGAGAAGAGTCGAATGTGTTACTGACTGGAAAAATTCCATGGAAAATGATGTTGGATTCTTAAATAGGGTTATCACTGGTGATGAATCGTGGTTTTTCGAGTATGACCCCGAATCGAAATCGCAAAGCATGGAGTGGAAAGCAACAGGTGAAGCTCGAACAAAAAAATCAAGGAAAAGCCGATCAAAAATCAAAGTCATGCTCCTGGTTTCTTTGATATCAAAGGTGTTGTTCATCATGAATTCCTTCCTGAGGAAAAAACGGTAAATTCTGAGTTCTACCTTAACGTTCTCAAGCGTTTGAGAGATCGAGTGCGTCGTGTTCGACCACATTTGACTCAAAACGATGGATGGATTCTTCATCAAGACAATGCACCCGCACATTCGGCTTTGATTGTTCGCCAGTTTCTGGCTAAAAATTCAATCACTATCCTTGATCATCCCCCTTATTCACCGGACCTCGCCCCCTGCGACTTTTTTCTATTCCCTAAATGCAAAAATGTGATGATGGGACAGCATTGGGAAGATGTGGACACAATAAAATAAGAAACGACGAGGAGACTGAAAAGCCTGACTTCCGAGGACTTCCAAGGGTGCTTTGAAGAGTGGAAAAGAAGATGGGATAAGTGCATAGCAGTGAATGGAGAGTATTTTGAAGGGGACAAAATCAATGTAGATGAAATTTTGTAAAATAAAGTTTTTATGACCTTAGTTCGCTTATTTATTGGTAACAGCTTTATATACGAATATATAGTCGCAGTTGTTCCCGCTGATTAACCCTTACCGTTAACCGCTGGTCT
Organism: Callitettix versicolor; assembly: GCA_022606455.1. NCBI lineage: Eukaryota > Metazoa > Arthropoda > Insecta > Hemiptera > Cercopidae > Callitettix > Callitettix versicolor. The sequence continues at coordinate 55,638,426 of CM040185.1, forward strand.
CTCGTGCTCATTAGTCTAACTAGCATAAAGTATAGACGTTAAGCACAGTTTTACAGTCGAGAAAGATCTTTCTGCTGCTGCAGTTAACACAGGAAAAGAAGAGAAAACCAACATAAGATATCTGATTGATTAACCCCGTTCTCACCCTCAGTGCAAGTGTTACAAAGTGTATAAACGTACATACGGACAAAATTTCACGTACGCACAAAGTTGAGATCGAGTTAATGGGTTTCGAACCCTTCAGATGCCTCCTTGACCATTTCCCTCGTATACTTCCAATTTATGTAAGTAAAATATGATCTTTTATTTTATCTCTTTTGTCTCGGTAGGGGTGGTAGAGCCTCTTTTAAGCCGTTCTTGGGGTAATGAAGTACACATTTTAAAAATTAACGATAAACAATCTCAATTGAAATGATATCGAAGCAACACGTGTTGTACAAAATCAGCTGTTTAGAAGTAGTAATTTCAAGAACAATTATACGTACTGTAAGGTATGCGTCGCGGAATCAAGCAAATGTAAGTTTTCACTTCAATAAAAAAAATATCTTGAAATTCGCTCCCATCACATCAGCGAGACAGGTGCGTGACGCGATTATTTATTCTTTAAACTGTAAATTAACCAGAACCTACAACCTTGACGTGCGCAGTTCAGAAATGCAGCAGACTAACCATTATCTTCTCCACGTGACCACACTGACCTTCAGAGGTGCCAGACAGATGCGCTTGATGACATTCATGGGTTGAGTTACGCCCTTGCTGTTACTAAAGTGCATGGCAAAATTATCTACGATTACATTATTCTGTCTTGCCAGCAATGAGCCCATACTGTCTTGTCCATACTTGTGAAGCCCACGGAGGAAGATGACCATTGACTTTGGTGTAATAGGATGGTGTCTGTTTAACGGATCAGAGCTAAGACACTATCACGGCTAACTTTATCTTTTCTGTGCAAGTCTTGATGAAGGCACGTTTTTTAAAACCCCAACGCTTCTCTAATAGCCTATCTATCTATCACAAGCGCGCGCGCACGCACGCACGCACGCACGCACACACGCACACACGCGCACACACACACACACACACACACACACACACACACACACACACACACACACACACACACACACACACACACACACACACATATATATATATATATATATATATATATATATATATATATATATATATATATATATATATATATATATGTATGTATATTCGGAAATCAAACATAACAAAAAATTTATCAACCCACACCGATGAGTATATTTACACGTCAAACGGGAAACCCGATCAGACAAAACAAACTGTACCAGATAACAGGAAAGCCGGTTGATGAAGAAAATAAAACCAGTTCGATTGACCAAATCGTAGAGCAAATGCCGAATATTTCATTAGCTGAACAGACTGAAATTGACTATAACTTCACGGAAGATTATAGCGAAACACAAGACGGTTATGACACTTTTGATAATTTTACTGAATAAGACAATGCACACAAGATTCACACAAGAAAACGAAAACGTTCAAAATCATTTTTTAGGACTTACGACGTTAAACAGAAATTTTCCATAATGCATATAGAAAATAACATAAACAATTTACCATACAAACAGACCAAAAAACTAATCTTAAAATATTAATTGACAATGGAAGTACCCGATCATTTATTAAAAAATCTATTGGTTTTAATATTTTCATAAATACTATTAAAACAAGAACCGTTTAAAGTAAGCACAACACATGGAAATTTGAAAGAAAAATTTAGCTGCAAATTACCAATTTTAGGAAGGAAGATTTCAAAATTCTATTTATTTGATTTTCACAAAGATTTTGACTTGTTACTTGGAATAGATAATATAAGGGAATTAAAAATTACCTTAGATTTGGTAAATAATAAATTAGTATTTTGTGACAAGAAGATACCTATGCAGTTCTTTAACACAGACGAGCCTAATAAAAATAATATACAGAATAATAAAGAAGTAAAAGAAAAAGGTACCACTTGCTATGTAATTACAGCACGGTCTAAACAAACGGTAAAAATAAATATTCACAATATGTACAATGGAGAAGGAGTATTACCCCACAGACAGCAAGATGGGATAGAAATACCGCAGTGCATAGTAAAAGTAGAAAATGGCGAGAGTTATTGCCCTGTAATTAATAATACAATATCTGATAGACGTTTAATTGTTGAACCAATGGACTGCTAAGCAATTTCAAAATTTGTAAATTAAGTAATAATCAAACGAATTCACTAAATTTCAACATGTTAAAAAATAAAGATAGTAAATTAGATTTACAAAAAAAATAGAACAGATCATATGAACACTGAGGAAAAACGACAAATTTTAAAATTAATTTCTGAAGAAACATATTCTACCATGAAAATAATAATTTGACGTTAATTAACCAAGTTAATCATGTAACCAGAACAACTGACGAAATACCCGTATACACAAGAAACTACCGATACCCAGAAATTTATCGTAAGGAGGTAAATAAACAAATCCAGGAAATGCTTGACCAAGAAATAATTCGACCGTCATATTCACCGTGGAATTCACCCGTATGGATTGTTCGAAAAAAAGCAGACGCATTCAACAGACAAAAGTTTAGGCTAGTAATTGATTTCCGAGGACTAAATTCAAAAACTATTGACGACAAATTCCCACTTCCTAATATAACAGACATATTGGACAAATTGGGGAGATCACAATATTTCACTACCTTGGACCTTGCATCAGGCTTTCATCAGGTTGAAATGAATTAGTAGTGAGGCAGAAAACACCAAACTGTTAAAAAACTGCTTTTCTATAAACGATAAAATAACTGTTTTTTCAAACGGAAACAAGCAGTTGGATTTGGACTGGTTTATGATTTGTTAAACAAGGAACGGCTTCCCGCACCTACGTTCTATTCGAACGTTGCCGCAAGCGCTAAAACTGTTTTCCTGCTAACTGCTTTTCTTCTATCTGCTTTTATGCTTTTTCCCTTTATTTCACAGTTGCTTGTTGCTTGATGCTTGTTGCTTGTAGTGAAGTAAGAACTGTTTGGACAATGTCAACGTTTATCTCTATTTTGTTGCTAGTTGTATTACAACCTCTCACATTTTGTAAATACAGAGCCTAATTTTATTTAAACATATTTTTTATATTCATTATCATTCATCAATATTTTTAATCAACTAAAAATATTCTAAATCGTTTGCATTTTGGTAAATATGCTAAGGACTATTTAATTTTTAAGTAAAAAAAGAATGCTTCTATTCATTGCATTTTGTACATAAAATGGCTTACATAATTATTACGTTTTGATAATGAAATTTAATTATTACTACACTTGTAAGGATTATTTTTATGCTTTCTAAATGCTTTATACCCAAAAACAGTAAAGAACTTGGTGGCAGTGGGAATGAAAAAGTAGTCTTAGAAAACTGAACTTATGTGCTTAATGTTTCAGCTGCTAATACAACTTTGAGTTTCACTTTTCTATACCTGTTTTTTCCAACTGTTTTAAAAAGCAGCTTTTTTCCTCAACAAAAAGTTCGTTGACTTTTTGTAAAAATAGCAGAAACGCCCACCTGTAAAATGCATCCCGACAGCTTTTTCAACCGAAACTGGACACTATGAATTTCTGAGAATGCCGTTCGGACTGAAAAACAGCTCACCGACATTTCAACGTATAATGAACAACGTGTTTTTTGTAAATTCTTCATCAATTTGCATGAGAGTTTGTGTTTCGTGTGCCTTTTTTATTTGTTTAATACTTTTATCTACTATTTTTCGAATTCCAATGAAATTCCAATGGTCACAATGCTTGACCAAACTGCTAAGATAATTACCAAAGACGAAAGAATAAGATAAAACCAAAATAAAACCTAAACCTATCATTTCAGAAGAGGAGAGGAAAAGAAGATCAGAAAGAATGAAGAGCTACTGGGAACAAAGAAAAGTACAGCGCGCAAGAAATGATTAATTCAGCGTACCCCAAAGAGGGTGAAACGAAAAGAAGAAGAACAACGTGTTACGTAGAATCCAGAACGAAACTTGCCTAGTCTATCTCGATGACGTTATCATATATTCAACTGGCTTACAAGAACACGTGCAAAGACTGAGAGAGGTATTTGATAGATTAAGGGGAGCTAATTTCAAAATACAATTGGACAAAACGGAATTTTTAAAAAAGGAAGTTGCTTATTTAGGACACGTAGTAACACCAGATGGAGTAAAGCCCAACCCAAAAAAATTAAAAGTTATAAAAATTACCCAATTCCGAAAACAGCTAAACAGATAAAGGGATTTCTCGTATTACTTGGATATTACCGAAAATTTATTAAAAATTTCACAAAAATAACTAAACCTTTTACCAGTTGTTTAAAGAAAAACGCCAAAATTGACCCTAATAACCCCGATACTTGAATTGCTTTAAAACATGCAAAAACATATTGATTAACGAACCAATTTTACAATACCCCGATTTCGAAAAGGAATTTATATTATCCACTGACGCTAGCAATTTTGCAATAGGAGCAATTTTAAACCAAGATAAAAATGGAAAAGACCTTCTCATAGCGTATGCTAGTCGAACTCTTAATGACAGTGAGACTAACTATTCCGCAATTGAAAAGGAATTACTCGCAATCGTATGGGCGACAAAACACTTTAGGCCTTATTTATTTGGAAGAAAGTTCAAAATTTATACAGATCACAAATCTTTGCAATGGTTCTCTGTTAAAGAACCGAATTATAAACTTTTAAGATGTAGATTAAAATTAGAAGAATACAACTACGAAATAAAATACAAAAAAAAATTATTTAAACCAGAACGCGGACACATTATCCAGAAATCAGTCACCGAAAAGGTGTCAAAGGACCCTCAAAATTCTGTGGACGAAGAATTACAGAAGACTGCTGAGTCAACCCAACTGTATTTTCCAGATCTAGACGATAGTCAGTCGATGATAGTAAACTTTGATTTGGAGGAAGAAGATAACGCGGTCAATCAACAAGAGATTAATGAAGAAAGCGACCAAACCGTTCATTTCAATTTCGAAGGGAATACGCGAGTGGAAATTCCAATTTCTGAAGAACCTGTGAATTTTGGAAAAAAACAAATATTTTTGTACAAGGTAGACTATCAGCCAAAAAAACTTAAGATATAAAATTATTTGGAAACTCTAAAACGAGATTAATCGTTGAAATATCAAGAAGTAATCTAGAAAACGACATTAATAATTTTGTAAAAGAATTCCTAGTACCCAAGGTTAGATATAATATTTATTTCGAAAATGACTTTTTCGAGGAATTTGCAACATGTATAGGTAAACATTTCAAACACTCTAAACTTTTATTAGTTAAATGTAACTCTAAATTACTAGATATAACCGTTGAGGAAGAAATTCGAGAGATTATAAATAACTACCACTTAAGCAAAACCAATCACCTTGGCATACAAGAAACGTATGAACAAATTAAAAGGAAATACAACCGTATTATTGGCCCAATACAAAGGGACACATTCAAAACTTTATTAATTCTTGTGAAATATGTTTAAAGACAGAGTACGATAGAGTACCTTTAAAGCTCGAGATGCTCACGTCTACACCAGTACGACCACTGCAAACAATCCACATAGATAGCATTTCATTAGAAAAAAAAAACAGATTTCTTAGTATCATAGACGGATTCTCCCGCTATGCACAAGTGTATCGTGTGGGAGGCGCACATGCTACCGAGGTCGCTGATAAACTCTTAGACTACTTTGCACATTATGGAGTACCTGAGTCCATTGTTTCAGACAATGGAACTGACTTTAATAATAAAATAATTAAAGAAATATTGGAATTACACACATTTTAAATTAAAATAAATTAAAATACATTTTATAAGTACTCAACACCCACATTTAATTGATTAATTGAAAGATTCCATTCCACCCTAATTGAACACATAAGGCTTTTAAATAACCAGGTAGAATTTAAAAACGATAATATTACAAAGAAAGTAAAATATGCAATTATAGCTTACAATAATAGCATCCATTCAGTAACAAAATTAACACCATTTGAAGTATTGTACGGGCATATTGACTCAAATCACGTTTTGAATATTGACATTGAAAATCAGGTCACTAACGATTATGTAATAAGTCACAAAGAGAAAACAAAGAAATTGTACGAATATGTAAGAGAAACTAACCAGAAGACTAAAGAAAACATTCAAACTAAAAGGATTCAGCATAGAGAGCGTTTACCCGAAATCCCAACAGACGTTTATGAAAAAATTTGCAGAAACAAAGTAAAACCAAAAATAAATTTAACAAATCCTCTCTTCAATAAATCAAGAGAGGAAAACAGCTGAAATAAAACCAAGACACCATAATACTAAGCAGGAAATTCATTTATCTAAAATTAAAAGACCGAGGAAATTCAAAAATATAAAAAGTAACCTAGCCCTAAATCCTGTTCCAAGTTCCTCCCGTTCCTTGACAGAACCACTGCCAACCCAGCAGAATTTAAGGATGTCTCCAAAAACTTAGGGATGATTTCAATAGATTTAGGACTAGCAAAACTGAAGTCTTCATTTCATACTTTTGTACACTATTTTAGTTTAAGTGATTTCATTGTACAGTTAAATAATACGTATATGATGTCTATTACAATAATGTGTTGAATCATTTTTATAGAAATTGTAGCAATTGCCATGCTAATAGCCAAGAAAGAATTAAAAACTAAATTAGAATTTGTAAATGATGAAGTAAACAATTATATAGAACTAGAAAAGCTTAGAGATATGATAAACCAATTAAATATTTTGTACAAAATGTTGTTACAAACAATTACTCATATTGAAAATTCATTAATATTCTGCAAGCTAGGTGTTAATTAACATTCTTCATCCTAGTGTTATCTCAACCAAAGAAGTGTATACTGAGATAATGAAAGTCTTTGACTATTACGGTGAATGATTACCCATTGAGCCCAGGCCAGAAAATATGTGGGAGTTAGAAGGCTTGATGGAAGTTAATTGTAAGTTAGATTCAAATAACATTGTGTATTTTTAAACATGCCTATTGAAAAAACAAATTTTAATATTTATAAGTTATATTCTTTACCAGCTAAGTATGAATCAGAATTCGTAACTGTCATACTTAGAGTCTAAGAAGCTAATTGGGAAAACTTCGAGGGAAGCTGCTGTTCAACCATTCCCGGATGTTTTGTTTAGGGGTGGAGGAGTTATATGAGCAATAATTGTAGACTTTGTTACTTTAAGTGATGACAATGTAGTTTTTAGCATGGTAAGCATTTTCATTAGTTATATAGACAATAATTGTAGACTGTTAGATTTAGTGATGACAATGTAGTTTTTAGCATGGTAAGCATTTTCATTGTATGTGGAGAGGGAAGAGCATAAGCTCAGTGTTAGTCGAGGTTGCACTCAGTTCACAACTCAATGAATATGAGAAGAACTTAAATAATTATTATAAGTTTTTAAGTGTATATTAAATTCTTATTGTAATTAATAAAAGTTGTTTTTTTAAAGCGACATCCTTGAAACCATACCATAAGTTTTATATATATATATATATATATATATATATATATATATATATATATATATATATATATATGTTATGTATGTTTTTGTCTACGCTTCAGAAACTCGAAAAGTTATGCACGATTGAGCTCAAATTTTGAAACATTGTTGAGTAGACTTCCGCAAAGGTTTTTAGTATATTATTTTCAACTACACGCCATTACAATACTTGCCCAGATCCAAAATTATTATAACGTATTTACTTTATGCATTACTATACCATTCATCAGATCGCCATGAAACATTGGGACATTGTTGATTATACTCCCGCGAAGATTTCTGCGTAGTAGTTTCAAACACATGCCATTACAATAACTGCTCAGGCCCAAAATTAATATAAAGTATTTTCTTTATACATTATCATACCATTCTGATCGCCAAGAAACTTTGGACCGGCGAAAGTAATTAGGCTAAAACTACTAAATAATTATTTAGTAGTTTTCTATAGAACTGATTAAATACATTTTTTTATTGTTCCGTAATCAAGGTTAATTTTAGTTAGAAAATAGAAAAAATAAAATGACAATGTAGTTTCTAGCATGGTAAGCATTTTCATTGTATGTGGAGAGGGAGGAGCATAAGACCAGTGTTAGTCGAGGTTTCACTCAGTTCGCATCCCAATGAATATGAGACGAACTTAAATATTTATTATAAGTTTTTAAGTGTATATTAAATTCTTATTAATATGGTGGTCGACATTAAGTTTAGTTAGGAAATAGAAAAAACAAACCAGGGAGGTCAAGATTTATTTTAGTTAGAAAATACTAAACAAATTGTGGTATTTAAATTACATCAACGATTTCCAAAAAGAAAAGCCATGAGTTTCCATACGTGTAATACTGAATTTTTCCATTTATTTATTTATTATTATTATTTTCTCGGCGAATTTGCGTGCATCGTTGATAGTTACCGCGTGTAAGACGTGAAATAATTTTATTCATTGTGAACATGAAATGAATAGAAAAATTGTTTTAATTCTATGGCCGCCGGTGCAGGTAACGGAAAAACAAAAATTATTGTATACCCATAAGTATTGCGAAATTAAACTTATAAGGAACGTAGTTTTGTTTACTCATTTCTCATCTATGCAACCACAATGTACCACAGCGAAGCGTGGCAGGGTACAGCTAGTATACTATAAATAAAATTTTACCATTGAGTTCTATAGCATCTTTTGATGGACCTTATCGCAAGTTTTTATTCACTGTTATGTGTAAATTGTGTGTTACATGGATTTTTAGTTCGGTGTGGTTTTATTGGTTGAAATCGCTATTTCATTTACCTGTCCTTGTAGCTTGCAGCGTTCGTAGCGGCAGATAGTCCAATTACTAGGACTTTTGCCGCTAATATATAAAATGTTTTTTATAATGGTCGCTATACTTCTGGTCCGTTTATATTCAATGGTATGAATGTACTGAACGCAATTGTGATAACGTGCATGAAACACTTGGGCTAATGCAGACGATGGGATGATTTATAGCGTGTGAAAATGCCAAGCCCTGGCCGGGAATCGAACCCGGGTCCTCACCATTATTTAAACATAAATTAATAAGTTCGTTTAAGGATTTATAAAGAAGTGAGACAGATGGCATTGTATCAATGAGGGCTGTGGAATGACAGGGAAAATAGAAACTAGTCGGAAGACGTCGGAAAACGTTTTAAGCCGAAAAGGAGAGAGATGTTTTGATTTCGATTTGCAAAAGCGATCGTCGTCAGATGTTTATGAGATTGTCAATGGTTTAAGTCCGTATTTATATAACAAAATATCATTACCGTTAAAAACATAATAGAACGACTGTCAACACAGTGCAATTACTGCATTAGTCCTGAGAAGTTAATGGTTATAATTACAGCATTGTTGGCACCGCAATAGTGTACAGTATTCCAACAGTCGACTCGACTAGATACTACCCTAGCATATTCGGTACACAGGCTGTTCTCAAACTCAGGTGTTCAGAAACCCGAAATTTTTATTCATTATTGTCTCAAAATTATGAAACGCAATTGATATTGTCACTACTACGACTGATAATAAGCTTTGTTAAGGGTGGAACCAGTGCCCGATTTATGAAATTTGACAACATAGGCAGAGTTGGTGAAGGCCTATATAACGGGATGAAGTTTTCTTTAGTACACAAAATTTGAAAACAGGTTAATTTTTCTTTTAATTTGTGCAATATAAACCTAAACTCTACCAACCCGGCATAAATAATTTAAATAATAATAAAATAAAAATAACATACATCATCTTGTAACATTTTTTCAATTAAAAAATTTAGTTCATGTGGTGGGCGTATATAGGCACCTATGTTTGCCTGTTCCTAAATCCGTTACTGGTTGAAGTGAAAAATAAAGGAATTGTTAATTATTCTTACATGTTTTATTATTAGAGTAATAAACAATACAACTTACAAATTTAAAGCAAAGAGATCAGCTGTGAAACTATTGCATTTTATACCCAACAGTACAGTATTTATCGTTGTACCGCCATTTCGGTGCACTCCAGTTAGGGCATATACATGTTCATATAACATTGATAAAATACTTTAAAATATTTTATATAGTATGTAAAATTTTTTGAAATGCCTTTTAACTTTAGTGAAGAATTATTCACTTTTTCAATTATTTTTTACAAGCAAAATATAAATATTTGTACGAAATAAAGAATCAATATTTGCCATTTTTAAAATTCAAAAGCGGTATCTCGGGTATTTTTAAGTTGCTCCGTCTGTTGTCTAGCATTCTAGAACGTTTTTCCGTATAAAAATTGTAATAAATTATAATTAACGAATTAAGTTAATTGAAAAATTTATTACATAATTATTTACTGAACACATCAATTATTGAAACTTCATGATATTCAGAAAACTTATAATACTTACATATTTTCACAAAATTCTTTTTTAATCAGGGACATATTTTTCGCCGTGAAGCATTTTCAGTCACAGTGTTGCAGTCTGCAGAAGAAGTAAAAGAAGTCCGGGCGATTACCAGGTCGGCAGCAGACTGGCAAGACCCTCTTTCGGTTCGGAATGGCGAAACTAAGAAATCCGTTTGTTTATAGTTGGCCGGGACCCCTCGTGTTTCCTCCCGAGCCAGTTATGGTATCTTGTGCTGTTGTTAAGCTGCTGTATAGTGGGTGTTCAAACGCTTTTCGACCTGTATTTACTCTCGAAATTATGGCGAGCACGATAACTTTTCAGAATTCCATTGTTAAAACTAGAGAAAGAACGCACCAATCAGAATGAAGCTTTTGTGCATGAGAGATGCGATGTGATACACCAGCAGTAGTGCCTGGGCAGAAATGTAGCGTAGTAGCCTATAGACACGAGGTACGCATGCATTGCGAACCAATCGGAAGTGAGTTTTGGTTGATGGCAGTGAATTAGGTTTCGCAGGCTAAGGCTCTTTTCAAGCCGGGAGAGAAGTACGGGGATTTTTAGCGTGGTTGTGTTGATGTTAGTAAGCGGAACTAGGTTGTGTAACTCAGTTCCTGTGTTGTTTAGGCGATGACAGTAGTGAAGTTAAAAATTAGGAAGTGTGCTCATATACTGATACATTACCTATACTAACACACACACACACACACACACACACACACACACACACACACACACACACACACACACACACACACACACACACACACACACACACACACACACACACACACACACACACACACACACACACACACACACACACACACACACACACACACACACACACACACACGACAATCTGGAAGAGCATAAGACTCGTGTTAAAGAACTGTTCAATTGTTGGAAGTACGAAAGTGACTCAAATTTTGCGAATCATTTAATACAATCTGATCATTCTTTTACTTTGAACAATATCACTGTAACCCATAAAAATCAAAAAAGTATAAAACTAAATAATTTTAAATTCTGAAAATAGATATATTTGTAAAAACTAAAATACTGATTTAATTGAACAAACTGCAACCCCTCTCCCTTACTATTGTTCAGAGGTTTTCCCAACTTGCTGCTGGTCAAGTTTCTTCCACTGTCAATCCTTTCTTTCTTCACCTTCCCCCTTCTAGTCACTAACACATCAGCTGTGTTAGATATAAGTACACTTTGTGATCTTTAGCTTCACTACGTCTGAAGATGCCTCACAGCCGTAGGCGTATCTAGGATGGTCAAATGTGGGGGTGGGTTACCAGTACCGGGGGCCCTCCATTGGAAACTAATCAAACTTAGACACAAAATGGCGAGTATCCTTCTGAGGACAACTTTATTCTTATAATTTTTTTAAGAAAACGTTTATAATTTGAGTAGTTATTAAGACATGAGGTCGTTTTTAAAATACTTTTAGGTTATTCAAACAATTTTAAAAGTTACGGTTTTTCAACTAGGCTTACAAAAAAAAAACACATTTTACTGAATATATGTGTTTTTGTATATGTTCAAATTGCAGTGAAGAAGCTTAGTACATTTCAGTAATCATGAACAATCCAAACGTTAATAATATTTAATAGTATAATAGTGCAGTAATTGTAGTTGCTTTATTAGTGGGTTTGTTGCGGGACAAATAATGAGTAAAAACTTAACTATAGTGGGAATATTAGAAAAAATGTTAAAAATCTTCAAGTTTTTTATCAATAAGTAGGTTACTAACCCTTCCCATCCCCCCTGGATACGCCTATACTCTCAGCGAAACGTATGAAATCGAATAAAAAAAAACATTGTGAAACTATATTGGTGTTATATAATTTTCCTGGATATTAAAAAATTATGCCCTACATAAAGCACCTAATGAAAGGAAAATTAAGAACAAAGTTTTAGGAAAATCTTTGACAAGAAAAAGTCTTAAAGATTGATTTTAAAACGTGACCTGAACAGGTATAAACTGTTATAAGAATATTTTATATAACTCTGTTTTATGACTGTTTATATTTCATGTGTGTTTTTATAGATTGCTTACAGTGACTTGTCAAAATGATAATGTCAAGGGCGGAGTCCTGCGGCTGTTGTACTTTAAGAACATGGACTCTAGTAACAGGATGGTGGGGTGAGGTGAGTCTTGAAACGTAAGAATGGTTGATAATTAGTTTTTCACTTATAATAAGCTTCTGCATTTAAAATAATCGCCAGTTAGTCAATGCTCATATAATATTTTTTATGTTCTGGCACAGGGCTGTCTTTCTGCGTGATGGAAGCGAATTTCCACAATGAAGGGGATAAACTTTGTAATGTAATTAGTAATGAATAAAATGTTTCATAGCACCAGTCCGTTTATTTAATCGCGAAATCTTTTAAATAATAACTATTTATAAATATACTAATAATAAACCACTCAACCAGAATTAAATTAAGAAACAATTTGTCTACTTTATAATTTAATTTCAATATTTAAGAAACAACTATGTACTTATACATACACGAAAACCACCGTAACTTATAATTAATTAAAAAAATTTTTTTTAAGTAAATAAAAGTGGTCAACGTACAAAATTATGAAATTAAAAAAACTAGGAAGGGATTTACAATCCCAGGCACTGCGGTCGGCGGACTTGTTATGCAAGTGGTAAAACCTAACTCATACATAAAAAAAAAAAAAAAAAAAAAAATGGAATAGACTTCCGCAATTTAATTGGAAATATGAATCAATATTTCCGACAACACCAGTTCCGATTGCAAGTTGACGATTCAGTGGATTGTATTGTCGATGACTTAGGTCTACTTGAACTGAATAATTAAACATGTTAGTGTAGGCAACATGACAAAACGAGATGACTTCGTGACTTGGCGGACTCGGATAGTACAAAAAAAATTTAACAAGCTTTTTTCAATTCAAGTATAAAATGCACTAAAAAGTAAACAATAAAATTTTCATCAGTCGCAGAATAAAGCGTGGGTGCAGATCAGATTAATTAGAAATTATTAAAGATATTTGTAAGTGAGTATTGATGGACACCCAGAGTTTATTCTCCAAATGAGGAAAAATTTGTTTTTTACTTTGTAGTGCATTTTATACTTGAATTGAAAAACTTTTTTTAATCTTTTTTTATTTTATTTTTTTACTTTTTGGTGATGCATCTTGCAATCGATTTTTTTTGTATAATTATTTATTATTTTTTGCAAAAAAAACAAAAAAATTTCAATTTTGCAGAAGTTTTTAATTTAAATATACATCAATGATTAATTAAATTTATGATAACAAATGCTGATAATTTTGAATATTTTTTCGTAATTGTTTTAACAAAAAATTTAAAAAATTTTCATTCAGCATTTTTTTATATACAAATGTTCAAAAAATTAAACGATGTAAGAAAACTTTTAGGACAACGCTGGGCTCGAACTAGCTTTCAGTGTGAAAAGTGTTAGAAGAAACTAACACCATCTACTGAGAAACACTAAAACTATTTTTCCATGTGAAATTTTACTTAATTAGAGCACCATGAAGCAAAATTTGATGTGCCTAATTATTGAATATTGCATTGTCATGAATATTGCATGACGCATGCAAGTGTGCAAAATTTCAAGTTGATTGGATGATGGATTTTTTTTTATGTTTAACGTCCGACTATTGTGCACACTTGGGCTAATGCAGACGATGGGATGATTTATAGCGTATGAAAATGCCAAGCCCTTGTCGCGAATCGAACCCGGGTCCTCGGGGTGAAAGCCTAGTAGGCTATCCATTAGGCCACCGAAGCGGCTGAAATGGATGATAGAAAGTGGTTAAAAATTGATTACAAGATGTGAACCATGAAACATACAGACAGATGAAGCAAGTTAAGAAAAAGTGTGTAATAAAACACACTCATCAAGGGATTAGAAATGAGCCCAATACAATCGAGAAGTATGGTTATGTTTTTACAATCGAAACAATCGATTAAAACATCTCGTAATCGCATATCACTGAAATTTAATTGAGTATGAATTTTGACAGTCAGATTGTTATTACAAAAATAAATTTGTGTGCCTATTTTGAATGAAATTAGACCAAAATTGTCACGTTATAGTGCTCAAGCACACACACAATGTCCTCATAGCAAAAATAAAATGTATTACATATAAAATATTAAACAATAATGTATGTATGTAATGTTAAAATATTAAACAATAATTAATTGTGTCAAAACAAACTTAGTGTATTGTTTCTCCTACCCATACCAAAAAAAGTTAAAAAACATTAAAAATATCTAACAGTATAATTTTTCAACAAATAACTTATATTTAATTACTTGACATTAGCTACAAAACAAACATTAAATTCACTCATATAAATTATAATCGTCTTAATTTAACTTACACTCTCTTTTTGAGGTAGCTGATTAACGTTTTCATAAATTTCATTAAACTAATTTGTGTTTTCCCCTTGAATAATACAAATCTAACACTTACTTTAAGGAGTTTAGGAACAATGCAGCTCCAAATGTGATAACATTATCTTAGAATTTTTTTATAGATCTTATGCCAGTTAGGCTAATGAGGACTAAGAATAGATAATGCACTTAAAATAGCAAAAGAAAGACTTAAAATTGGCCTAATTTCTCAAAATTTATTCATCAGATTTTGACCATATTTGAGTACACATACAAGTCAAGTGGGTATGGCAAAATTTGAAATAGAACTAATTTATCATCTGGGAGTAAATTTGAAAAAAATAAAATAAATTCTAACCCCCATATGATCTCAGTTAGAAACCTTGAGCAAATTTCTAGAAAAATCTGAAGAATTAATTTAAAAAAGCTTGCTGATTGTTTATAAACCAGCTATTTTGCGAAAAATAATACATCAATGAGAGAATATTTGTAATCTGTTTATACTATTAAGTAGATCTTCCATTATCGAATGTTGTTCATTTATAGAAGTTTTAAAAATTTCAACGAGATAATTAATTGGGCATCACAATTTTTCATACAAACTGTTCACTTTTTTAAAGTTAATTCACTCTAATATATTTTGTATTTTTATTTACAGATTTTCGGTATTTTACTTATAGTATCTTCTATTGTTGGCCTGGTGCTTACTTCACACGCGGATGAATATGCTGCCACTCACATCATAATAATAGGTAAATAGCTAAAAGTTAGATCTGCCACTGTGCATAAACCTTCTTTCATGCACATACTCCTTACAATAGTTTAGATTGGTTTTTCAGGTTATGGGATTTGGTGCCACTGGCACCGCAATCTATTGATCTATTGCGCAACTAAGCTTCTTAGATTTTAGTTCAGTAGATTGGTGCCCTTAATGAGTTGCAATAGTCCATTAATTAGCTCATTCTGCTGGAGGTTCTCAGGATCCTAGAAGCCAAACAATCCTGTTGGCAAGAGCCTCACAATCATAGATTATTTGGTCTGCATTTTCCTCTTCCTTTCTACATAACCTGCACATTTTCTCTGTGGTACATTCCTATCCTATTCATGTGCCAGGGTCTAACATAAAGTCCCGTGATTTTCCTGAGCTACCCTTTGTCCAAGATTGTACTGTTCCTTGTTGACAGCCCTCGAGCCTTTGGGTATGATTCCCTGACGGGGTCTGTCATTGCAGCCTTACAAGGGCTGTTTTTCACACCCAAGGTTTGATCTCTGGATTGTCTCCTGCTTCTTTCTTGGTTTAATTAGAAGTTCTGCTGCCTACTTTCTTGTCAGTTTGTGCTTTTGCGCTCCCGATAAACGTCTTACATAAACATCTGATAAAAATGTTTGATGTAAGCATTGGTCTGATTTGAGATAAACCATAGCCTTACTGATTTGAGATGTTTAACCTCATCTCTCATGTCTTCCTCTGCAGGTTGGGTAGATCCTCCTGGTGTCTTTACGGTCTGCTGCAATCCTTATAAGTTCCATGGAGTTAAATATAGCCCTCTTTTTCCTTCCCTTCATGTTATTTTTTTACCCAGGTCAACTTTTTCCAGTTCCCAAAGGTTTTCTGGGTTTTTCAGGTTTATGGTTTGTTTTCAGCTATTAAAATCCTACAAGTAGCTAAGAAAATAAAGTGTTCACCAATAAGTAGCTAAGGAAATAAAAAATTTGCATGTGTGGTAATGACAGATTAAAACTGGAGGTTTTGTAGTATTGAGAGTCCATATAGGCTCCCCATTTAGCTTTGCAGCCTTCAGAATGTGCTGATCATGTCGGCTTGGGACGAAGTGATCCAACCCAAGAGCAGATAGATGAAGGAAGGAACCTAGGGCACCTCGGAATTGCCAAACCTGTACTCACAATGTGTGAGCACTTCAATTTTAAAAGTTCCGTTTGCTGTTTTATTACTCCCTCAACTTTACCCACCTACGACACCTCTATAAGATATTCTAATATTTTAGTAGCCAAACATAAATCTCTTAACACCTAATTTTTACAACAATAATTTTTGAACATAATTTATTTTAAAAAAATATTTATTCAAGTATTAACTACACACAGCAACTAATTGACTATAATTTATAATATTTTGGTTAACTTCCTTAATTCTGAAAGCTCATACCTTGTTAAATGTTTTTTCAATCGCTATAATAAATAAATGTTACGATTAAAGTATGTTCACAATCTCTAAATGTTTAAATATATCAATCGTGTTATTGAACATCAAAAAAACTTCAGTTTGATCTTTTATTTTTACATCACATAATAAAAATAATCATGCTCGGCATACAGCTGTAGCGCTGATGTGATGGAGGTGAATTTGCAAAAGCAAATTTTTTTAACTTATCTTTCTCTTAAACTCTTATTTCACCATCATAATCAGCATTAAAATTCACATATAGTAGCTTTTTAAAATTACATTAAAATAACTAATAATGAACCCTGATGACCATCATATTCAATTTTTTAATTTTAATGAATTTTGAAACTCAAAATTCAAAATGTTGATTTATACTGCTTTTCATGCTGAATAGGATAGTTAAATCAAATTTAAAAAAAAGGTAAGACTTATTATTAATTTTTAATAAACAAACTTTGAGTTTGTTGCAACTATATATTTAGGATGCATGAGGATGATCATTGGTTTCAAGAGTATGGATCAACTTTTGTACTAAATTATGTAACTTAAAACCATGAAGTTGATTCCCTATCGAAATGTCCTGTATTGATTTATATATACAATGATGACAAATGCCAAATAAACTGTAAAAATAACATGAATATTACATCATTAGGTAACAATTTTAAAAACAGAATATTGGTTTTTTGAACAGAATATTGTCGTATATGATGACAGTTGAAAATAAATAGCATACAATTGTAATAAATTTAAAGCTGTTGCAAATAACTATTTTTCCCTATTGTTGTTCTTATTATTGCATCATATATTATTTATCGAGTCAACATCCCTTTTTCTCAGCACATACTATTAGTACAGGCATAAATGAGATATCTTTAGAAAGACTTTAACCGGCTTCTGACATTGCAAAATGTTGTGTTAAAACTCACTGTTTGTGGAAAATTTTAACATAAAAAAGACACTTTTAACTGTCGTAGGCAAAACGGCATCACAAATCAGACAATATTTTACATATTTTAAGAAGCTAACTGATTAATTACGAATAGACAATTCCACTTCAAATGTCATTTTTTGCATAACGTGCTTAGAACAATTTGAATATTTACTTAAAAGTCATTAAACTTAAGGGTTATGTGGCCCTACTGACAGTCCCGTATCCCTGCCTATCATACAATCCGGGACAAGCATTTCGAATACCAAACACATATTTTGGACACTGATTTTACACAAATATATTTGTGATTTCTCCTTCCAACGTGCATTTATCTAAAGTTAATAAGGACATCATAAAATATGAAGTACAATTTAAATATCAAAATACAGTTAGAGGTTATCAAACATGCTTTTTCAATTGACTAGAAGACAGTTACCTATTAAAATTGCATTTGCTATCACTATAAACAAGTCGTAGGGGCAAACACTTCAAAGAGCAGGATTGTATTTGCCAAATGCCGTCTTTACTCATGGACAATTGTATGTAGGCTTTTCAAAGGTAACTAATGTAACCAGCATGTTTGTATCCATTAAAGAAAATGAAACACTTAATAAAAAAGGTTGTGTTTACTTCAAATTTTTATTGTGCAAAATTTCGCACGGGCTCCTGGTTGCAAATAATTAAAATACACGCATAAGAGCCAGTATTACTATGTAGACTTGGTGACATTAGGCTGTTATTAAAAAGTCTGGTCTACAAAATAAATTTTACAGAAATTTCAGTTTTTATGCATACAGTTTTCTTACCACTTTGAAAAGTCCTAACTTAGTCAATTTTTATTTCACAACAATGTTATTTAACCTTATTATGGTATAGGCATTGTTAATGTTTCTGGTGAATTTGAAAAACGTTGGAGGAAAATTGAAATTATTGTGATTTTTTTAAAAAAGTGTTTATTTTGTTACCCACAATTTTATTGCAATAATTCTTCAACAGAAGTTTGTAATATTACAACACTATTATCAAGATCTATGTTCAATCAAATTTACAATTGTGTTTAATAAATAGTCGTAATTTGTTAAAATGAATCAAAGTAAAGTCTCTAGTAATAAGTGTAACATTTTCATGTTTTATTTAGCATTTAGAACTAATAGAATTTTAACAAATTAATTTGATTTTCAGGGTCACGGTTCGCATTAATAGTAGCATTGGCTTACGGGATTGTAACAACCATTATACACGCTACGTTGTTAATTGCTGTGTATATTGTAAGTATATATCAATACAATTTACAATAATACAATACAACAATACAATATAATAACAGTACAATAAAATACAATTTAACATTTGTAATACATGGCACTACAGAACCATGGACTCCTTTAAAACAAATGTTTATTGTTTTATTTATTCATTTTTTGGTTCCATAAACAAAGATACTTATAAATTTGCATGCATGTCCATCCAGTAATATACCTCTTACTCATAAAGAATATGATTGATCACAATAAAATTAGGTGAAAATGGTTTTTGTACCAGCCCAAATCCAGAAAAAATATAAAGGTTGAAATAAAAATAATTAGGGAAATAATAATAATAATCTTAAAGGCATTTTATTTTATCTAGTGTTTGGTATTGTTTTAAAAGTAGACGTAATGCCCTTGAGTCTGTAATAAATAGAGCTCCAATGTTAAAATCAGGATGCCAGAATGAAAGGTAAATCAGACATCAGAGTGCTCTGAACACGTTTTCCTACTACCTGCCCATTCTTGAGGCTACGAATTGCTGCAGTGACATATATTTAGCTTACACTCAGTAAATATGTCTAATTAATATTAGTGATTCATACATTAACAAGTAACCTAATTTTGGCCACAAAAATCTAACCTAAAAGCACATGGTTCCTTTTCCTCCTGATAGATAATGTTGTCCATTTTCAGTCACACAATTTCCTATGCAGTGAGTTTTTGTATTGTAGACTCAAGGAATAAATATTGATACCGAAAATATGTGTACATTTATCATATTATAATTATAGAGTCGCCAGACCTCTCAAAAAATTCAAATTTTTTTTGTTTTCCATTTCTAATGTTTACATACTAGGTCAGGAAAATATCAAAAAGTTCATAAACTTCGTTTTGTGGGAAAACAAAAATAAATTTTTCACACATTTATGTCTATGTTTTGTGTGTGTGTGTGTGTGTGTGTGTTTCTTTATTTTGTAAAGAAATTTATATTTTAATGATAACTTTCTAAAATTTTCTATTTGATTTTTGTTTGAACTGAACTGAAAAAAAAAATAGTGATGTCAGCCTAACTAAAAGCCAAGTCAGCAATCAGGAAGCATCTTGCTGACAATTGTAATATATCTTGATTGTTAAACCCAACTGGGTTGATTGTTAGGTTATACAATGATTGATTGTAATAACTTCTCACAACCATGTATTACTACATTATTGTGATTATTCATCTTTACAACCCCAAAAACTATGATTTTGACACAATTATTGGTAAATTTTTGGTCACTTCTTCATTTAATGGGTGCTGGAGAGTCATTCTTAGTATTCGTACAGTCAACGATGGTATTTCACTCCGAAATCCTTAAGACTAAATGGATTGGTGTGAAAATTTGATAGAAAATGAACAAAGGTGTAAGAAAACAAAAGTTTCGATTACCATTGTACGCTTCAACCCCAGGGGGTAGTACCATCCCTTCTCGGGGGAGGAGATGAGAATTATAATATGCAAAATAACTACAAAAATCAATATAGAAACAAATTATAAGCAAAAAATGTTCTATGAGATTTTTTTGATAAGTCAAATTTTTACGAGTTATTAGCAATCAAAAATGCTTGTTTTTGTCAAAAATGTATTTGTTTTAAACAATTTTTGACAAATAACTCGAAAACCGTATGTTTTATCGGAAAAAAGGTAATGAACAAAATTAAAGCTTGTTAAAAAAATGAAGAAATGGGCATTTTTTTAGTTTTTGAAAAGTGGAATTGAATTGTTTAACCTCAAATAATGGGAAAACTAAGCATTTTTTGGGGAAAACTCAATGAAACGTTTTTGCCGTTGTAAAGGATTACTTTAAAAATCCTTCAAAATGAGCGGTTGTAAAAGGTTTTTGCATGAATATTAACAGAGTTATGGTCAAAATAATGTTGACTTTTACTTCATCAGCGAAAAAATCAGCATTAAGACTGTTACATTTCGACCAGGATTGAAAATAAATGTAATACATGAACCAATTTATCAATTTGAGTCTTAATAATAAGTTCCTAATGTTTCATGGATTTAGGATTTGTACTTTTGAAAAAAAACTCTCTATTTTAATAAACAAAAAATTAAGTTTTCTAAAAAAATTTCTTATTTTCAAAATAACTGGAAAACTAAAGAAGATATATAAAACATGCAAGAGTATAAAAATATAACTTCTTTTTTGACAATTTTTTTACATTTTTATTTATCTCTGTAGGGTGGGAATGAGATATGACTGTTTAAAGTTCATATTTTAGTTCGAGGATGACCTTGTCCAAGCCCTTTGACCTTGAAAATTTCAAAAAGTAAAGGTCTAAATGGGTTCAACTTTTTTTAGCACATAGCCCTAATAAATACCTATTAAATAGTTTTTAGGTCTTGTTAATATCTCAAAAATGAAGGAGTTATTGGCAAAAACCAAATGCACTGATTTACTGGATTTTAGAAGCACGCAAATTAAAGGGGTGGTTTTTACAGGTGCAAGGTACATAATAAGTCATGATTCGCATCACGTGTCACTTTTCTTCTGTATATTTAAACGAATTCAACTTTCAAATATTTAAATCAAAATTATTCACAATAAATGATGATATTAAGGGATGATGTTACAGGTTGGAAATAAAAAAAACAAACATTATTTTTAAAAATATAATTATTTTGCTTAAGAATGTTTAATTTATTGTAAGTAAACCCGTAAATGATTTGATACCTACTTTTTTGCCGATAAGGGGTTTTTTTAAGGGTAAAAATAGTGAAATGCATCACAAATAGTATTTTAAGTCTCAGTTAAAATGTAATTACTAGAAAGACACTTTATTACAATGATAAAAGTCACCTCACTTTTTATTTTTTGTTTACAGGGGTGGTTTTTAAGAAATGCAAGATTAAATACCATAAGTCATGCTTCGCATCATGTATCACTTTTCTTTGGTATATTTGAACAATTTCAACTTTCAAAATATTTAAATCAAAATTTTTCACAATTTTTTCGAAGGGGTAATAGTAAGGGATGATGTTAAGGGTTGAAAATGAAAACAAAACAAACATTATTTTAAAAAATGTAATTATTTTACTTAATAATTTTTAATTTATTGTAAGTAAACCCATAAATGATTTGAAACAGTTGATACTCAATTTTGTGCCTACAAGGGGTGGTTTTTGAGGGTAAAAATGCTGAAATGCATCACAAATAATATTTAAAGTCTTAGTTAAAATGTAATTGTTAGAAAGAAATTTTATTACAGTGTTAAAAGCCACTCATAATTTCATTTTTACCATTTTTTGTTAAAAGGGGTAGTTTTTACAGGTTGTAACTTTGTTTATAATATTACAACATATATGCATTTTGATAAAAAATTGAAATTAAACTATTATAAAAGCTTATGTTTACATATTTTTAATTTTTTATCATAAGGGTTGAATTTCACCCCCAAAATATAAAAAGCGTAAAATATAAAAAAACAACCCCAATATATAACTTTTATTCTGGAGGGTAAGATGAGCTTGTGTGCAAATTTTCATGTAGATTGGTGTAGTCCTAAGGATTTCGGAGGTAATGTCTCATTTTTACAGTCGTTGAATGGACTATAATATGTGTACCAAGTTTAAATGAAATCGATCCTCAAATTCCAAATATATTGTAGAATTTACAATTTACACAAACCCCACATATTATTTTTTACTTATATAGTATAGGTTGTAACAAATTGTTGATAAGATAATGAATCTATGTAGCTTTTATGTGACTTGCTCTTAGTTTAATTAATTAAAATTAAATCAAATTTGTTTAAGTACTCTCTTATCTTTATAATACAAAATTTATCTGTTAGTTATTTAAATATATTTAGCTCATTGGTTTTGATTGTACTTTGTAACTGAAAAATAATTCAATGTTTCAGAAAAAGTCGAAACTTATAATGACCTACTTAGTCCTTCTTGGAATCGTCACTGTCCTTTGTATCATTTCTTTAATATGGAATATCTGTAACGTGATTACAACAAATTTCGAAGCCAGTCATCTGTATACCCTATTAGAAATAAGTATTTGCACCGGTAAGCTGTTTTTTATTTTATTAAGAATTTCATATTAATATAATATACTAGTCTCATGAAACCGTCTTGCAACCCCAGGATTTCATCCAAAGGGCAAGGGTTTGAAACATCACTCAGCGCACTAGAAGATCAGATACCCCTTAACACAAAAATTTTTTTAAAACATTTTTAAAAAGCGTTAAAATTACTTTAAATTAAAATTTTTAAGTACACAAATATTTTAAAAATACAACATCTGTTCAAAAAAAGACTGAACTTTATTCATAAATTTTTTATCACAACACTAACAACTTTACACATGCTTGTCTCCTTCAAAGTACTGCCCCTTGCTTGCTATGCACCAGTCCCAGCATTTTTCCACTGTTCATATGCTCTCTGGAACTCATTTGGTGTGATATCTTTTAGCTGTGCCAGCGGTTTCTCTTGAATTTATTTACACTTTGAAAACGGCATTCTTTTAATATGGATTTTAGTTACAAAATAAATAATTATCTATCAGAGCCATATCTGGCAAGTACAGAGGATGGAGAAGAACAGCTGTTTCATTACTGGCCAAAAATTGGTCAGTCAGCAGAGATGAGTGACTTGATGCGTTGTCGTGGTGCCAAATCCAGTTCTTGTTTTTCCATAGTTCAGGCCTTTTCTATCACACATCCTTCCGTAAACACCTTAAAATATCCACTTAAAACTCCTTGTTGACTGTCTGACCTTGTGGCACAAATTCGTGATGAACAACTCCAAGGCAGTCAAAGAAAACAATCAACATCGACTTAATGTTTTGAGATACTCATGCGTGCTTTCATGGCACATAGCAAATGTTGACCACACCATTGTGATGTTTGTGCCTTCATTTCGATATCATATCCAAATACCCAGGTTTCGTCTCTTGTGATGATAGTTTTCGTAAAGTTTTTTTTTGTTGTTAGCACTATGAAGCAAATCCTGGCTAATGCTGGCACCTTTTTGTTTACCTGTGAGCAGTTGTGGCATCATTTTTGTGATGCATGCAAAATTTTTCTGTTAAAATTTTGTGGCACGACCCAATGCTGATCCCAACTTCTGCACAGTTAAACGACAATTTCCATGACTCACAGATCGAACATCAATTTTTTCATCACTTGTTGATGTTGAGGGTAATCCTGATCTTGGGTTTTCATCGGTCGATGTTCTGCCCGATTTGAAACGCGTACATCGCAGCATTGAGTACGGTTCATACAATCATCCTTATGGGCCTTCTGAAGCAACGCCCACGTTTCAGAAAAAGATTTACCAATGTTAAAACAAAATTTAATGTTACAACATTGCTTTTTCAAAGTCCTTCATTTTCAGTATGTATTAGAGTGCTGACTGTTTTACTTTTGGATAACCATAATTTGTTATTATTTAAAATTAAAAGAAAGGCTTGTGTTATAATACAAACATTTAAAGACACTGAACAAATCAAACTTTGCATATAAATTAATTTTGGCAATATCTTGCAAACTTTGTTATTCAACAAAATCAATTTGTTTCCAAATGACAGCCATTAAAAAATTTTCTGTTCTTACTTTCCTATTCATATAGTCTTTTTTCAAAATTGTATTTTTTATATCATACAATATGTCCTTCATTTATTTTCATACAATATGTAGTTTTCATGACATGAGTTTTCAATGACGATTGCAAATGTAATTTTACTTATAATTTTATATCATTACAATATTTTTAAGTAAATTATTTCATGAATTGTTCCAGGCCTCCAGATATTATTCTTTTGGATAACATATAATTACTATCGTTTGATGGAAGGAGAAAATACAACTTCTGAATAGGCCTTAACTATTTTCGAACAGCATCTGAAGAAGCAACAGTGAACTGCTTTTCTTGCTGCTAGACGACTAACTGGGATAACATTCTAAATTATATATAACATTTATTAAATCCATACCAAATTGAAAATTTAATATTTTATTTTATGATATGCGATACAAATATATGTTTATGATAAATACTTAACTATTTGTAATAACTACATGCATATAAAAGTTTGTTTTAAATCTTCTAATCCAATTTTTTAGCTTGCCTGTTAAACCACACACATTTACCAGTAATATCATTTGTGTAACAGTAACAGTCCCATCTCCCTTGTTGTTGCAGTTAAACAGCTGTTTTTTGTATGTGATATATATATATATATATATATATATATATATATATATATATATTAAAAATTTACTGAACACTTTCTCATTTTTTTAAATACAGCTTATTCTATCAAACCTGTCAACATTACGAGAAAAAATATGTAAACTCTGTAATGTTTTTTATTTATTACCATTTTGACTGTATGAGTATTTTATTACCATTTTCATGACAAAATGAGCTAATACACAAAATGAGCCATCATGGTAACACCTAAAGTTTTCGTAAGCACAAATTCTGACCTCTAGCTGATTTCTTGGGAGCTAGTTATTTAAATACTTTATACTTAACTACAAAATCTGTTCAACACTTTCAAAATTGTAGCTATTCCAAAATTTGAAATGAGTTTAAAATAAATATTAATTTAACTCGTGAGAAATGGTAAAGAAAAGGCTTAAGGACATATGTAAATAAAGAATACTCGATTTATATATACTTCAGATATTCAGAAACAAGTAAGAATAAATAAATATATATTAAACATACTAAGTTATCCATTTTTATAAAAATAAATACGTAAACAAATGGGAGGATAGTATGTTTGCACCACAACCATTATCTGGCAATGAAAAAAAGGTGGATACCAGAAAGATAGGTGATTTAATATTTTAATTTGCATAACAATAGAAAATAAGTAAAAAAGAAGTTATTTTAACAAAATCAAAATTTAAGAAAAAGAAATCAGTTTTAAAATAAAATTTTATTTATAAATCCCCAAATTAAGTCACAAAGATAAAATTCATAAAATTGGCCAAAAACAGTGCTCTCTCCAAAGACTAGTGCAAGAATAGCAAAGACAATTTGAATTTCTGTTCTGAAGAAGAATGCATTAGTTTGGGAGATTCTTCAAAGACACTGGGGAGTGCAGTTGTTGATCACCAGTCTCCAACATCATAAGTTTGGCTTTTTAAAGTTAAAGTGGAAAAAGTGAAAATTATCATCAAATAACAGTGCAAGGGAGAAAAGTCCAGGTCATTTGTAACTATATATGTATAGTTACAAATGAAATGGATATTAAAAAAATAATTAAATAGCCAGTATATATTAATCAAATCCAGATAAGAAAATGTCTAAGAAATAAACAATGTAAATTTCATATTTTCTAAGACCCACTTTGAACATGTGATTTTCAAAAATCAACTAAATTCCTAAAATACAATTTTATTCTGATTTTGTTTTATCTATCTGTATTAATTTATTCAACTAAATCTTGAATGTGCTCCACACAATAAATCCTGCCTTGAGGAAAGGACTCAATAATAAATTAACCATATCTGTGATTGTCATAAATTATATATTATAACGTGCTCTACGAACTTGTTCTACAGAACTGCCAATGGCTCAATAAAAACTATACACATGTGTTAGAATAAGAACAATTGACCATTATTATTTCTTTGTTTGTTGAAATGTGTATTAAAAACTAGTTAATAATAATAGCTAAGGAATTAACTAATATATATTTATTTATAGCGATGTAGTTTTCTTTATCTGTTGATCAAACCTAATAATATGGAATGAATATTTTTTGTATTTAATGTTATTGTTTGTTATCTTTAAGATTAAGCTAAATGCATGAACCGAGATCGTATGTAACAACAGTGTATGTATAGAGAGAACTGCATTTGCGTATACGTTTAAAAAACACAATGAAAGTAATTTTATATTGTTATGTTTTCTGACTCATTTTGTCAAAACAACAAAGAAATTTGATTACCCAACTAGTTCTTACTAGCACCAATCTTAAGCCCAGCAAGCCGGTTTTCAAAAGCCTATGTCTGGGAATCAAGTCAGCAACACTCTAGAAACAAATAATCTCTTCTGACTGGTTCATAGTTCTGATTGGTGTGTTCTTTCTCTGGTTCTAACAATAGATTATGGTAACTGCCATAATTTCGAGTATAATTTGAGGCAAAAATCGTTGTTCAGCAGAACATCATGAAGGACCACTCATTACAGAACAACTATATGATAGCCTGTCAACACCTGGAACAACTATGTAGAATATACCAACTAGCTTGCATGGAAAAAGTGGAATCCAGCCAAATTTAAAGAACAAAACAAATTTCTTACTCGTCACCATTCCAAACTGGAAGTGCCCTGCCAGCTCTTGTAAAAAACTTTGCATTTTTAAGTTTTTAGTTTCAAATTTGCTGTATCTAATCTTTGAAAAACATTTTCCAGTGATTCAAGTTGCTCGTCAAATGTCGAGCCATATGAGACCAAATCAGCTACGGATATTATAATTCCACAAACCATCAAACAACTTGTTCACGCTCCTTAGAAAGGAATTGGTCAAGTATACTGATATAATCCCCATCGGTCAGGTGTAGTGATATAGTCATGAATGTATAGTGTTATGCATTGCTGTTTTTAGTGTAGAATGCATAACGCCTGGCTTGCTTAGAGTGCTTACTAAGTAATTCTAAGTAAGGTAAGAAGCACCTGTATGTGTGTTATCATACTGTTGACACAACTGCATCTGTCCTTTCATAAAATCAATGTATACCTTTCTTTAACAATGGTATAGACCACCATCGTTATCAGGAATCCCTTCATTTACCCGTATGTGAAATAGTTGATATTCCCGAGGATTCTGCTACTCACTAGAATATGTCTGTCATACCCCTGACCTGATTAGTTTTTTTTTTTATACCTCTTCCGGTATTCTTTGAAATATGTCCCTTTTTATTACATAACACAAAATTTGCGAGGAATGGTCGCTTTTACAAGATGGGTTATCTGATCTTTTATCTTTATTTTCATTTCCACTGTAACTGCAGCATGACTAAGTACTGCACTCTACATTGTGTTGATTTACATTTCTATTGTAACTAACTGGGCACAATCCTTTTTTTTACCAAGCACACTTTCATAAAATGTTACCAATGCGTTTACAAAATGTCAGCATATATAAGAAACACTAAAAATGTTTTTTCCATTGTTTTTTTACTAATATTTTAACATAATTTTGTAAAAAAAAACTTTCAAAAGTACCTAAAGACATTTGTAGAGCAAAAAGTTATAAAACCCCATAAATACCTGGAAAAGCTTTTGATTTTTTTTTCAATTTTATTGAGTAGTAAGTACCATTCCTAATTTCATTTTAAAGCATTAAATGGCAGGGTTTCAGTCCTTTACTGCCCAACATTTCATCAAAACATTAACAAGTCTTGTATAAAGCTCAAAAACTAAAAATACCCTAGGTTTTGGGTATTTATAATGGCATTGGGTAAATCCCCAATTTATAAATACCCTTCACTGGGTATTTACCAGGTCCACACCACTAATTATGTGTGTATTTAGTTTTTCTCATCAGTAAAGTGGAATTTTCAAGAATTAGGTTCACAACACATTAAAACTCCAAATCATTTTCAGATGTTTAATTATGTATTATTGTTATAGTTTGTAGTACTGTTAAACTGGCTGATGCACATTTGTTAGGAATTTGGGATCTTACCTAACTGGGGTTCTTTAAACAACCAACTATCAGTGATTTTGCAGACATAAAATAAATAGGGGAACTGAAAGGGTTATTTTGTGAAAATGATATGTCTGATATTATAAGTAAAATGTGATGACAATGCTACTTGACAGCCAACTTTTTGTTCAATCTGAGAAAGAATGAAAGCTTGTAAATGGGTTTTCCCTGTCCTGTCCCATGCCGACAAGCCTTCCTCAAACAGTGAGGCTAAAGTCTGGTTCAATTATTGTCTCTCATCCCTCAAGTGTCATACTATCTAATTAATTTTCTTTTTTCCTATAACATTATTTAATGACCTTGGTAGCTTAGTAAATTGCTTATTATTACCTTATTCAATTTGGTGTCTCCTGAACAGTACATGCTATGACAAAAAAAAAAAAAAAATGCAGGCAGATACAGTAGTTGAATAATTAATAGAATAGCCTATATACAGTATGTTTTTAATTTTAAAAAATCCAAAATAGTGTACTTCTATATTAGTTAGTTAACAATGATTTTACATCATGAAAATTGTTAAATGGTAATTTTCATTATGTTACTTACACTAGCCTTTGTCTAACGTGTTGTGTTGGCATACTTTGTGTTTTTTTAAGAATAATGGTGTGTGTGTGTGTATGTGAATTGAAATGGGATTTACTGCCGAACTTTAGGTTTTTCTAATTTTAGTCAGAAATCGTTTCATTGAGACAAAAATGTATTTCATAAATTGTTTTAATAAAAGTTTTTAAGTAGGCAAGGCAGAAGTATGCGCTGAGCAAACAAAGATAAGAGCGACCTGACTGTTCTGAACGGAGCAAGAGTGGGCTGGAAGCGACGTGTGTAGAACAGAAATGACAAACCGCGTACTACCTGGCTGACATAATATTTTTAAAAAGAATTGCAATCGAAATAATTGACAAATCTCCAAAAATGGTAATTTTAAAACTGATTTTTGCACTAATAAAGCAATGCAAACAAAACACAAATAGTAACATTTTGCTAAAAAAAGCCTTAGTTTAAGAGTTATTAACCAATATAGAAATGAATTAACTACATGAGTAAAGTTACGGAAATAGTTTTTTTACATTAACAGTTTATAAAATAATTGAAATAATTATATCGAAGAATAAGTTAAAAATATGTATAGCTTTAGAGATATAAAAATATGTAGTAGGAATGTACAAGAAAAAAGCAAATCATCGAAAACAATCAAGTTAGAATAAATATATATTGTAAATCGAATGGAGGACAGGATCCTATATAAAATAAATATTGTAAACTAAACGAGAATTCATAAATATCAAACTAAATAGCCTATGTCACTAGGCAGATAAAAACAACGAAAAACTATTTCAGGGTTAAAATTATTGTTAAATTGTTAATTAAGATAAAATTATTAATTAAGTACATCACTTAAAATCTGAATAATTCCAGATTAACCAGCAATCTGGTGAAATAGGTAATATTGGTAAAATAAACTTGTCAAAATTAAACAAGGATTAGAAAAAATAAATTAGGGCATTGTAGTAAATGTAAAACCTGAAAATAGGTGAAAACTAATAATAAGAGACAATACAGTTGACTGAGATAGGCGAAGAACTAAAAACTTAGTTAACTTTAAAACTACGAGTAATAACGCTACAGCTTCAAATCAAAAAAATCATCAGAAAATAACAAACAATTTGGCAGGTCAATCAGGAAAATCGTCCCAGCCAAAGAAAAGTTACAGCAATTCAAAGAAAAAATAGCTAGTAAAAATGACAAGATTTTGTAGAGGTGTTAAGCGGAGATTTAGGAAGGAGTTGCTGTTGGTGGGAGAAGTACCTATACAACTAGAGAAAAACAAAAAATTAATTAATGCAAAAATAAATTAACTAAACCAAGAAAAGGTCTTTAGAAAAACAAACCAAAGGTAGATGACCTGCTAAGAGGTGACAAATAGCGCACAACACCTTTTACGGTCAAACAAGACTATCTTGAAGCAAAGGGAAAAAAGTATCAAAAAGGGAATTTTTGATCTCCCTTACCAGTCTAAAAATCTGAGGAGGTACACTTCACGAGTGTATTTCATCAATGTATTTCTGAAATTTGGAACAGGAGGTCGCACTACATGAGTTCATAAGAGCTTCCATTACAAAGCTGTTCATCCCCGTTGTGTCTTGACATAACGTGTAATTAAAGTAGTAAAATTGAATGAAATTTGAAATTAAAGCATCATCAAAATAAAAAATAATTAAACAAAAGGTAGTCCAAAGAAGAGGCTACCAAAACTAAATAAATCATAATTTTTGTGAAAAAAAAATAGAAAATCGTAAACTTACTAAAGGCAGACGCGTGTACAGAAAAACGGGGTTCAGCAGACAGACGATCTCACAGCATTCGATCTTTCAAGACAGTCACTAGGGATTGACAGTTTTTGGAGTCTACAGGGCTTCCTGAAAAAAGCGTTTCCCTTCTCTACTCGACTACAGGCTCCATCAAGGAACCAATCCAGGATTCAACAGGAAAGGAGTTTTCACCATCAGGACCAAAATCACTCTACATTTATTAAGGTACCGTTAGCATCTTCACTTATTTCCACATTTAGTAGTCTGTATTTGCATAAATTTTGCAAGTGGGTAGAGCTACCATTATTGCGAAAATTTCAAATAAATGAATAAAATGCAGCAATTATTAAAATCATTGTAACAGAAATTTAAAGAACATAAATTTGGTAATCTTAATTTGGTTAATGAGAAAAATTAATTCAAACCAAAAGGTCTAGCCGGTTAAGATGGTCAAAAGTGCCCCCAAACCTTTTACGAAAAAAAATACCCACTTGTAGAGGATCAAAAACTGTCACTATCCTGAAATTTTCAGCCCCCTAGAGTCAAACATAACCTCAAAAAAAATATAAACGTGATTTTCAGTATTTTTGCGATATCTCGGCTTCTAATAATGCTAGAAACTTCTTTTTTTTCATTTTGTAGGTTTTTGAAAGACCTACAAGTTAGTATTTTTTTCAAATGTTTTAAGGGAAATTCAAATTTTTATGAGCGTTTGAAAATTTAAAAATTCACAGTAATTCGAGGTTTTGGGGTGGTATCACGAAATAATTTTTTTAATATTTTCTACTTAAATTAATATTTTTGTGAATTTTTCAGATTTTTCGGTTGGGGAACATAGAAAAAACGCCAAAACCATCAAAACCCATATTTTCAGCTATTTTCTGGTTTTATCCATCTATAAAACATTACAAGTCATACCGATGTCATTTTTTTTTACTTTTTTTACAATTTTTCAGATGTATTTCTACAGCACTAACTGTCAAACCCCATCAAAAAATATAAAATATAGAATCATTTATAATTTTTTGGGTAAAAAACTATATGTATACATTTTTTTTCCACTGTTTTCAGGCTCGAAAAGATTGTTCGAAAATTACGTTAGCCATTGGAAAAGTCCTTCTATCTTTATTTCTGTAAAATATTTGCATATTTAAAAGGTAAGCGATTTTATCTCTCTTTTCGATATTATTGGTGCTAGAATTATAAAAATGAAAGAAAAAACTAAAAACTTCAGATAAATAGCAAAAAATTTATTTTAATCATCCTCATCGCTATCATCCATAATAGTTGTAACAATGTCCGTTTTTGAAAGATTTTAGTTAAATGCTCTGCTGGTCTTATTATTTTTGAAAGATATCTTCCATGGGAGAGGTAATATACTACTGCAGCAACATGCGAACAACAGCCAATTGTTCTCAAGCCATTTGCGCATTCGCAGCAGTATCGCAAAATTCCTCCGTATCCTATTGAGTTGGATTGGTAATGAATATAGCAATTGTATGTTTTTTTACTGATATGCCGTGATTGTACTTTTACTTTTATGATATTACTAGTTTCTTTCAAGTATTCTAATTTCAACGTTTCATTTTCACCCATAATCTCAGCAAGGTAGGAAATGGCAGCTAGATAGAAAAAATTGTAATCTAAGAAACACCTATAGAATTCGATGTTGTAATACATTACATTAAATATATATATTAATTGGCTTTTAACGTTAGTTATAGAGCCATCGATGTTCTAATAGGTGCCTATCGTTTGTAGCTGCCATCTAGCGCACAGTGTGTGTACACTCATAGGTAAACGATTCTATGTAGTATCGAATTTCGATTATTTTAACTTGTTTTACTGATAGTTAAGTTAATCAATACTCGCAATCTTCAGTTAATGTATTTGAGTATAAACAATAAAATAACATAGACGCGCAATTCTTTATACGAATTTACAACATTAGCGAATGGATAAGTTTGGAAGAACGCGTAAGAACGTCCGTGAACGCTCCTATGTAGAGAGGGCCTAATATCTCTTGCCGCCAAGATGTCGCACCCTCGTGTAAATGGCCTTACAATGTTAAAGTCACAATGTTAATTTAGTTTTTCTGTGAGCTTATCATATGCATTCAAGTATCATTGTTTTCATTATAAATAGCAAAAAGAATTACTTTTACTTTAATAGAATTAAATAAAAGAATTTTTACTTTTTGAGTACAATAAGTGTTTTAGAATCAATTTTTGTTGATAAATTGTAACATATTTATTGTAACATTGTAATACTTGTAAATTGTAACATAACTGTAACATTTTTATACTTATATCAAAATGTTATTAAAAGATAGGCTAGCACATTCAATGTTAAATGTTTCAAAGAAATAGTAGTATAGTTTTATATAAGCAATTTTTTTATATTTCCAATTTAAGGGTGGATATCAGTAGTACTATGGCTTTAGTTAATAATGGCTCGTTTTCACATAAGATTTTTAATATCGGACGGTAAGTATTAAATCCTTTTAAAATAACTAATATAATTAATATTTTGTGCATTTATACATTTCCATTAGTGATACACTGAAGGTATACGATTAGTAATGAACATTGGTATTCTTAAAGTATTGTATATTGTTAAATAATAAAGTGACCATTACTCTTAAGGCTCAGAAGTTCGTAAATAATACTCAGAAAATAGTCATGTGGTACTTTTAATGTGTTATTGGTAGTGTGGCGATGCTGTAATGCATTGTCCCTATGTTCGAAGATTGAGTTGACATATTATTTGAGCTAAAAGATCTGTCATTAAATAGTATTTTGTCATAAATAATCATTTTTCATCAGTCTAACCTAAAAATAACGACCTTGTCGCATTCTTTTCCCCAAACTCGTTGTGAAAATAACAATTGTAACCATTAGTTAATAGCCACATTATTTTCTTTTTTATACACAATAAACTGTTATTTTTATTGAGTTTTTATCAATCCATGCTTGAAAAAGTTTTACATAGCTTATATTAATTTTCAGTGTTTATCATGGCGTCTCTTAATCCAAAAGATAAATGCGTTGATTGTGGAATAACGACCAAGAAACTACAAGGATGGAAAAAACAATTGATTCTGAAGAGTTTGCAAAAATGTTTCCGAGGTTCTAGATAAAACTGTTACTTGTGGAGATTTTTTATGTAAAAAATGCTACAACCTCTACCATCTTAATTCTTCAAAAAAACGAAAAATAGAAAAAGAACCCACTCCAAGTACTAATATTCAATCTGATAGTCAACCAGGTAGTCAACAATCAGGATTTTCATTTGCTTCTTCTACAACGTTCTCACAATCGTCTGACTCATCATATCACGTCACGGAAAATGTTAAGAAACCAGAGGAATCTATTGAATTACCATATGCTAGGCCTACTGCAACTCATAAATGGTGTTTTCTATGCAATAAAACGAGTGGTATTGTTAATGTTCCGTTTGAAGCACGCAAACAGATTTTTATGTTGAGAAATATTTTTATACCTAATAATAGGTTGTAAAATAGGTTAATACCTTTAACCGTTGTTGTAAAGATCATCTTATAAAGAATCGGTTTTACGAAGATGAAATCTGTAATATAAGAATATCTTCTTACAGCAGTTTCGTTGGGTTATCTGACTTAACGAGATTGCTGGATTGTCTTAGCTTAGCTTCAACGAAGCAACTTACAGATCATGTAGCAGATTTTACGATTTCAGAACACCGATTGTACATTTTGACTGGTTTAAATTGGGATCAATTAATTGAATTGCGTGAGATGATGACTTCGTTAAGAAATTCAGCAAATAGAACAGTAACACAAGCCTTGGTTGTGTTTCTTTTAAAGTTTAGAAGTGGTAACTCTAATGAAATGGTCTCGGCAATACTTGGTTTAGATAATGCTCAGCAGGTATCGAATTTTTCCCAATCTATTTTACAGGCTTTTGAAAATGATGTTTTACCTACACGTTTTGGTTTGAAAGCTGTAAATAGAGAGGACTTCATAAAAAACCATTCAACTACTGTTTTAAAAAAGCTGCATGGCGTAATAGATAATCTCGCTGTTATCGCTGATGGAACTTACGTACGCCATCAAAAAAGCTCGAATAACGAATATCAACGGAAATCATATTCTGGTCAAAAAAAGACTCCACTTTGTAAGCCCTTTACGTTATGTGCACCTGATGGTTACGTAATTGATGTTGTTGGTCCATATTATGCTAATAAAAAACGATGCTGACATTTTAAAGGAACTTTTAATGAATAATGATGATTTTAAAAATTTGTTACAACCAGAAGATTTGTTTGTGCTGGACCGAGGGTTTCGAGATGTTGTTCCTGATTTACAAGAAAATAATTATCGTGTATTGATGTCTTCTCTCAAAGGAAAACGGAATCAACTTAATGCTTCTGAATCGAATCATTCTCGTCGAGTCACAATAATACGATGGGTTGTAGAAGCTATACATGGTATTGTACGACAAAAGTTTAAGTTGCTGCATCATCAATTAGATGACAGAATGATACCCAATGTTGGTACCTATGCCAAAATAGCTTGTTTTTTGGTCAATCAATTTGGAAAGCGTCTGATATCAAAAAATTCTGAAAGTGAAATCATTTTGAAACGCATTGAAGATAAAAACTCTGATGTAAATACTCTGGCCGAGGAAGCTGAAAAAAGCAGGTGGAGTAGGCGTAAAAGCCAGTTTCAAGCACTGACATCAGCTGATATTGATGATTTCCCAGAGATGACTGAAGAAGACTTGATAGTTTTCTTTACTGGAACATATCAGCTTCAGCAAGCCATTTCCTACCTTGCTGAGATTATGGGTGAAAATGAAACGTTGAAATTAGAATACTTGAAAGAAACTAGTAATATCATAAAAGTAAAAGTACAATCACGGCACATCAGTAAAAAACATACAATTGCTATATTCATTACCAATCCAACTCAATAGGATACGGAGGAATTTTGCGATACTGCTGCGAATGCATAAATGGCTTGAGAACAATTGGCTGTTGTTCGCATGTTGCTGCAGTAGTATATTACCTCTCCCATGGAAGATATCTTTCAAAAATAATAAGACCAGCAGAGCATTTAACTAAAATCTTTCAAAAAAACGGACATTGTTACAACTATTATGGATGATAGCGATGAGGATGATTAAAATAAATTTTTGCTATTTATCTGAAGTTTTTTAGTTTTTTTTCTTTCATTTTTATAATTCTAGCACCAATAATATCGAAAAGAGAGATAAAATCGCTTACCTTTTTAAATATGCAAATATTTTACAGAAATAAAGATAGAAGGGACTTTTCCAATGGCTAACGTAATTTTCGAACAATCTTTCGAGCCTGAAAACAGTGGAAAAAATGTATACATATAGTTTTTTACCCGAAAAAATTATAAATGATTCTATATTTTATATTTTTTGATGGGTTTTGACAGTTAGTGCTGTAGAAATACATCTCAAAAATTGTAAAAAAAGTCAAAAAAAATGACATCGGTATGACTTGTAATGTTTTATAGATGGATAAAACCGGAAAATAGCTGAAAATATGGGTTTTTGATGGTTTTTGGCGTTTTTTACTATGTTCCACCAACTCGAAAAATCTGAAAAAATTCACAAAAATATTAATTTAAGTAGAAAATATAAAAAAAATTATTTCGTGATACCACCCCAAAACCTCGAATTACTGTGAATTTTTTAAATTTTCAAACGCTCATAAAAATTTGAATTTCCTGCCAAAACATTTGAAAAAAATACTAACTTTTAGGTCTTTCAAAAACCTACAAAATGAAAAAAAAAAGAAGTTTCTAGCATTATTAGAAGCCGAGATATCGCAAAAATACTGAAAATCACGTTTATATTTTTTTTGAGGTTATGTTTGACTCTAGGGGGCTGAAAATTTCGGGATAGTGACAGTTTTTGATCCTCTACAAGTGGGTATTTTTTTTTCGTAAAAGGTTTGGGGGCACTTTTGACCACCTTAACCGGCTAGACCCTTTGTAGTACAAAGTGTTTAAAAATTCTACATATAATAAGATCACTATAAAATATAAAAATAAAAAACTTTTAGATAAAACATAAATTAGTTTAAAAAATAAAATGGAAACTAGCATGAATAAAAAAAGGCAGTAAATTAACATAACATATACTCCGTGTCCTCTTGACAATATAAACATGTTAAATTAGCATTAAAGTATATGTTAGAGGAGAAAATTTATTTTGGTGTGTTTAATATATTAAATAAATACATGAGATAAGAAGTTTCAGAAGATTACAGGATCTAACTTTAAACTAGAGCAGGTATTCAAATGTATTACTAATAGATGTTAAATTAAGTTAGAAATCAACCTTGTAATAAATTTGTAGGAATTATTGTCAGATTATTAGAAGTTAATATTTTGAGTTAATAAAAATTATAAAAATAATCAAAAATATTTTTGCTAGTATAAATTATTAAACTGTAAACGAAGCACAATCTAGATAACCAACAAGCCGCAAACGAATCCTCAGACCCAAGATATGTGGTTATGTCTTATGAAATTTGACTTGTAAAGAAAAATATTAAGTGAAATTCAAAGGATCATAAACACCTAAATCCTGCAAGAATATAGTGAGTAAAATTTACTATATTCAGGAGATTGTGTAAAGACCTAGAACATTCACACCAGAGGGTGGTTGAATCTTGGTGAGGCAGGTGGATATAGTGATAGCTAGGTTAAAGGGGAACACTAATTTCTTTCACGAGGGGGTAGATCACACCTTTTCAAGTCCATATTATGCATCTCAAATAGTTCTTGCTGTTATTTGGGAAAATACAGTGCAAGAACTCAGTAACCGCAAATAAGTTATCCTCGTGCTCTACATAGATTTTCAGTACATTGTTGCCGTAGCAAAAAATACTTTGCAGCATGTGTGTGTGTGTGTGTGTGTGTATAACTGAATATTAATACAGTACATAAATAACATTTTATTTATAACTAGGAATAATCTGCAAAATGATGTCAAAGTTTTTACGCTGATTAATGAAAAATAGGTAAACAATATTGTCTTTTTCTCACAACTACAACAAACAATAAAATAAAAATTCATGCAATATTGTTTAATAAATATTGTTTTTACGTTATATAGTTTTATTTCAATAACCTTAGCACTAAATAGTTTAAATTAAAAATAGTGTATAACACATTTTACAAATAAAAACATCATTTGTACACGTTTGGTTGAGCTTTGTTTACAGCAGCAATCTCTTTATAGCGGCAAAAACTAACGATCCCTTCAATGCTGCTACACATACATTTTACCATATCTATCAAATGTTAATATTCCTTAATAAAAATTTCAAAATTTATTCTGATGTAATTGTTAGAAAATAAGGTATAAAGCTTACATGCAAAACTATTTTTTTAAGTTTTAAAATTAAAATTGTTTATAAAAACAAAAACTTGTATTAGAAACAAAATATATCAAAATTTCATAACATAAATTGTAGTCCATTTAATTCCGAATAAAACAAAATCAAAATAATTATTCTACCTTTAAATATTAGCAAAGTTAAGATTGTTTATGTGTGCTTGTGTTATAAGAGCTATATAGGCTGTGGCAGTATTGGGTAGTGCCATGCAACGATGAACTGGAGCCTGAGGCAACGTCTGAGACAAATAACCATAACGACATTCAACACGACTTTTTGGATATGCAGTCAGTCAAAGATATAATATTTAGACTGTTTTAATAATTTATTACACAAGACGATAAAAAAAAAAATATTACAAAACATAATAGACTAGAATTCAACAATTCATAATACAAAATATTAATATAATACAATATATATTAACACGATATTTGTAAAAATAAATTGTCAACCCTGACTAATTAATCAGGGTTGTGTACACAGGAAGTAGAAGGTTGTTTGCTGACATCTACAGCCCAACGATTTTCTGCAAAAAAAGCAATAGGATTAAAAGTATATCTGAGTAATATATAATACAATTCCATGTAATTTAATTTTACTTACGTTGGGTTAGTTTTTGTTCCTTTTTCATAACAAATTTAAAAGCGCCCAAACAGAGTATCACTGGTAAAAGGGATAGAATTGAGGTTGCTATCACAAAAACTATTTCTGGTTGTTTACGATCCAAACAACAACCGAGATCATGACTCCATTCAAGCCTTGTTGTGTTCATCATATCAACAATGTCCATGCAGAAGATTTGATCCTTCAGTCTATTATATTGTTTATTTAATAATAGATAATTCTCTTTACAAACATTACAAACTAAAGGATCTACCAAGACTTCGGTGCTATCATTGCGATGCATTTCTATACAGTTAACAGTGTCGTTGTGCAACCTAAATATTTCCTTTGTATTTGCATTCATCTCTGTTGTTGGATTCCCTTCTTTGTCAAGGTTGAAACAACCTATAAAATACAAAAAGTATAAGAATCTCATTATTTAATGATTTTAAAGAAGCAAAATTGAAATAACGTAGATATAAACTTACAAACATATGTTTTCAAATGTATTTATCATTATGTATTGAATAATCTGTACCCACTAGAGTGAAATTTAGAATTATTTTGTTTTTAAATGTTGGTATCAAGCCAGGCAACATTTTAAGAGTTAATTTTAAGGGTTCAATGAACAAGAGGTTTTGACCTATTGGAGAGACGAAAAATTAATAGTAGGAAACTGGAATAAAAAAACAGGAAAAAAGCAGTTACTACCAGGACTCTGTTTTAAGTGAACAAAAGTTGTAACTATGATAAAAAATTATTAGTCATATTATTTAACTTTGTAAAATATTGGACTACTGAGTTTTTTAAGTGTTGTTTACTTATAAGTTTGTCAGTGATTTGAGTACATGAGTAGTGCATTAGAAAAACGCTCACTGAAAAAGTTTTAAATCTTAAAAGTAAAAAAAAACATATGGTGTGGTTAGACTGTTAATGACCATAAATCAAAGAAACAATCAAATCAGTTTAACAAATTTATACTTCTAAATACCAATAATGATCATCTTTTTGATAATTTTTTTTTTTTTAACGTCCGACTATTGTGCACACTTGGCTAATGCAGATGATGGGATGATTTATAGCGTATGAAAATGCCAAGCCCTGGCCGGGAATCGAACCTGGGTCCTTGGGGTGAAAGCCTAGTACGCTATCAACTAGGCCACCGAGGTGGCTATGGTTACAGCTAATGCCACCATATTAAATAAATTATATGGTGAAATAATATACCAACCATATTAAGTATATGGTTTTAATAACTTCTCCTTTGTTACAATTACGTTGGTAATTTTGTATTTACTTGCAATATTTCTTATAATTAATAATATATAATAGTTAAATATAATAGTTATATTATATATAACAGTTATATAGTTACTGTTCTTGATTTGATTTTTTGTATAAGAATAATAACTGACTTTTCATTTGTGATTAAGAATAAATTGAACCAGTTTTAACATTTAACAATCAGCGTATCAATAATTGCACCCTACAAAACTACTTGTCAACGTACTCGAAATGTAATTCATTTATAAATTTTTAATTGTGATCAAAGTTACATCATAGAAGTTTACATCTCAGGTAAAAAAAAGGAATGAAAAACTAGTAAATGACTATGAAAGTGTGTCAGTCTGTTTACTTAATAAGTTTTTTAAATCTTGGTTTTAATTTCAAACTGGACTTTACTTAAGGCATGTTTAAAAACAGTGAATGAGAGTGATAGAACATGTTATAGTTCAAATGATTGTTGCTGGATAGCGATGACTGACAGAAATAACAATTAAAATATATGCATTAAATGATGAATTTACTCATTGGGGATTAACAGACAACTAAATATCATATGATTAAGTTACAGCAGACTTCAGATTAAATGCACGATTGGGTTGCAGTGGCAAAGCAGTTAACACAATATGCAACATATCAAGAAGGTGATGTAAAACAATATCAACAATTAAAACCAAAGCAACTGTTAATTATACGAGGTACGTCCAGAAAGTAAGTTCCGTTTCAATTTCTCTACGCTGCAGCGCTGCAATCATAGTTCCGCACATGCGCGGTAGACGCTCTGTATCAAGAAGAAACGTGCGCCATTTTGAGATCGCTGTCAGCCACGTACGCTTTGTTGTGCTTGTTTACAATGTCGGTGTTGATTGAAAATCCCGCTGCTTGTGAAATCAGATCTGTGATTCGTTTTCTGAATGCTAGGAAAGTGAAACCAATTGAAATTTATTGGCAAATTTGCGAAGTTTACGGACAAAATGCGATGAGTGATTCAATGGTGAGAAGATGGGTCCGACAGTTCAATGAAGAACGCAGTGAAGTGCACGATGAAGAACGAAGTGGGCGTCCACTTTGGTTACAGAAGAACTGGTTCACGCGATTGATGACAAGATCCAGGAAAACCGCAAGTTTACAATTAGTGCTCTCGCTATGGAATTTCCCTAATCTCACGATCACTAATTCATGAAATTGTTACCGAAAAACTGAAATTTCGTAAACTTTGCTCATGTTGGGTACTAAAGATTTTTACTGAGCAACACAAAACAAACTGGATGGGTAGTGCACTTCAGTTTTTGACCCGTTATGATGAAGGCGGCGAAGAATTTCTGACACAGATAGTCACAGGAGATGAGACTTGGGTTTCTTACGACATCCCTGAAAGTAAGCGGCAATCAATGGAATGGAGGCATACTTCATCCCCAGCAAAGGTTAAGCCGAAACAAATCTTGACACCTCGAAAAATGATGTGCACAGTGTTCTGGGACTGGAAAGGCATCTTACTCATTGATTTCTTACCGCGTGGTCAAAACAATCAAAGCAGATGTTGTTTGCGAGACACTTAGGAAATTGCGCCGCGCAATATAGAATAAGCGCTGAGGATTGCTGTTAAAAGGTGTTGTTTTTCTTCACGACAACGCACAACCACACACTGCAAATGTAACGAAAAACCTCCTACAGGGATTTGGCTGGGACGTGTTTGACCATCTTCCGTACAGCCCTGACCTCGCTCCTAGTGACTTTCATCTGTTTTTACATCTCAAGTCTTTCCTTGGCGGTCAACACTTCAACAATGACAAAGAGCTGAAAGAAAATGTTTCCAACTGGTTGAAGACACAGGCGGCAAACTTCTATGAAGAAGGTATACAAAAACTTGTGCCACGCTATGACAAATGCTTGCAAAATTTCGGCAGTTATGTGGAAAAGTAGTTTAAGAGTTGTAGAATTTTGTGCAATAAATAATTTTTCTGTATCTGTACACAATTTAATTTTATTACCAAACGGAACTTACTTTCTGGACCTCGTATATAACAATTAATAGAAAAAAATGAGATAATTTGAGGGTTGATCAAATATAAACGAGACTGACTTTCTAAAAACTTTCCCGTTGGACATTGAACTCTAAAGGGTGGGGTTTCAGGTAACCTGGGAGGTTTGGGACGGGCGTAGACGGGCAACATTTCCGTTCGGATCCTTCAGTATAAAACTATACAATGAGTGAGAGTGAAGTGCACGTTTCCGTGGAGCAGAGAATTATTATTAAGTTTTTGGCCAAGGAGGGGTCAATCCGACTGAAATCTTTAAAGATTGACGGCTCAATACGGGGACAGGACCCTGTCAAGAGCTCGTGTTTTTGCTTGGCACAAGGAATTCGCCGAAGGACGGGAAGCAGTAGAAAACCTCAGCCATGATCGTCGCCCGACCACTTCCGTCACGGACGAAAACATTGATGCTGTTCGGAAGCTCTTGGACGAAGACAGACGTATATCGTTGCGATTTATTGCAGATGAACTCCAGTTGAGCTATGGTAGCGTTCAAAAAATCGTTACATCAAACCTGGAACTCAGCAAAGTATCTGCAAGGTGGGTTCCACGAATTTTGACCGACGTTCACAAACGGAATCGTTTGGAGATTTGCCAGCGACTATTGACTCAATTTGAACGAGATGGTGAGGCATTATTAAACCGGATTGTCACCTGTGACGAAACATGGGTTCACCATTACACTCCCGAGTCGAAACAGGCAAGTATGGAGAGGCGGAAGAGGGGAGAGAGGCCAATCACGATCATCGGCCGGGAAGGTAATGGCCACTGTATTTTTCGACAATCAAGGCGCCTTTCACGTCGATTTCCTCCATCAACGACGCACAATAAATGCACAATATTATTGCGATGTTTTAGAGGCCGCCAAAACAGTCTTTTAAGTAGGAAAAGGAAATCTAAACCGGCGAGAAACGTCATTCTTCTTCACGATAATGCCCGACCACATTCGGCGAACGCTACGAGGCTTAAACTCGATCAAATTGGCTGGGAACCAATGGAACATCCCCCATACAGTCCAGACTTATCACCCTGCGACTATCACCTGTTTGGGCCACTCAAAGAGGCGCTTGGAGGCCAGCGATTCGAAGACGATTCTGCGGTGGAGGCTCAATGAACGCCCGAGAACTTTTTACGAAGATATAATTAAAAAACTTCCAATTCGGTGGGAAAAATGTGTTACTCGTGCGGGAGACTATGTAGAAAAATAAGTTGTATCAAGAATAATTTGTAAGTAAGCAATAAATTTTTTAAAAAATCAGTCTCGTTTATATTTGATCAATCCTTGTATATAGTTAATGTATAATTATAAAGCGAAAATGTTTTAAGATTTTTTAAAATAAAATTTTAAGATTTTCTAAAATAATAAGCCTCTTGCATCTGACACCGAAAAAACTTCAGATTTGGAAAAAGTGAGCACATATTAAATTTGAATCAATTTTTTTTATTTAAAAATTCAAAACACATAAAAATAATTTCAAAAAAAAGCTTGTACTGATTTGAATAGAGTCAAAAACGTTAAGTTAAAAAAAAATATTCAGAGCACGCAAGTCAGCATATCTTGCTGGAATGACAAGCGAATTTCCAGAAGTCCTATTTTTATATTTTTTAAAATTCCAATTTCACCATCATAAACAGCACTGAAATATACATACAGTAATACTTTAAATTTTCAAATCACATTGAAAGTACAAAAATAAATCCTGACCATCATCTAAAAATTTCTTAATTTGAATGGATTTTACAAATGCTAATTTATTACGTTTTTAAATGCTGATTACTATGGTGAAATCAGGTTTTCTAAAACATTCCAGAAAAAAGCTTTTTTAGATTTGATTTTAAAAATTTTGAAATAACCACTTTGAAAATTTTGAACTAATTTGCTGGTTAACGAACTTGTTCGGGCTATTATTATAATTTATCTAATTTCAACTACTACTCAAAAAATGATCTAGAGGTACTCATTTAAAGGTCCCCAGTCCAGACTATAGTGGCAACTCCAATA
Organism: Callitettix versicolor; assembly: GCA_022606455.1. Taxonomy (NCBI): domain Eukaryota; kingdom Metazoa; phylum Arthropoda; class Insecta; order Hemiptera; family Cercopidae; genus Callitettix; species Callitettix versicolor. The sequence continues at coordinate 55,683,077 of CM040185.1, forward strand.
GCTCATTTTTATAAAAATTTGTTAATAAAATATTTTATTACTAAAATAGAACATGTAAGTTTCGGTAAAGTAAAACTTACAATTGCAGTCGGCTCGTTTCCAAAGTCCTGTAACGTAACTGAAACCATCATCAACAACTTGCAGACGGTCCAGGTTAATCAACTTCTCTTTGCAAATCTCACCGGCTTCATTTTCCAGCTGAACACAAAAAATATAAATATTAGTCAGGCAAGAGTAAAGCACAAGGACTGGTATTTACAGCTAAATTCTGATAGCTGCAATCTTATTATATGTTGTAATAATAATTGCACTCATTGTGAAGATATGTGCTGTTAGAATTTTACTCTGAATTGTTTTATTGTAGTAAACCGATTTTTAGCAATGGATATTTCATGCTTATATATATATATATATATATATATATATATATATATATATATATATATATATATATAAACATAAAATAAACATTATATATATATATATATATATATATATATATATATATAAGTTCATGTATATATAAGAAACACAAGGCATTCACATTACGCTTAAATAATAACTTACGTTTAAGATATCATCATGAACTTCAATTACTAAAGAATAATATTCAAGGCATCGAGTACATAACATTATTGGCCGAGCATTGCATACCGCACAAAACGTAAAATTGGCAGTAACTCTTGCAAAGCTTTCCAGTAGAAACTGACAGCCATCATCTTCCTTTGAGGAAATTCTGTAACAAATTCAAATATAAACACTTAAGGACTTATTACAGAATTTTTTTTAAAGATTGTCTATTACTCGATTAGGTCACATATTAAAACTATGTTTTAGGCAATTAATTATTATGCATTATTTTAGAATAATTTAAAAGTAACTCATCCTTGTAATTTTTCTTGAAAGTACAGCAAATGCCTGGTATTCCTGCATCCAATTGTTTGGCAAGCCCAGCCCTGTTTGTTGACATTAAAATGTGTTTATTCAGACATTTACTATCATTCCTATACACAAATGATGGAGAATGTCTGAATAAACGGTAATAATAATATAATATTTCATCATTACGTAACAATTTTAAAAAGTTAATTACAGTATCAAGTCTACAATATGATACTTACAATATGATACAATATACCTTGCATCCATGCATGTAAGCTATGGGCATAGTAAAGAGAGGAGGCAAGGGAAATTTTTTTTTTATTGATAATAAAAACATCTTTAACACTGCCGCAAGCCGGTCCCAAGCCCGGGCCCATCCAGGAGGATGGGGAAAGTGGAGGGGGAGGAGTAACAACCTCGTTAAAAAACACCAGGGTCCATCTCGCTTCGAATGGTAGTACCCTGTTATAGAGCCCCTGCCTAGGGTTACTAGGTGAAAACTGGCCAACGGTCTCAATGGCGGATGAGGAAGGATTTCCCAACGGCAGAGAGGGCGGAAGAGCTACCTCCAGGGCTCACAACCTTGGTTGTATTTTTGTAAATTCTCTGAATTTACCTCAATTTTTAAAATTATCAGTTATGGAGAATGTGTGATGTTAATAAAGTAATTGCCCCAGGTGGACAATCCACCGCACGCGTAAGTCTTGCATGCAGACGTTCGGATTCTGGGGAGTCTGCGGCATTACACAAGGATGAGTCGGAGCATTTTGGAATCGTTAATAAAATTAAGTACAGAAGGCCTAACTTTTTAGCCACTTTTAATGTTAATTCTCTTCTGAAGGCTGGTAAATTGAAGAATTTGACAGACATGCTTAGAATGCATAATATCATGATCACAGCAGTACAGGAAACTCGATTCACCGATGAACATATTTTTGATTCCGAAGGTTTCAGGATTTATAAGGGTAAGGTAGGCGCACGAATCATGAAAGGAACCCCACACTTAGGAATGGGCTTTATAGTTAATAAGAATATACTGGACTCGATAGTTCACTGAGTGAAAGATTGTCGTATCTAACCTTTAAGAGTACAAATAAACTATACACAATAGTAAATGCTCATGCCCCCATAAATGAAGATAATAGGCGGAATAAGGAAAAAGTGGAAGTATTTTGGGAGACTTTGGATGATATTCTTTGCAAAATTCCGGATAAATACAGTGTTATTTTGGTGGGGGACTTTAATGCCCAAGTAGGAAAGGAAAAGAAGAACAAGAAAATAGTTGGAGAGTATCCAGCCCATAAGAGGACTAATAAAAATGGGGAAAGGCTTATTGAAGTTTGCAGAGCCCACAATCTTATACTGAAGTCTACAGCCTTTAAAAGGTTACCTCGTAAACAAAAAACATGGGTATCCCCGAACCCAAACTTGGGGGAATTCCAAATTGACCATGTTGCTGTTAAGAAAGTATTTCACAAGGAAATCCAAAATGTCAGAGTATTGAGGGGTGCTGATCTGGATTCAGATCACTTTTTATCCAAGATTAAAGTTAAAATTATGCCGAAAAGGAAAAGGAATGCTAATAATAATAATTCGCGATCAATTAGATTTGACACAGAGAAAATTTTAAGTTCTGATGAGTTCTTGAAGATGACGGCTGACTTAAGGACAAGAATTGGGAAGAGATTAGAGATGCATTTGTGTGCCGAGCCGAAAACATAGCCCCATTTAAGAAAAATAAAAAACATGCATGGTGGAATGAAGAGTGCGTTAAACTCATAAGCAAAAGACAGCAAGCAGGGCAGGAATGGTGTTCCTGTAAAGACAAGTATTGGAACTTTCTCCAAATTCGTAAGGATGTCAATAAGCAGATAAAGTTAATAAAGAAGCAAAGCGAACATCGATTGTTACTTAAGATAGATGAGGAATTTGCCAAAAATAATGCAAGAAGTTTTTATAAAACGTTTAAACAAAAGTTAGCTAAATATAATCCTCCGAGTCTTCAATTACAAGATAAGGATGGTCAACTAGCTCACAATAATACGGATAATTGTAGAATTTTGGCTAAGTATTTTGAGAAACTGTTGAATTGTGAGGAACCCGAAGAAAGATTTGTGTTCGAGACTAGCAACATTAATAAAGAAGATTCACAGCCTCCAGATATTTATGAAATTCAGGACCTAATATCGGAACTTCAGAATAACAAGGCTTCAGGGGAAGTTCTATTGTAGCGGAGCTTTGGAGGAAAGCCAATATCAGTGCACAGTATTCATTGGTTGGTATCATCGAAAATGTGTGGGAAACAGAAGAGGTACCATCTGACTGGAAAACAGCTTTAATATATCCACTCCACAAGAAAGGTTCAAAAACAGACCCGAACAATTATAGGGAATTTAGATTACTGGAAGTAACGTATAAGATACTTTCAAGGCGTTACTGATGAGAGCAGAACCACAGCTGGACTGCCAACTAGGGGAGTATCAGGGTGGATTTAGGAAGGGTAGATCATGTGCGGAGCAGATTTTTAACCTTAAAAGTATCATGACCTATTGTAAACTCTCGAGTAAAACGTATGTAATAGCATTCATTGACTTCCAGAAAGCATATGACTCCATTGATAGGACTTCACTCATATCAATATTAAGGGAATTAGGCCTGGATAACAAAACTACGAATATAATTAAGTCCACCTTAACAGACACATATTCTAAAGTGAAATTTATGGGACAAGTGTCAGAACCATTTCTGATCAGAACTGGAGTCAGACAAGGTGATGGTTTATCACCGCTATTATTTAATTGTGTGCTGGAGAAGGTGGTTAGAGTGGAATCAAAATCTGAAGGAAGGCAGTGGAATCAAAATGGGGACCAAAGGACTGAAGTGTAACTGCCTGGCTTTTGCGGATGATCTGGCTCTCATAGCCAAGGACTCGTCCGAGGCAGAATTACAAATTAAAGAGTTGCAGAAGCAAGCCATTAAAGTAGGTCTCCGAATCTCATTTGAGAAAACCAAAATACTAACGAATATTAAAAATGCACCACGACATCTGGAGTCGGTAGTCATAAAATCGAGAGAGTTGACCACTTCATATATCTAGGTGAATGGATCAGCTGGAACGCCTTAGAAAAGAGAGCATTGGAATCCAGGATGTGTAAAATGGAACTGGCGTTTCAATTAACCAAAGAGGTGTATAACAAGAAATTGTTATCCTGGAATTCCAAACTTAAGCATTATAAAACTGTGATCAAACCAGAGGCTTTATATGCATCTGAAACTCTTACACTCAATAATAAGGGATTACTGGACAACCTGGAGAAGAAGGAAAGAAAGTTAATAAGGAAGATATTGGGCCAAAACTTTAGAAATAATGAAGTAAAGTTGATTTCTAATAAAAACCTGTATCTCAAAATTGAGAGACTCTCAGATAGCATGAGGAAAAGACTACTTAGTTTTTATGGCCATATTAGTAGGATGAACAGCAGTAGACTTACTAAGCGGATCTTTGCTTTCTTCAGAGATCGGAAAACGAAGAGTAATTGGTTCAGGCGGGTCCAGGAAGACTTAACTGAGCTGGCGATATCAGATGAGATGATTGACGATGTACTTAAACTGTGAAAACTTTTACATAATGAAAACCTAAGGTTCCAAGAAAAACCAACATCTAAAAGGGGCGGGGCAGTCTTGGATGAAAGAAGGAAGGCAGCCACGGATAGAATGAAGCAGTATTGGATACAGCGGAGGGCAGCTAACACACATCAAAGTAATTGATTTGGCGTACCCCAAAGTGGGTGATCCGGATGAAAGAAGAAAAACATCTTTAAATGAAAATGTTCAACCAAAATTCAGTTTGAAAATTTTTTGACAGAGGCAAAAATAATAATATAAATTGTTCATTGGTCAACATGAGCGAGTTACTTTATATTATTATTTATTTGGGCATTTGACATTATTTGTTTTCTAGCATCTTATTGAAAACATAAACTTAGCAACTAGAACATACGCCTGGTACTACCAGTAAAAATACATAAAACCTACTAATACTCAAGGTAGTTGGACAGGTGTTTTCCTGTCAGCAGTGAATGCGCTGAGCAGTTAAGCAGCAACAGTGATTTAATCACAGTTTAGAGAACAGTTTATTAATAAGACAACATGCTGCCATGGGCTTACTGCTCATTGCTGTTTATTACGCTAGCATATTTCTTATTTATAAGGAAAAATACTTCTTAATACACAATTTTAAAATGAAAATAGGTGTTAATTATAAATAAAGGTTTATTAGTAAAATAAGTGCAGACAATTTTATATATTAATTAAACTCTATACATAACATAATAATTATGTATAGGCAAAAGAGATCAAATTGACTGGAAAGGATTTTGTTAAAAATAAATACTAGTTCAAAGAACATTAGTCCTCACAAATTTTTATTGTTTTCTTATTAGCAGTGATAGCATTCACAGTCTCGCCTCTACTAAACAGCAATCACAACTGCTCACTGCTAAGTGCCAAGAACAGTGTTTTTAATTGCAGTGATAGCATTCACAGTCTCGCCTCTACTAAACAGCAATCACAACTGCTCACTGCTAAGTGCCAAGAACAGTGTTTTCAATTGTGATAGCATTCACCCGCCTCTACTAAACAGCAATCACAACTGCTCACTGCTAAGTGCCAAGAACAGTGTTTTCAATTGCGATAGCTTTCACAGTCTCGCCTCTACTAAACAGCAATCACAACTGCTCACTGCTAAGTGCCAAGAACAGTGTTTTTAATTGCAGTGATAGCATTCACAGTCTCGCCTCTACTAAACAGCAATCACAACTGCTCACTGCTAAGTGCCAAGAACAGTGTTTTCAATTGCTATAGCATTCACAGTCTCGCCTCTACTAAACAGCAATCACAACTGCTCACTGCTAAGTGCCAAGAATAGTGTTTTCAATTGCAGCTTAGCATTTACAGTCTCAATTTATCATTATTTATGTACATGAAAACAGTAGACTACAGGAAGTTTCAAGAATATGTATAAACTTTCATTGTCATGGGTTATTCAGATGATTTTCAAAAATTTATTTCTGCATCCGTATTTGAGAATGCAAAATTTTTTTTACCGTTTTAAAGGAAAACCAAGTATTATCAGGAAAAACATTTGTTGAATATGATTGGTCAATAGCTGTACCAATTATTTTATATTTAAGCTTAAATTACTATTAGATTACAAAGTAGATTAGGTAATATCAAACAATGACTTTTATTACTTTTGTAAAGTAATGATGTAATAAATTAATTAAAAAGTAAATTGAGAAATCATACTGTAAGGTAAGTTAACAGTTCATTAATACAATACAATACTTAATAATCATAATGGACATAAGGCACAATTGTAGAAGATATAAGAACAAAACAACTGGTTTGGTACGGGCATGTACAAAGAATGCCGGATGAGCGAATTCCCAAAAAAATCATGCAATGGCGAACACCTGGAAGAAGAAAACGAGGAAGGCCAAGACTGAGCTGGAGAGAGGGAGTCGAAAAGGAAATAAAAAAAAGGGATCTACCAGAAGACCTGTGGTGGGACCGCGATCGGTGGAGGTTGGAGATCGGAAGACGACGTAGAACGTTGTAGACCGAATTATAGATGGATAATCATTAATAACACCATTTTTGAACAGGACTGGTTAGGTACAAAATTACAGGTACAATCGTTCTCCTCTAAAACAGCATGACAAACAATATAATTTTGTTAATGTTTCCTAAAAGTACTAATTTTTTTGGCACTCTCAGAACTGATGGAGCAGGAATTTTTAAAAAATAATAATCGGTCTTTTCACTTAACGTTCTTACTTTATGCCTATTACACTAATGGCATCGAGGGATGTGTTAACATTAATGGTAAGGGTTAAGGAAAAGCAGTAATTATGACTTTAACCCCCAACCTTAAGATGTGCAGTTTAGAAATGTAATGGACTAACCAATGCCTTATCCACATTGACCACCGAGCCCTAGTCATAATCGGTAATTGTACCGACTCAATTAATATTGTTCATTTTGTCTGAAATAGTTTTGGTGTAAATATGCATTAGCTGGACACCGCTCATATTTATTTGCCTGAACAAGAATTTGCCAAATGGCCGGCAGCCAAGTGTTTTCTGTGTCCTAACCTACACTTTTCCGTAATAATATTGGTTAGGTTCCTAAGACCATTTTTTTTGGTCTTGCAGTATAATTTCATCATTTATATGCTTTAGATTATTACTTATAGCATTGAATATACATGTATGTTTTTTATATGTTTTTATACTCCATATATACTCAATGCTTATAGGCACAAAAATGCCTATATTAATGCTCAATAAAGTGATTTCATGAGATAGAAAAAGTTAGCAATTTTCACATAATAGAGATATTTTTTTAAAATTTTGAAGTAGGATTCAGATTACCCGACCTTTCGATATAACTTCTAGTGTATAATATGCACGACATTAAACCAATTTTACTAAATTAATGATTTCTGGATATTTTTTCCTTTTGTTATATACTTTATTATTAAATTAAGAGATATTCACTCACGGAAGATTAAATTTCTTATGATAACACGATTTTATGCTATTTTTAAAGGAACTATATTTTGATGTCACAGCCATTTACATTGCATAGACATGCTAGTTGTACTGTGCTATGGTCACCCACTGAGATATTATTCACACATGTTATCACACTCTCATTGTATATCTGCCGTAACACTGGTTACAAAGGTTACCTACCACTTTCATGCAAAAACCGTGTTAGTTAGCATATTCATGTAATTCTAGTTTCAAATTTTTTCTAACATCCTATAGTTACCACACTTTTATATATTGTATTATTAATTTTGAGCATGTAATAAAAATCATTTTGGCACAAAAATTTTGAAAACTGGCAAAACTGATTTAATGTCACATTTACCAGAAGAATATATTTTGAAATATGACAAAATATATATTTAAAAGTTAAGAGGTGGGGGAAATAATGAATACTTGTGTCATTATTTATACACATTAAATAAAGTGTTATCGCAAGATAGAACACATAACTTTTGCACAATACGTTTAGGTTACAAAAATTAATTCTTTTCAATCTTCTATTAATTTTCTCCACTTTTATGCTTTCAATTATGTACTTATGTCATTATTTTAACACATTAAATAAAATGTTATTGCAAGATAAAACAACTTTTGCACAATACGTTTAGGTTACAAAAATTAATTCTTTTCAATCTTCCACTAATTTTCTCCACTTTTATACTTTAAATTATGAGTATAAAATTAAGCATTTACGCAAAAAAAAATAAAATAAAATAAACATACGTTAGTGTCTCGCTAAAGCATATTTACCCACAGTCAACAATTGCTTTCTGCAGAGCAACACAGGACCTATCACATGGCTCTACCAAAGAATTTAAGTTTAAACAAAATATTGATAACTAAAAAAATGCTTTTTTTTAAAGTGTTATCTTAGTAAATGTTATGTATCAAAATGTTAATACAATTAGTTACGTCTATATAACCTACCCGATACGTCTTGTGTGCTTTATAGGTTAGTAATTAATTACCAAGTTACTACTGTTACTTACATAGTAAAATCGTCAAGTGGATCACGTGTAGAGATTTCACAACTTGAAAAAGAAAAAATCAGCAAAAATAAAACAATTGGATTCTCATACATTATATTGCACTACAAATGTGACACAAAATATCATACTGGATAGTTTCTAGGTTATTAATTCAGATTTAGCAGTTAGCTAAATCATTTCAGTTCGCAATGATCATAGAAAATGTTTATAATTTAATCTTTTAATATGGTTACAAGTAGTAATGATGGGATCGATCGATCGAATGAAAAAGTAGATAATCAATTAATAAAATTAGAAATAACGAATCATTTTGTCCTTGATTTTTCCTCTTGGTATTAGCTAATTGGTTATACTTATTTTCACTTTAGCCTACGATCCCCTTATTCAAGAAACAAAACACACACACAAATATTTATGAACTAGTTGTTCATATAGTTCCAAAATGAATAAAATAAGAAATTAAATTACATATATATTCAATAGTAAACTAAAAAGTAGCACTGTTTATTGTTTATTCTTGCCAACTATTATCACTATTTTCCAATCACTATTATCACTCCGTCCAATGACTCATACCATACAACTGTACTTTGTTTTGTTTGTGTGTCATATTCTGACAGTAGTTTAGTAATCTACTCCCAGAGAATGCGCCAAAGTTACATTTCTGTAAACAGCGTACGGAAACACCGTGGAAATCTGCCCTAAAGTCAGTTAACACAAAACGAAATGCAGATTTTATTTGTAATTGTATTGTATTGTAATTGAAAATGAAAATAGTCCGTAATTGCTTTATTAAATTACCCGTAGTTGACAGAATAACACAGCAAAAAGACATTATTGTGCGAAGATATCGGTCTGCACAAAAATAATATATTTAAAAATTTTAATACATTTTAAAAATAAAAATTATACTGAAAATTGATATTTTCCTTTGATTGTATCTGTTTATTTTCCTTGCTTCCTGTTTGGTGAATTTACTTTAAAAAATGAGTTATTGGAGTTGCCCTTACAGTAAGACCTAGACCTGAAACCTTGAAACAGGTGTGGACTTGATTTTTTAAACAACCACACACTTTGGATACTTGGAGAGAGCATACCAAAGAGTGTCCTTGGTCTTTGGCTATGAAATACATTCTACCTAATGTTAAAAATAAATGCTTAAGATAACAATTCGAAGCTAACCTGGAACAAAATTATAATAAAACTAGACAAATTTTTAGTAGATACTTCCTTTAAATATACTGTTGGTGCTTAGTTATAAAACAACTATTTCTAATAATTAATCTAATGTAAATGAAATCATAAGCCCATAATTGCAGGGCACAGTTGTTTTGCTGACAAGTTGCAATCGAATTTCCAAAATATAAAAAATTAATATCACATCATATAATATACATTTTTTTATCATACATTTTTTAAAAATCTCATTTCACAATCATAATCAGTATTGAAAGCTGCATAAACTAGCACTTCAAATTTTAAAATTCCATTTATTAAATTTTCTTTAAAAAATAAAATTTAAAAAATCATTACTTTTTAAAGATTTCTCAGAACTTTAAATTTTATAATCTAAAGTATACATGTGTGCCAAAAATGGTCCTGTGCTGCACTTTTTCCTTTATTTATTTTCCAATTTTTCTTGTACTAATATTTTAGTCAAGGTTTATAAAATTAAATATAAATTGATGTACTATAGAGCATTATTACTATACATGAGTAATAAAGTTGCTTTACAGTGGATAAAAATTGTGTTTCCATTCATAAACCTAAAAAATCTTTTGACTTACATTTTTAGTTAAAATTTCAAATGTCTGATAATTAATGTTTCATTATTCAAAAAGAGATAGTTCTGCTCACAGTAAAGTTATTGAAGCATATAATCAGCTTCCATTTAGGCTATTACTTTACTTGAGTGGTGATAAGAATTAACATTCACTAACATGTAAATTTCATTGTTTCGCTAATGTACATGTATCTTTACAAACAACATACTGTACTATTTAGTAACATAAATTTAGTTACATTTAGAATCTGAGCGGAAATTTAAAATTACCATATTAGATAACTAAATGCATGAAGAAATGAAGTTAGAAATGCATGTAGAAACACACCTAGTGTTTTACAACTGTTCAAGGTAAGTTTATGCTTTATATATATATATATATATATATATATATATATATATATATATATATATATATATATATATATATATATATATATATATATATATATATATATATATATATATATATATATAATCATGTACTGGGTATGGAATACCTTAATAAAACTAAGGGCCTGGGGTTCTCCCAGAAAGTGTCTGAAAATTATTGAGAAAAAAATTAGATTCTAGATTGCAATTTTTTTGAAGTATTAAGATCAATTTAGTACATTTTGTTTTTAGTTTTAAAATAGGATAGGAATAAACAAACCAACGATTAAGTTGAAATGAAAAAAGTAGTAATGTTGTGGATAAAAATAATAGTTTCAAACAGTTAAGTACCTCTATGAATACAGTAGGTAGTATAATATTTCTACAGTATAATATTTGAAGGCCTAATTGTTTGCTTTCATAATGCAATATTTTGTCTAGCACAAGATAGTGCACTTCTACGTGCTTTTATATTTATTTTGCTATAAGAGATACAATCTGCCCTCTTATCCTATGCAGATTGTACTGGTAGATCCAGCATAGCTACCAGGTATGTACCCTTTGGGTGGAAAGTAGCCTGTGTAGTCTTTATTCTGAAGCCAGGGCGAGTATCATGTACTGACTCTATGGCTTATAGATCTATCAGTCTAACTTTGTTTATTCTGTAGACTTTTGAGAAACTGGTAGAGAGACATGTTAGAGGGGTCATGATTCCTCTGCAAGTCAATCAGTATGCCTACCAATCAGGAAAAGGTTTTGAGAGCGCACTTCATAATTTTTTTTCATGGATTGGAAGGGAATCTAGAGTCCAAAGAATATGCATTCAGTGACTTTCTAAACATTAAGGGGGCTTTTGAAAATTCCTCCTGCTCTTCAATGCTTTGTGCCCTGTTACAGCAATGGATTTCTAATAACGTGTGTGACTGAGTGGGGACTGATGAGTGGGAGGACGGTTTTAGCTAAAGCCCTAAGAGAAAAGGTGGAGGTGGAGGTAATCAGGAGCTGTCTATAGGGGGAGTTTTGTTCCTTGTTTTATGGAATCTGATGGTGGACTCACTCTAAGATTTTCTCTCTTTTGAGAGGATATGCAGATGATGTGGTGGTGCTAATCCAGGTGTGCAATTATGGGTTTAGCAATTCCACCATACCTCTAGTTCATACTGCTCTCACTCATCTACTCTAAATAGCTCTCATAGACATATTCACTACCCTGCATAGCTTGGCTAACTCTAAAGTGTAAAACCAGATAATACTTATGGAGTAAATCACCCATGCATGCAGGATTTCTGTAAGGGCAGTTATTTCTGTAGCTACTTATGGTTGTTACCATGAGTAAAAATGTATAATAGAATGAACAGTAACTTACTGAACAACAAAAAGCTGGCCATATGGGAAAAACCTCTGAAATAAGGTAAAAGAGATAGTAAAATTGAAGGGGAATTAGCAGAGCAAGCACCTCAGTAATAAACTACAAAGTTCTAAGTAGAAATAGGGGAATTCACACCTTAAATCCCCTTCAATTCCTAGACCTTAATAAGAGACTTATGCTGAAGAATGCACTGTAACTGAGGATTTCAGGCATGTAGTAAGAAGGCATAATAGATTACAAAGGTCATCTATTAGTACAATAGCATGCCTAAAAAAATCACTCATTCATTCATATGTAGTAGTATCCTTGAAAAGGTAATATTAAGGTACTTTATCGTTAAAATTTATTATATACTGTAATGGTATTTAAGGACTAAACTATTAGAAAGATTGAGTTTAGGATTATAAATCGTTATTCATCTATTTTGTTTAAAGTTATAAAATAATAAATGTATACATTCAAATAATAATTCAATTTTTTTAAAAAAGGACAAAGTGTTTTAAAGGTGAAGTAATTAAATTGAAAACAAAAGTGTAATAGCTTAGCTTAGATCCACCATAGTCCACCAACTAGGAGTACGGTGGAATCACTAAACCCAGTGGGGGATCTCATGAAGACAGCCCTATCACTAGCAGAGAACTGGTGGTGTCTATTGGTCTAGGAGAAACTATTGGTTAATCCCAGAAAAATTACACTGGTTCCTGTTACTAGGAAGAGGATTACCCCTTATCTAGGAGGGTGTAAGCTCTTTGGGAAGACAAACCTTGTTTCAAATGAGGTGAAGTGTTTAGGCTTGGTGCTGGACACCCAATTAACCTGGAATGCTCATCTTGGGTGCATCATGGGAAAAGCCAACAAGTCATTGATGGCAGTTAGAATAAATTTTAACAATAAATTTTAACAATAACCTTAATATTACCTTTTCAAGGATACTACTACATATGAATGAATGAGTGATTTTTTTTTAGGATTACTACTGTACAGTGACCTTTGTAATATATTATGCCCTCTTATTACATGCCTGAAATCCTTAGTTACAGTGCCTTCTTCAGCATAAGTCTCTTATTAAAGTCTAGGAATTGAAGGGAATTCAAGGTGTGAATTCCCCTATTTCTAAGTGGTAACTTTGTAGTTTATTATTGAGGTGCTTGCTCTGCTAATTCCCCTTCAATTTTACTATCTCTTTTACCTTATTTCAGAGGTTTTTCCCATATGGCCAGCTTTTTGTTGTTCAGTAAGTTACTGTTCATTCTACTATACATTTTTACTCATGGTAACAACCATAAGTAGCTACAGAAGTAACTGCCCAGAAGCTACCAGAAATTAAAAATAGCTGAACAGAAAGCTACCAGAAGTAACTGCCCATACAGAAATCCTGCATGCATCCACTACACTATGCAGGGTAGTGAATATGTCTATATGAGAGCTATTTAGAGTAGATGAGTGAGAACGATATGAACTAGAGGTACGGTGGAATCGCTAAACCCATCAGTTGCCTCCGCCAGATACTATTACATATGTATATCATTTATATTACAGATTATTGATTTTCAGCTAGAAGAAAGACTGTTATGTTAAAGAAAAATACAGGCAAAAATTTTTACAAAAAATTAACATAAAATAGTAATTTAGATACCTATTGCATTCAATTAATTTTAACTGGGTTAATTATTAAGATGTTGGTTTGTTTTAGACTAAAGAAAATTTTTTCAAAAATATAAAAGATACTTATTAGTGTGTGTGTGTGTGTGTGTGTGTGTGTGTGTGTGTGTGTGTGTGTGTGTGTGTGTGTGTTGGTTGGTTGGTTGGTTGGTACTTTAGCATTTGCAATTTTGATCTAATTTAATTCAAACTTAGCTCAAAAATTGATTTTGTTAATAGATTAAACAACTTCGTTACCCAATAATTACAGTTTGCTTCTAGTAGCTATTCCAAGTCATAAAAAAATCATGATTTTTTACTTCACACTTTTTTTGAAAATCTTAATTCACAATCGTAATCAGCATTAAAAATCAGTGTAAATAAGCACTTTTAATGCCAGTGAAAATACAAAATTAATCTGATCACGACTCTTTTTCATACTTTCAATGTAATTTAAGAATTTTGAAAGCTAATTTATATAGATATTATTGCTGATAATCTATTGCACAATCAGGTTGTTATAGAAGTACAAGATGAAAGAATTATTGTGATATTTTTTTTTAATTCACACAGCAAAATAGCTTCACACAGTGATTATTTGTTACTAAGTAAAAACTATAGACAGCACTGTACAAAATATAACTATATTCTTTCGTACTTATTATAAACACTGTTTATTAACATGTTCATTATGAAATTTAATGTTTCTCTTTATCTCTTAATATCTAATATGCCAGGTTACATAACACAAATTAAATCAACTTACTGTTTGAAATCAATATGGTATCGTTCTATGTGATAGAAACAGTGTTAAAACGAACAAAAACAAAATTAAATTTTCATTTCTGTAAATATTAAGTAGTAAAATGTGTTTGTAGTTTTAGTTTTTAAAAGATACAGTGCTTATAAGGTATTTGCTAGGCCAGTATATCACATTATTTTGTCAAAAATCGATCATCAAATTTTTTATAAAAAGTAATACTAGCCTTGTATACTTTATAAAAAAGAAATATCATCATAGAAATGTTTTATTAGATGCCCATTACAGCATCGAAGATATTATAGAACAATTTTTATCAAAGATCTTTGACAAAGAAATATGATAGTGTAATATTGGCCTAAGGCTACTTACTTTTATTTCTGAACTTTAATTTTGCTAAACGATTACAGCCTATTATAACTTAATTCCCATTAGAGTCATGACACACAACTAAACTAGAGTACTATTAAGCCACATCTTTAGTAAAAACAAATATTAATAAAATGGCATTTTTAAAAAATGCAGACATTTTCTAGTATATAGTATGAGTGAAATTTTGTAATAATTAAAACATAATCAACCATAAGTTAATGGTTGATATAATTATGCAAAATTATTATACAATTTTTTAAAGTTTTTCAAAGAAAAACATTTTACAACAACAAAATATAAACATTGAGTTCCTATGCAATGAAGAATAATATTAACGGCCTGTTAAAATTTAAATGAAATATATTTCCTATTTTTAAGTGCTCCATCTGTTGTCTAGCATTCTAGAACATTCTTCCCATGTTAAAATTGTGATAAGTTATTAAATATTATTGAACTATGTGTTTTGCATTTATGCAAAGTTTCAGGAATATCTACCACAAATTTCTTTTTCAAATTTGACCTATGTAGACAAAGAGATGTCATGAATGAAGAAAAGCATTGAGACATGTTTCAGTAAATAAAATTCTAAATGCCACTCTTTTAAACTTTCAGTATTAAAGTAGGTAATCTTAAAGTATCAGTATATTTTTACAAAACTCCACCATCGATTTGTATGACACATGAAATACTACAACTCACTTTTTTTTTACATATACTTATATCAAAAAGTAAGGTAAATTATAATGTATACCTATATCAAAAAGTAAGGTAAATAATAATTTTATAACTTTTTTAAGATTCATGTAGCATAACTGAAAACATACATTTGTTTTCAAAAATTCTTACATAGAACTTCTATATAAAATTTTGCTTTCTCATTAAGCAAAGCATAAAGAAAATCGATCTTGAGATTGTTTTTTTTTTTTGTTATTTTAGAGTGAAAAGCACATTTAGGCTATTATTGTTTCCTTAAATGTAAGTGTGAGTATAAAGTGTTAAAGTCATAAGTGTAGTGTTGTAAGTGTAAGTGTGTATTAGACTCGGGTACCGTGAGGGACGTCTAAATCGTTTCAATAGGTGCAGCTAGTCTGCACCCCCGCGATTGAAATTGTAATGGATTTATCTCAATTCAGAACCCTCTCAATCCAAAAAAGTTGTTTTCAACAACTGATGTCTGTCTTTATCTCTAAGGACTAAACTAATTTACTGATTTTAATGAAATTTAGAATGCATGTCCAGTTTGCCCGTATCTCACAACAAACTACAATTTTTTTTCAAAAAGTTTTTTAATCATTTTCACCAAAGAAACTATTAATATTAGTATTTCCTAAAATTAGGCTTTAACTACTTTGATCAAATTTTTCCCAAACGCACTCTGTAAGCGCCCAAACAAAATGGATATCCTACCAAAAAAATCTGGATCGGGAGCTGTTGAAAAATCAGCCTAATCTCTTAAAATTGGTTCTCTTATATTGGTCAGATTTTATTCATATAAATACAAAGAATTACAACTCAAGTCAGTGTAACAAATTTCAAATAATTTACAATTTTGAGTAAATCTAAACAAATTAAAAATAATCCTGGACCTAGTCAGGTTTGTTTCATGTTTTATATTTCAAATTTGGTGAACTGACGAGTTGTGATTTTTCATAAATGACCATTCTGAAAAATCTTGTGAGAAATTAAACCAATTATCAATTTTATTTTTGGGGGTGGATTTGGCTAGTATAAACCAGATTTTTTGGGAATATAATTAAATATGAGAAAGTTTGTGTAATATTTTTTTGGATTAAAGTAATTTAAACCCAATTAACATACTTGTATGATAAATGTTGATGTGGACTGAAAGCTCTAACAGCTGCTTCTCTTCTATCCTGCCACTCTTCCTTTCCCTTTTTCTGCAATAACAGAGGGTTTCATGCTAGAACAAAGATAGAATGATGTATTAATTTTCCTAAGACTTTTGTCATCATATAATACAGATTAAGTAAAATTATTAAATACATTACATAGATACATTTTTGGAATCATATAAGGTAATTCTTATGGAATAAATTTAAATAGAGATATTCTCTATTAAAATTTTATTCTATTAAAAGAAATTAAATTTACAAAATATTTTATCTCACATCCTTCTTATGCTTTCAAACATTATAATAAATAACATTTTAATTTAAACATTGAAATTTTGAAAAATAAAACTTCACTGCTGTTATATGATTGGTTGTATATTACCCAAATAGTAACTAAGTGTCTTTAACTGATTGTTGAAAATTTAAGTAAAACACTTCTTCTATTCTTCTCTTTTATAATTAATTTATTATTATTTACTTTAAATTAATACACAAAAAAAAACAAAAAATCAAACTACTCGGAGCACTCAAATATAGGTCATCCTACTTTTATGCCCCCCTTCGGCCGACTAGCACGTCTGTCCTTTTCCCCATCCAACATGTTCTTATGTCTACATATGAGATAATTAGGCACTATTTTCCTGATTGTATTTCGTAAATTTTTTATCTAGTTAGTTATTTATTAAATTATAGAAGATATTTCATGATCAAGTATTGTTAATTCAATTTTAAATATTGAAAAATATAGAATAACTTCTTCATTTATTTATTGTGAATTAGTGTATTTATTATGTAATTTAACAATATGTACAAAGTTTTCTGAAATATCCCGCCTTTCTGCCATATCCTGGCAACCAGTTATATGTCCAGTTTTCATACACACGTGTGACAATGATTATTTATTTACTGAAATCTGTACGTGTATGATTTTTGCCTAGTCCTACTGAATAAATTATTACATTAATAAAATGCTATTGTTGTTTAAATTATTGTAAGCTGTTTGCTCTGATGTCACAGAACATCTGTGGTGTGTGGTTTACTCTTTGTGTTTTGGTATTTATTTTAAAAAATGGAGCTGGTGGGTTATTCTAAAATTATGAATTGTTGTAACAGTTTCAAAATGGTTGTCATTAAATCTTTAAAATTCAAAACTTTTTTCCATAAATATTTTTGAAAATCTGATTTCACCAAAGTAATCAATGTTAAGAACTGTATAAATTAACATTTTGAATTTTTAAAATTAATTAGTCAGGATTCATTTTTGTATTTTCAATATAATTTTAAAATATAATAAATAATATATTCAGATTTTAATGCTGTTTATTATGGTGAAACCATGGTGAAACCAGACTTTCAAAAAAAGAGTAATATAGTAGAAAAAATCCTGTTATTGAACCAAAAATAAAAATCATGTATTATGTTTTCTCTTCTATTTTTATTTTAATTATGATAATTTGTTTGAAAACAACAAATTAACATAGTTAGTTTTTAACAACATTACCTGAAACTGATTATAGCCTATTAGCTGCTCAATGAAATCAGCTGATCCTTACGAATTAATACAAAACAAACTGATCTTATAATATAACTACCAAAATTAAATTAACAATTCATTTCATACACTTAAATCGGTCAAACTTCTTACTACTTGCTGTAGTATAATGGTTATCACGCTCACCTCACATGTACAAGGTCAGTAGTTCGACCCTGGAGGAAACACAGTCATTTTTAATTATAAATAATTTAATACAAAACTTGCTACATGCAAAATATATTGTTATATATCAATATAAACACATTCCTCTCATCACATATCCTCCAAAATTCAACATCACAACCAGCCCTAAAACATGATACTTGTTAATACTTTTGGAAATGTGCTTCCATCCTGTCAATGAGACAGTTTTATGGCATAATTATATTCAATGTTTAATGATCTAACATAAAAAAGGATCTACAAAATGAGGATATTGATCTCATTTCAAGGTTCTAGGTCTGATTGCTACTCTAATAGTTCATTTTCCAACTGAACTTGCTAACACTCTGTAGTTGTTTATAAAACTATGTGGTATTTAATGTGTTTCAGATAATAAAATGAAACTATTTATAGCAATAGCATTTACTCAAAGTTTGCTACTTCTTCTTGTTTACGCTATGGACGTTTCAGGTAAGGCTATTTCACATTCTTAAGTAAATACAAGTAATTCTAAACAGAATATTTTAAGAAATTATTTTTAAAATAATCCTTATTTTTCTTCAATTCCTACTATTAGTCCACACTCTCCCTATATATATTTATATATCTTTTTCAAATTTTCAATCTTTAATAAAATATTTTCATTCACTTAAGTTCAAATACATTTTTTTAAACTTGTAGTGGATGACATTTGATGTTAATACAGTTTTTTTCAAATATTAATTCATGAATCAAATTTTAATTAATTAATTTTAGTTTTATATTGGAGAAAAAATTTTCTCCTTTATAAGATATTTTAGCAGGATATAAATTTGGGAATAAATTGTTGACCTAAGTAGGAATTGACTTAAATTTTTTTGATATTACTTGTTATTAATAAAATGTATAATATAAACTTTGCAAATAAGACTGTTATTACTGAAGTAAAATAAATTTACTGAACCTTAACCTGAAAGTTTATAAAATGTTTGTTTTATCATGCTTGTTGAATAAAGGGATAAATAGTAATGATTTTTATCTATGTTTAAGTTTACAACACTTAACTGGAAATGAAACAGTTTTAAACAAGGCAATTTTTGTTACAAAAAGTTGGCACTTTTGTCCAAGAGAAAATAGATTTGTATTTGATAACTGAATTTGGATTTATCCACATGTTATTTTAACCCTTAGCTAAATCAGTTTTACATTATTTATTTTTATGTAATCAGGTTTTAAAATTTAGTCAAGGAGATCAAAATTTCCCATAAACATTTTCATTAAAGCAAATGATTTTTATAGTAAAATGTGCTATAAGAGATTTATTTGGCCATGATAATGATAATTTAAATATTGCCAAAAAAATGAATAAAATAATATAACAATTAAATTATACTTGTACAATTTACATTATGTTAATTTAGTCTTATTCTATCTTTGTATTTTTAATTGCTTCTTAATCAGTTGATGACAACAAATTTGACTTAATGTTTAAACAGAATATTTTTTATAATTTATTTGTTTTAGGTGTACCATGGGAAAGTTTGCATGGTAAGTTTAAATCAACAAACATTATAAATAAAACTATTTCACTGTCAAATATTGTTAATAGAGCATAGTGGCATAACTAGATTTTATTCTTAGAGGAGGGGATATCATATTCTAGATGAAAAATAATGGAATTCAGAATATTTACTGTGTTGGCAGCAGAAATGGTGAAAAATAGAAATTTGTACTTTTTCATTTTTCTTTAAATTTGGTTGGCTCCTTCTTAATCTGTAGAGTTGTTTCGGGCGTTGGCAAGCTATCGTATAGTTGTTCTGTAGTGGGTTATCCTCCTTACTATTCTTCTGAACAATGATTTTTGATCTGTATTTACACTCAAACACCAATTACAACGAAGCTAGTGTGTATAGGAGATACAATATAGTGTGCTGGCAGTAATGCCTAGGCATAAACGTTATAGTCTAGATACACAGACATTGTGTACCAATCAGAAGTGAGTATTGGTTTACAGAGAATTGTGAACTTCATTCATAGGCGTAGGTTGTTTGAAAGCCGGTAGAGAACTTCGGGAATTTAGTGTGGATGTTTCTCAATGTTAGTAAATGGAACTAGTTGAGTAATTCAGTTCCTATGTTCCTTAAGTTATGATAGTGAGATGACGAAAGGCATCTAGTAGGACTTACTAAAGAGTCCAGAGACCTCCCTTAGATAATTTTGGATAATTGTTTTCAAAACAAGTATTTTTACAATTATGTTTATTAAACAGTACAGAACATATATAAAAAATGTAGTTCATTACAACATTTCTATAAAAAATAAACTAGTGGGTCTATAAAAAGGGGAGGATGAACACCCAATAATGATGTAATACCAACTTTAATTTTTATGATAGAGATACAGTATGTCACACTATTGTTACAAGAAACGACACACCTCTAAAATTAATTACTGTATGTTCTGTTCTATTCAGAAATACACAATAAAAATGAACAAATGTTTTAAAAGTTTTATGGACAATATTTGTATTTTAAACTTAAATTAGTGACTACATAAGTTTTAAATATAAATTATTAATTGTACATTATTATTATTATTATTATTATTATTATATATTATTAAATACATTACTTGTACTGGTTCACAAGTAATACTTTTATAGTATTTGAAATTTCTCTCTAATACAAGGTGTGTTCAGAAAGTAACGAGAATCCAATCCTCGAAACACTTCTCAAACTTGATCTTTGAGATAGCCTTTAGTTCTTTCAGCAATGCGCTTTTAATGTCATCTACGGCTATAAAACGACGGCCCTTTAAGGTTCTCTTTATTTTTGGTAATAGGAAAACGTCACACGGAGCCATGTCTGGCAAATTTGGAGGCTGGAGCATTGTTACAGTACTGTTTTTAGCCAAAAATTCACGAACAAGCAATGAAGTGTGACCTGGTGCGTTATCGTGGTGCAAAAGCCATGAATTATTTTTCCACAGATCCGGGTGTTTTTTTTGGATTGCTTCACGCAAACAGCGTTGAACTTGTAGGTAGTACTCCTTATTGACCGTTTCACCTGGTAGCAGGAATTCATGATGCACTATGCCATTAATATCGAAGAACACAGTGAGCATAACCTTCAATTTTGACCGCACTTGTCGAGCCTTTTTCAGTCTTGGCGAGCCAGAATGCCTCCACTGGGATGATTGAGCCATAGTTTCGACGCCATGTCTGTACACATATGTTTCACCACATGTTATAATACGTTTCAATAATTCTGCATCGTCGTTGACTTCACTTAGTGACTCCTGTGCAACTTCCATTCGTCGCTGTTTTTGTTAAAAATTCAACAATTTTAGAACGAATTTTTTTGCCACGCGTTTCATACACAAAACATTGGAAACAATGTCATGATATGATCCAATCGATATGCCAACATCATCAGCGACCTCTCTAATTCTGATTCAGCAATTGTTCATAACCATTTCTTTCACTTTTTCCATGTTTTCATTGGTTGTTGATGTGCTGGGGTGTTCGGGACGTTCGTCATCTTCAACATCTTCACAGCCTTCTTGGAAACACTTATACCACTTGTAAACTCTTGCTTTACTCATAGCAAACTCACCATAGGCCTTTGTTAACATTTCACACACTTTGTTACACTTTATTCCATTTTTTATGCAAAATTTGATACAAATTCTTTGATCCATTTCTTTTAACAAACGAAAATTGCCGAGCTCATAAAAACACGTCTAACCTTAGTGGTTGTCACAGACAAAGTCAACAATGAAAACAGCTGAAAGTTTTATCATACTTCAAGGCCATGTATACCAACATAATAAAAAAAAATTTTGACAATCGGACTCTCCAAGCCCGCGAAATTTAAAAATTCTCATTTCTTTCTGAACACACCTCATATTTCCTTCTTTGGATCTTTTGACTCCCCCTCCTAGCTAAGCCACTGATAGAGCTCTAATTAGTTATTGCTAATTGTATCTCACAGATAACTTCATTTTGTAACTGATGATTTTATTTTGAAATTCTTTTAATACAATTTATATTCTTATAATCATGAGTCAAAATATGAGTTATAAATATTATAATAATATATCTTATCCCAAATTAAGTAGGCTAATTACTTTTTTTAATCTCTTCAGAACCACCAATGCCTTTCTTGGGGATTTTTTTTTCTTTGTTTGATTGTAAACTTTTAGTAATCTTAACACCAAACAAATATCTGTATTTTCAAAACTTTATTACAAATTTTAATGCATGGGTCTGTAAAACGGACTCTCAGAAGGAAGTCAAAGAGGAAAATAACAGCTTTTAAAAACAAAATATTTGGGTCAACTTGTAATTTAAGACAGAAGTACTGATGTGCGATTGCAAGATGTTTTTACAATCAAGACAATCGAAAATTGTACAACAAAACATCAAGTCAACCACTGAATACCAGTTGAGTTGAACAATCAAGATGTTTGACGATTGTTGATAACTCTGTTTGGTGGTTCCAGACTGCTGATTGCTGAATCAGCTTTTAGAGCAATGTTTTCCTTGTCTTTGACTGGACATCAGTATAGTAAAGTTAACTACACTCTAATGTTTTTATTAATAATGTATTATATTTTTCCCATCACCTTTTACTGCAATGTTTTCTTAAGTTTTGCTAAATAAAAATTGTTATAATAATGAAACAATGCTATATTGTGACCTAAAATACACAAAACAAAAAACAAATTGAAAACTATAGAATTAAAAAAAATGTACTAACAACTTTACAAAATAAACAAAAAATTAAATAAAAATTTATTGCACACACTGCTTTAACATTATTCAAGGGACTGTCTGCTGGGATAATAGCAAAACTGTAAATGTTTTACTTTTACAAATAATGTAAATAATAACATTTATTTAGAATTAAATTAAAATAAAATTTAGTTCGGCTACTGTATAATTTAACTATTTAAAAACAATTATGTACTCATGCATAAAAAACTGTCATAATACAAAATGCAATAATCATTTCCCACAGTTGTTTTGTTGATGTGATAGAAGCTAATTTCCAAAAGTATTTTTCTTTTATCATACCCTTTTTGAAATTCTAATCTCGCCATTATAATGAGCATTAAAATCTGCATCTGCATATATTGGTAACACTTTAACCAATTACATTGAAAACAATAAAATAAACCCTGACCATCAAAAAATTACTAAGCAAATATAGAAAGGATTACCAGCACACAATAGACCTTCAAACAATGAAGTAAAGAAGAGATGGTGGAGTATCTTCTTATAGTAATCTAAATCCAAATTACATTCCTTATTAATGGGTGGGCAATCCAACACTAATAAATGCTGCTTTACAATGATAGGAAAAGTTTATATCAAAATATCAAAAAGTGATGTCACTATGGCAGAAAGTATAATCTTAAAATCAATTTTATAATGAAAAATTATTGTTAAAACTGATGAATATCATTTTTCTTTATTTAATTTCAGTAAAATATGCAATTATTGGAGGTTATTATAACATGCCATTGACTGTGGATGACATAAAAAGAAAAAAACCCCATGACTTCCAGTTCATTGAGAAGGATGAAGAACTGAATGTTGACTTATACTCACACCCTCAAGACCCAAGGTTTATTTTGCTGTTTGATACTTACGGCAATATTGCAGGGATTAGGACAAGTGTGAGTATATAGAAATTAATGTGTTGGCTCGTGAAATGTTAAGAGTCCAAAAAGAACAATGACTGTCTGTGTTCTTGCCTACAGACCAAATAGCATGACTTTGTTCAAGTTATTTATGCAGTTATATTTCATTCATACTCTCAGATAATACAGGGTGAAGTTATTAAATAACAAGACAAACGCTGTCAAACATTTTATTTTAGATTTATACATATTTAGTTTTCACCTCTCCTCTATCCCTACAATGCTTCATGCGAATTTCCCATTGTTTTGAAAAAGTACTGGAAGTCTTTTCAATGAGCTCTTTCATGACACTTCCTACTTTCTTTCACAGCTTCAATGGTCTAAAATTGTGTTCATTTTAATGCTTATTTGACCTTGGGGAACAGATAAAAGTCATTAATTAGGATTATGACTTATTCTTCCCGTCAGTGGTCTATCCACTCATCTCATAAAGGCTACCGCGGTTTCGAAACTCTATCATTTCATCTTCAGGCCGTTATACTAAATGTTAAATCCCTTTGTTGAGGTCGTCACAAAGTCAATCAAAACATTAAAACATACATCACAAACACTGAGCACAATTACATGTTCAAAATATTCACCATGAAATTCGGCTTGGGCGAACACATGACTTGTACGTCGTTACATTCCAGACTGCTAACGAATGTAACGATGTACGAGTCGTGTATTTACGCCCAAGCCAAATTTCATGGTGAATATTTTAAACGTGTAATTGTGCTCAGTGTTTGTGATGTATGTTTTAATGTTTTGTTTGACATTGTGACGACCTCGACAGAGGGATTTAACATTTTGTATAACGGCCTGAAGATGAAATGTAGAGTTTCGAAACTGCGGTAGCCTTTATGAGGTGAGTGGCTAGACCACTGATGGGAAGAATAGGTCATAATCTTAATTATTTGAATATGTGGTCCGGTGGCTATGTTACAATAATGAAGATAAAAGTTATATGGTGCCATGTCAGGCAAATAATGTGGATGGTTTAACATTGGGACGTTATACTTGGCTAGAAACTTCTTGACAGACCATGCAGTGTAAGCCAGTGTGTTGGCCTGATGAAAACCCATGACTTGTTCTTCCACGACTCAGGTCATTTTTTTATTTTTTCATGAACTTAAGCAAGGCCCTAAAGGTAGTAATGTTCATTAATAGTTCATTAATTAACTATTAATGTTCATTAATAGTGAAGGTAGACAATCCTATAAATATAAAAAAAAACAAGCATCATAGCTTTGAATTTTGATTTGCTCATTCAAGTATTTTTAGCATCAATCCATGCATTGGAAGGTCCCATCTTCACTGATAGAGCTCTTAGTTGCTTAGTTTCTGGATCATAAGTGTAAAACCAAGATTCATCACATGTTATTACCGTTTCTGAGAAGTTTGGATCATGTTCAGCATTCATAGCGTCATAGCAAAGATTTTCACATGCTTTTTTTGTTCAATTTTGAGAATTCTAGGCTCCATTTTCTTGCTCACTTTTTGCATGTTAAAATTGTTATGTAAAATTTGCCTTACACATTCTTTGTCAATTTCCACAGTTTCCGCAATAGCACTGATGGTCAGAGATCAGATCAGATTACAAATTTGTTCAATATTTTTATCCATTTTTGATATGGAATGACCCAGTGGATGGGGTCATGGGACTCAGTCAGAATGACTTGAGTGAATATAATCTTTAACATCTTCTCAACCATCTTGGAAATCCTTAAACCACTCAAAAACCCATGCATGTGATAAACATTCATTGCCAAATACTTTTCTTTAATAAAAGGTAAGTTTTAGTAGCGGTTTTTCCAAGTTTCAAATAAAATTTCACATTCTTTGCTCTAATAAAACACTCATCATGTTTTCGTTAAAACAAATGTTATCCAAACAAAAGCAATAACCAAACTAATATGTCTACAAAATCTGGAGTGGCAACAATCGAAAGAGTATGCTTCATGCTGAACAACTTTTAGTCAAATTAATTTGATGCATGTGCAGTTTTCTGTAGCAGCATTGGCCTTATTATATAATAGTTAGTTACACCTTGTATACAGTATAAGGATGATTTTAAATGTACAATAAAATATTTATTTACATAAGTATAAAAATTCAAGATTAACAACCCACATCATAATAACTGTAAAAATAAATAATTTATAATTCATATTTTATTTTGCTTTTATTTAGTACATTAAGAAAGACATCATTAAAAAGGCAAAAGAAAACAACGTTACTTTCCCATATGATTATGGAGCGATCTCAATGTTTAAAGAAGCCCGGTATTGGAAGAAAGATGTTTGGTATATCAGTGTTCTCTTTATAAATCCTCGTAAGTATGATTATATAATTTTATTCATTCTTAACATAATAATCATGTCTTTCTTTTATTCTTGTTAAATATTTAATGTAATATTACTACAAAAATTTTCTAGTGTAAATTTTTTTTTACTTCTCACTCGCACAGAAATTTTGAGGGCATCCCTATCCCTACATCGTTTCTTAGGTGTTCTCAATTAACTTTTACTCTAGTATAAATAAAAAGGTTTTTATATTATTACTAGATTTCAAGAAGTGTTATCAAGAATATACTTAAACCTGATTTGAAAGCTCTGTAGGCATTAACAATTTTTTTCTTTTTTTCTAGTGAAAACGTCTTTAGGCACAATGTGTCAGAATTTTTCGTACATACGAATTACATGAGAACATGAGAAAAAATCACTGACTATTAATCAAAATCTGTAACATAATACAAAACGCAAAGCATAGTATATACAAAAGAGCAAAAGACAGAACGATAATATAAATAAGCATTTATGAGTATACAGTATAATATGTAGTAGCAGAATTATTAAAATAAATAATTTTAGCAGTAATAATTTATTGTAATTAAATAAATACCTACTTAATAATTGTTAACTGTATTCAAATAATCTCACATCAACCAACACCATCTCTTGCATTTTAAGAGAACTAACCAAGACCAGCACTATGTATATTGGGCGATACAAACAAAACGGCCAGAAAAATTACTGGAAAGCTGACCACTCCATATACCTTACATGTACTTCTTCTACTTTTTCAACAAATCTTGAAAAGTGGTGATGTAAAATGTAATCTTCTACACTAATTGAGTAAATTATCTGCTAAAATGTAAATAATATACTCAAACAGTATTTTATTGCAACAGTTTTGAAAATTTGTTGTAATAGTTGAAAACGGAGTGGTTACCCTTCCAGTAGTTACTTTTACGACCGCTAGGCTGTATGTTTTAGAATTGCTGAAAAGATGTTTGAAAGACCAATTGTTACATTCTAAAATTCAACAGATTGAAACATTTTCTTTTATACTCTGCATACTTTTAAATTTAACAAATTAATACATAATAAACATTTTCTTTTTATACATTTAACTCATGTAGAATTGTGCATGTAAAACAGAGCTGCCTCAGTGGCCTAGTTGATAGTGTACTAGGCTTTCACCCCGAGGATCTGGGTTCATTTCCCGGCAAGGGCTTGGAATTTTCATACGCTATAAATCATCCCATCGTCTGTATTAGCCCAAGTGTGCACAATAGTTAAACACAAAAAAAAAGTATGTAAAACATTATAATAGGTCATGGTATGTATATTCTGACTGAGCTTTATAATAATTTAAAAAAATATTTTATTAAGATCAGTTATGGAGGAAAATTAAGATAGATGTTCAATAAACAGCCGCAAAAGAGGTACTGACAATGAAAATGGAGATTAAAATTTGACTTATAAAATATTCTAAAAAGAAAAACATAAAGAAAATGACAGTGATAATGAAAAAAATAGTGAAGTATTGGTTAAAAATGAACATTCTAAAGAATTAAGAAGATTATGTAACAAATGGTATAGAGAAAGGCATGATATAACATTTTCTCAAAAAATGAACATTTTAATGAAATAAAAAGAT
This sequence comes from Callitettix versicolor, assembly GCA_022606455.1. Lineage (NCBI taxonomy): Eukaryota > Metazoa > Arthropoda > Insecta > Hemiptera > Cercopidae > Callitettix > Callitettix versicolor. The sequence continues at coordinate 55,711,020 of CM040185.1, forward strand.
TGTGTTTAGCGATATAGAGCAAGGAAAAAGAGCAATTCTTCACAATCTGAAATGTCTGATGAAAAAAACATGAAAAAGAATTAACAAAATTAAGTGTACGATAACATAGAGACAAATGTTTTAAATTCTAAATGAAAATCAAAATAGAAAAGATTCATCACAAAAAAGTTCACAGAGATTTAGAGAAAAAAGGAACAATTTCATAAAATTCATACTTTACAAATTGCAGGACCATCAATTGTAGATGCTCCTTTTATTTGAAGTTTTCACTTCTGTCTGTCAGTCCCGTGACTGCCACATTTTTTTTTTAATTAGTGGTTGTTCAATAAAAATACACTTTTAAAATATCAGTTCCCATACTTATTATTTTAGATGTTCCGACCAAAATACTAAAATGTTCTTGTCATAATTTCATGTACCTTTATTTTGACCCTCCATTAGATATTATTTAACAGTCATATTTAATTTTTCATTATCCGTTCTGTTGTGTCAATAACGTTAATCAATTGAATTTAAATTATATGAGAAAATAGTGTGTCAGCTTCTTGTGATTTATTGCCATCTTACTCATTGTTACGAGTAACTGATGTGTTTTTTATTTAAGGAATCTATCACTCTGGCACCTATAAACCTTTCCATTTTTTTTGTAATATCTTTGCCTTAGCAAACTTTATTCATTTATCAAAATTAAATTGTTTAAGCTTTAAAAACACAATCAATTTACGAGCAGACTAAGTTGTAGCTTTTCTAATATATTTCTTTTCTGTTTAAGAAATTGTTACTTTTTTAATATACAAAGTATACAGAAAGTTTTATGATTGTGAAAAAAATATATTTAAATATTTAGATTAATCAATCTGTCTTCAGGTCAGATAAACCAAAAAAAGTGGGTTTTACTTGGAAGTGTGAGTTTTGTGTGCATGTGTGCAGACTAAACTTATTTTGGTGAAATTCGGTATGTAGCTCTGGGTTGCTTATAATCTGGGACCATTTTATAATTTAAAAGAAAATTTTAAAGCCTCTTTTTGTCAAAAAAAATGTTGAAAATAAAAGCTGGCTTAATGATTTTGAACATGTTTTACATAAATAAGTACCCAAAATTATTTGTCTTACCAAAACCAAAACACCTGGACAGGTTTGCTTTATTCTTAGCAATTTATGAGTATATAATTTCAGATTTGTCAAACTAACTTGAAATTTGATTCTTTCTGTATCAAAAAAGCCAAATCTGAGAACCAAAAATTAAGTAGATTTTCCAGTTTTTCGTATGTAGCTTCCGTGTAAATTCTGAATCAGAATTTTTTGGAAATAATTTAACGTGAGAAAGTTTGTGTTATGTTATTATACCATTTTTAATTTGTAATATGCTGAAAGTATTGTCTTTAATTTGACTTTTATTTTATAACAGTGACTTCTTTCAGAGAAAGCTATATCTGGAGGTCGTGATGACACAATGGGCCAAGTAGGGGAAGGCCTCTTTGTGATCCTAGATGGCACTTGGGTGGAAGTTGCCAGGGATGAATGTGAAGCCGTTAAACAAGGGTTTACCAAACAGGCGTGTTTTATTGGGATGGGTCAGTCAATTGTATATTTACAAAATTCTATTTAAACTTAGTGCCTTTCTGTATTAACATTTTTTATTTTTGCTGTATCTTATAAAGCAACATTCTTTATATTTACTAGAAATTTCATCATTGTATAAAATACACTTTCTTACCTTTCCTAGCTTTGTCAATATAAAATAGTTAACAAGTATAAGATTACCTCTATTCACAAACTAGAGTACAAAATTAAGTTTTGAGAATTGAGATAATCCAAAACATGTCAACTAAGACAAAATTCACAAAGGTAGGAATGATACAATATACTGTATCTATTTATGCTAAAAAAATATACCAGTATTAGTGTTAAAAGTTTTTCTATAAATTTCCTTTTTTTGTAATGAAGTTTCCAGTCTGAGCAAAAACAATATCATTTGTTTTTTTCCTAGAAATTTTCTTTTTGTGCTGAAAGGTTTATGAGACTATTTTGATTAAAAAAAAAATAAATAAAAATAAATAAATGCTCTTATGAAAAGATTTTTTTATCACAAGAATGTTTTTTCTTTCACTAAAATAAATAATTTATTATTTTTTTTCTAATAAGTTTCCATTCATACATTAAAACATTCCTCTTTAGTTTTATAATTTCCTTGCACAATAGACCATTCGATCGCAGTGCCTGGGGTTGTACTATCTCTTCCTCTAGTCTGTAATCTAATCTATAATTTCCTTATATGTTCCTTTTTTCACTGAAAGTGTTCCTGTAGATTTCCTTTTTGTACTAAGAATATTCTGTAAATTTCCTTCTTGTACTCAATATTTGCATGTAAGTGCTAAGTATTTCCTTGTACACATACTTCCCTTTTTACTGAAGAAAGTTTCCTTGTAAATATTTTTATTTTGCTGGAATTCTCTTTTTAGTTTTCCTGTACAGTTTATTTCATGCTTTAAGTTCTCTTATAGCTGCTCAAAATTTCTCTTTCTATGTTAAAAAAATTTGCATAAATAATTTTTAATTTGTTAATCTTCAAAGCATTTTCACAATGAATTTTATAATTCTAAAATTCTCTTCAAGTTATTTATTTCAGTTCTTGTTTCATATCGCTATCCCGGCCTCCAGTTCATCAACTTTCTGGCATTTCAACACAGTAGTGTGGTATCTTTTGAAGTCCCATCATTCGTTTTCAGCCTTTGGCAGAGGGTAAAGTGGGTATTCATTCTGGAGTCTGGCTTGTGAAAGGTCACACTGTTTGTTTAATATGTTTGTCTTTGTTTTAAATTATCTGTATATCGTAATTTTACTTATCCTATAGAAATATACATTATTCTGGATAACTTACTTGATAATAAAAATAATAATAAATAATAATAAAAATAAAAATAATAATAATAAAATAATAATAATAAAAATATGTGTAATTTCCATAGGCCAACATTACTACTACAAAACAACGCCTTCACTAGATTGCAAGACATTCCAACCCTTTTTCAGTATGTACGACAATGGACAGCTGATTGGATTTGGACTTGCACCTTTCGGATCTTTCACTTTTGAAGATGGTGGACAAGAATGGTTTGAACATGTCCCTAGAAGAATTGCCGAAGTAAGTCTATATAAATTCTATAATATAGAAATAAAGAAATGAATATTTTGCCATCCATATAACTTATTCCTTCAACTTTGACTTTATTCAGCTGCTTGCTAGGTTTGCAGCTGTAAATAAATATGATCCTCAAAAAATCATAATAAAAATGACCTCATAGTCCTCAACATTAATATGATGAAGAAACCATTTACATTGTTCTCTGAAATCAATGACTTGGTAAAAATAGTTTATAAGTTATTTGTTAAAGAAATCACTTATTATTAACAAATTTCCACTAAAAATGAGGTAATGGAGCAGTGGCCATCATAGCAAGGCCACAAAAAAATAAATAAATGCAGATATAGTAAATAGTATTAATCAGATTTGTGAAGGTTTGCATTTCCACCATTAAGCTACACACCCATAAAAGCACATTGAGCAGTAATACCAAGATACCTAATTGTCATCTCTAATAGTGGAGTTGGTGCTGGGGGGGGGGAGAAAATAACATCACCAACTGGTAACACTGCTGCAATAAACCAGCATATGAAGTACACTACACAATCTTCGGTTTTAGATCTGAACCATAAACCCAGTACTATACATTCCCTAATACTAAGATTTCTGCAAATATTCAGTTATCTGGGTAAGTCCGAGGCATATGATCTTGAAATGATTGTCAATCCTAACCACTAGATAACTTTTTAAAGGGTTGTTTAAATTGTATCCTGTACTAAACTATTAAATTTGTAAGCATCAGACAAATATTTTCTTGGAAAAATGTTGAAGCATCAATTAGCACAGAGTGTGGATATTTAGAAATTTTGGTCATAGAATATCCCTTAGCGTAGAGTCTCATCCTTCACACAACATGCCAAATTTGCATATAAAATATTTGATAACTAAATCGTTTATTTTTGTTTGTCCTTGTGAAAAAGCATGATTTGCTTTGTTTTTTTTTCTTTCCACTGATCCAAAACTGTTGGATGGTTTTTCATATGTAATGAACTTCTATAAATTATTACCAGAATTGATTTTCATTCCAAATTTAAATCAAATCGGACCAAAATTGTGAATATTATGAGAATGATAAAACACACACACACACACACACACACACACACACACACACACATATATATATATATATATATATATATATATATATATATATATATATATATATATATATATATATGTGTGTGTGTGTGTATGTGTGTAATGTGTATGTAATGTGTGTGTATGTGTGTGTGTGTGTGTGTGTGTGTGTGTGTGTGTGTGTGTGTGTGTGTGTGTGTGTGTGTGTGTGTGTGTGTGTGTGTGTGTGTGTGTGTGTGTGTGTGTGTGTGTGTGTGTGTGTGTGTGTGTGTGTGTGTGTGTGTGTGTGTGTGTGTGTGTGTGTATGATTTAAAATATACTTATAAAAATCTTAACAATCCTCATAAAGAGATCTAGAGGTCAGGATCAGCACTCATTTCAAGGATCCAAGTCTACGTCTTACAATGATAGCACTTCTATAACTTGCTATTTACAAAAATGTCTGTTTAGCATTATAATTGTTATTACTTTTGTTTTACAGTACCAAACTTTTTGTTGCTCTTCCTTTTCCATTAGTACATTATTTTCAATAATCAGCCCTTAGGACATCCAATATTCATTGAATTACTGCAACTCTACAGTATATCTAAACAGAAGTCTATTGATTCCCAACACTTTCATTTTGCTCACAACGTCTGTTTGTCTATTTAGGTCACCACTGTTTGAAGATTATCCTAGTGAAATACTTTCATGAAGTATAAATAATTGCTGTTTAAGCTATAGCAAAATCCAATAATTTTTAGTAAAATTTTGTGACTTAATTCATTAATTATAAGTGATTACAATTTTTTATGGGAAGAATGTTTTATGACAACTGTTTCCAAACTTTTTTCATGGAACTCAACTTCAACCTAAAATTTTGTTTTGCAACACACCATAACATACACACATACATACACATACGTACACACACCACACCACACACACACACACACACACACACACACACACACACACACACACACACACACACACACACACACACACACACACACACACACACACACACACACACACACACACACACACACACACACACACACACACACACACACACACACACACACACACACACACACACACACACACACACATACACACATACAATTTTATTAGAAAAAACATTACCACAAAAAATAATATGACAAAATTTTTTTTATATCTTGTTTGTGTCTAATAATTACACTTTATCAGAAGAGAGAAAAATGGTGCAATAGTAAATTAAATTTTTTTAACTCACTTAAACACCCTTTTTTCTTTTCTTCTGATGAACTATAATTATTGTACATGAAATATGAAAACTATTTATTTCATTTTATTTTTCAAACTCGTTCATCCTAATTAGATGTTGTACTTCTAGTAGTAGTCAAGCCCAGCCCGTTTGCATTGTCCTATCGCCCAGTTCACTTTATTTCAAAAATATCTGTTTTTTATGTACTTTTACAGTTGGCAATGAAGCAGTTTTTGTGAAAATGTGGAACATATTTCTTGAGATATGTTCAATTTTCTATTTTATTTTTGCAGTCGAGAGAACACATAGGAAGTTTCAAGTTGTCCGCCCTCCCACGACTGAATAGTTTAGGAACTTCTGTTCTAGACAATCTAGACAACAGAGCGTAGAAATGTAACTAATAAACCAATGAGTTCTCTCTACTCAGTGACTTCTATTCTATAAACTATAAATTTGTTCATTATGTGTACAAAGATTATAAACACAAACGTAGATATTACTGTGTATTATTTGGGTACAGGTATTGAACATATTTAACAATGTATAAGGTCCATCAGAAGAAACTATAAAAATGGATTCCAAAATATTTTACTGAAACTATATATTAGAGAAGTGTTGGATATTTAAAACTGTGTTTTTATCAAAACTTTTGTTCAACCCAATAACTGCACAAACTGGTGGAAGCTGCACAAGATTTTAAAACCCAGCATGTGTAGGCCACAATAAATGTTTGATTTGATATTTTACAGATTATAATTCCAACGTCACCTCAGTGCACATTTGACTGGCTTGAACAGTTCGGAGTGATTTCACTTCATATATTCCTGAAGAAGAATCCACGAGATACAGTGTGTCCACAATATGATTATTCATTAACATGTTAAATCCAACCGATCATTATACTTCAATCATATTCAGTTCAATATTAAATGTACAGGGTATGCATGAGTTTTGCAGCTTATAAATGTTTCATATCAGCTTAGAACTTAATCAACTATAGACCATCACAACTACTTTTTTTGAAAACAGAAATCATAGTGTTTACAATTTTCATGGGAAATTTTTACAGCCAAGTTAGAAATTAATTTCAAAATTTTCTATATATAATTAATTCTGTATAATGTTTCAGAACTTGAGTGGCAACCTTAATTCACAAGTGTCATGAAAAATTTAATAATAATAATTGTACTGTTACCATTGATATGATGGAAGAAATTTTCTTAGCATTTAAAAATGTTACAGTCACAAATCTAATTTCACATCATAATCAAGCACTGGAATGAGCATTTTAAACTTTAATATTACATTCAAACCATAAAAATGAACCCTCGGTAATCTAGTTTCACTGTACACACACGCACGCGCGCGCGCACACACACACACACACACACACACACACACACACACACACACACACACATGCACGCACACACCCACACCTACACACACAGTTTAGCGCGCACACACACACACACACACACACACACACACACACACACACACACACACACACACACACACACACACACACACACACACACACACACACACCCACACCTACACACACACACACACACACACACACAGTTTAATCAATTTGTTCAATATAGGATATAGCTTATTGATAGTTATTTTTATAATAAAAAACAATGAAATGTTTTCATTAATATTTTTTTACGTTGGACTTTCCATGGTAGATAAACATTTTATAAATAATTCACTTTTAATTATTATTGTTAAACTTATTTTCAGATGATAATAAAAACAGGACCAAAATGCATGTTCGACTGGCTAGTTAAGTATGACATGACAGTTCTACGGGTATTTCTAAAAGCGCACCCTAGGTTAACGTTTTGCCCATTTTTGCCGTGGTTTAAGAAGGACCGATGCACAAGCCAGCTGGCATGATTACTGTATACTAATATTATTTATTAAATTTTAGAAGGCAATAGTTAATGTAAAGAATAGAATTTTATAAACTATATCATTGTATTTTGGTTCATAATAAAAACCAAGAATATAAATGATTTACCTTGCTTTTTCCTTTCCTGTTTTTAAATCCAGTAGCGGTGGTAACTGTCAGCATTAGCTTCCTTGGAGGGATAATTGTAAAAAAAAAATTTGATTTGGGTCAAGAAAATCCGAATTTTCTTCTGAAAGAAAAATAATTATACTGTAAACAGTAATACAGTATTAGTAAATCTCTCTCTCCCCCCTCCCTCTCCCCCCTCATTCTCTCTCCCTTCCCCATCTCTCTCTCTCCCTCTCTCCCTTCCTCTCCCTATCCTCTCGCTCTCCCCCTCCCCCTCTCTCTCTCTTTCTATACATATAATCTACTACGGTTTAAATCATGCTAACCAGAACATTTAAACATCAAATTTAAGTTGTTTATCCAATATCTAAGGCGAAGTCATGCAAAAGCTCACAAGTTACACATAAAATATTTAGTGAGCATTGGTTCTTTATTCACTATAACAACTGGCATGCAACTGAGTACTTACAACCAATTAAATCACACAAATCCTACTTAAATCGTATTAGAAAAAATGTGGGCTCAGAGCAAAATCGCACACAACCCACAGAGTGATTTCTTTAAACCCTCACAGATTCAAATGGCCAATGGAAGACAACAGAATGGGTCCTGTGATAGTTAGCTTATTCCGTAGATCGTCTTCCTCCTTGTAATGTTTATTTAATGTTATGTTGCTATTAATTGTGGTTTAAACACACTTAAAAATGTACAGTTTATTAATGACAACGTGTTACTGTGCACCAACTGCTCTCTGCTAGATGCTGTTTATTACACTAGTAAATTTCTTATGAAAAATACTTGTTATTAAACAGTTTTAAAATAAAAATAAAGGTACATTATTTCAAATTATAAACATAAGTGCAGACAATTTATTATTGTGCAAACATACATATAAAATTATAAGCTATAATAATTATGTATCGGCAAAATAAATAAATTCATTAGAAATAATTTTTTTCAGAATAAATATTATTACAATTAAAAACTGTTAGTAAAGTAATAGTGTAATCAAAATAATAGGAAAAGACTTTTAGATGTATTCGCTGTAGCCTATGTGAAGCAAAAATATATACAAAATTAAAAAAATATATATCTTCGAATCAGTAAAAATAAAACTAGGCCTTAATTATTAGTTATAGTAAAGTAAACAACATTAATAAACATCAATAATAAGCTAAATTTTATTTCACATTATTTTCAGTATTATTTTATTATTGACTTGCTCCTGAAAATTCCTTCTAAATCAAAGAGCAGATGTCACTGATCATTGAGCACTACTGCTCACAACTACTCACTACTCAGTGCTAAGAACAATGTTCTCTAGCAGTGATGTCATTCACAGTCTCACCTCTATCAAGCACACCTTTTATAATGGTGGCTGTACTTCTAGTATGTTTGTATTCAATTCTTAAAGACACTTAAACAATAGGCCTACCATCAAAAACCGTAATTAATTACGGTAACAGTGTGAAATCAGGTAAGGATTACATAACTTGACCAGTTGTCAGGGAAGGAAGGACGGGTGATTAAAAAATAAAAGTTTTAATAGAGAAGGAATTTGTTTCCACAACAATAGGCCTGCTTAATACAGTCAAAGTAACGAAAAATACCATAGCCTATCGGAATATCTTTGTACAAGCTACTTTTGAATGGAGTTGGAAAAAAGGAAACAAAGTACACCTTGCATTCAAGAACAAATAGCCAGCTCCAGAAAGTGTGCTAGAAATGATATCTTGCTTATTTGCAGTCATGGCACTTACATGAAATTTTGGGCACAGGACACAAAGTCTGCAGCAGGCCCCTTATTATGGTTAAGCATGTCTTTTTTATGAAGTGGAAAAAACTTTGTTACTTTACACCTAGAATAGGTTTTATTTTATTTATTCCTTGGTTTTATCAAGTTTAACATTAATTTAACAAATATTCTTCAAAGTTTCTTTCTGGCATACCTCAAAAAAGTCATCCCCGAGTCCCTGCAGAGCCCGAGGGCAATAAATCATGGTCAATTTGCAAAGAATTGAAGGATTGTCTTCATGCAGATCCACACGTCATGGGCAAAATTGCAACTGGAGATAAAGTTGGGTATATGGATACGATCCTGACATGGAAATTCAGAGTTCCTAATGGAAAACCAATAAACTCCCCTTGTCCTAAAAATGAAAAAGCCTTCCAGAAATGCTTCCAGTCATGTAATCAACATTGGGATATGTGCATTGCTAGCCAAGGCCAGTATTTTGAAGGAGATTAATTCAAAATTCTAGTAAGCATATTACTTTGTTAGTAATAAAATAATTCACCAAATTTTTCACCTCAAATTATAGTTTGCTCTGAGACTTTGAGACTTGATCTTGTTAGTTTATATAATATTGAAAACTATTCATTATATTACAACAATGGATCCATCAATTTGGCAGATGGGTTATTATCTATGTAAGAAGTGACGATAAGCATGAAGTACATATTGTTGAATATGATAATTTTAATGCCCTTAACAGTGAAGTGCGAATAACTGACAAATGTCATTTTTTGGTTACGGCAATATATCGTTGTCATGATTGTAGTACAACACTGTTTCTCGAATCGCTCTATAAAATACTTAATACTTACAATTTTAAAAATCACCTATTTTTAAGTGATTTTAATATTAATATCCTTAAATCTTATTCAGTATCTGATGATTTATTAAATATGTTTTACTCTAATGGATTTTTACCTGGATTCCTTACTATTACTAGGCCTAATCATAATGGAGGCACTTGCACTGATAATATATATGTGAGGTCTGATTTTGATTTAACTGTTATAAAATATATTCATATTCTACCTGATCATTACCCATTATTTTGCGCATTTAATGTGGATAGCAATAAAATTGATACAAACTAAAGTTTAGTTATAGAAAACTATTAAATGAATCTAGTCTGAATGATATTGGTTATGAATTTTATAATTTTGAAGATCCAAATTTGGCTATCGATCACCTTATTACTGCTATTAAAGCTTGTATCAATAAATCAATGATCATAATACCAAAAAATAAAAGAACAATTAGAAAATACTGGATGACTTCTGCTATACTTAATGCTATCTGCCACAAAGAAAAGCTTTATAATTTTTGGGTTTCTAATACAAATTCTATATCTGCTGAAAATGAATATAAAAATTACAATAAAGCACTTAAAAAGACAATAACTGCCATTAATAAAGACTTTGAGGTTCAGGAAGCTAAATCACATTGTTTTAATAATAAAAAATTATGGGTTTATATTAATAATAAGTAAAACTAAAACTAAAAGTAAAACAAATGGTATCAGTAAAATTATGGTTGATGGTTTATCTATATTGCTGATACATTTAATACTGCTGATAAGTTTAATGAATTTTTTTCTTCAATTGGACATAAACTTGCTGATAATATGCCACAATCAAACACTTGCAGCAGGTCAACCTCTAATGAAAATAACACAAATCCCTTTTCAATGTTTTTTAAACATAATGGTACAAATGAAATCTACTCAATTGTTTATAATTTAAAAAATAGAAATGGTGGTATAGACAATATTCATTTTAAAACTTTAAAGTGTATTAGTGGTTTTATTAGTCCAGTTCTTGCACATATTTTTAATTTGTGTATTGTATCTGGTACATGGCCTGATGCACATAAAGAAGCAGAAGTGGTGCCTATTCACAAGTCAGGTAATATTGGGGATATTAATAATTTTAGACCTATATCTATTATATCTAACATAGCTAAATGTTTTGAAAAAATACTCCATAACAGATTGTACTGTTTTCTTTATAAGTTTGAAATTGTTAATAAGAATCAGTATGGATTTCTAAAAAATATGAATACAGTTGATGCTATGCAAACAGTTCTAAATATTATATACAAAGGTTTAAATGATACTGTAAGGTTTAAAAGGTCTGTAATAGCTACTTTATCAATTTGAGCAAGACATTTGATACAGTCAATCATGAAATTATTTTGGACAAATTATTTTTCCTTGGAGTCAGAGGTAATGTGTTTCAACTTGTTAAGAAGCTGCTTGTCTGATCTCATTCAAACTGTTAAGGTAAAAAAATACTATAAGCTCTCCCAAAATAATTTATATTGGTGTTCCTCAAGGAACAGTTCTTGGTCCACTATTGTTTTTAATTTATATAAATGATATTTTTACAGTTTGTTCTGATATCTATGCTTTTGCCGACGACATGGTAGTGCTAAGCATTGAAGAGTCCTGGGAATTAAGCCAACTTAAAATGAATGAATATTTATATAATCTCCATGAATACTTCTTGAGTAACAGATTAACTCTTAACGTCATTAAGACTATTCATATTACCATTGGTTGTTATGCTGATAGTGTACCTGACTATACCAACTTATCTATAAATAATATTAATATCGAAAGAACATGTAACGTGAAATACTTGGGTGTTCTAATGGACTATAATCTTAAAAGGAATTTACATATTCAACATGTTGTTAATAAAGCCAGATATTTTTTATTTTTAGCTTATAAGCTGAAGCTTCTAGCTAATATAGTACTTGTAACTATATACTTTGCATTTGTTTACAGTTTAATCAATTATGCTTTAATTATATGGGGTGGTGCATATAATACTGACTTGAAACTGCTGATATCGATACAGAATAAACTTATTAACTTATTGGACTCCAACTCTATTCCCACCTTTGAACAACTTTATATAACGAATTGTTTAAATTATCATTATTCTTATCTAAGCTCTTTATATACAAACTCTATTAGTATGACACTTGGTAAAGATATCAGAATACCACTTTATACAAAAGCAATATGTAAAAAGAACAGCATTTATACTGCCATAAAATATTTTAATCAACTGCCCCATAAAATATTTTAATCAACTGCCTGCTCATTGAAAGAATTTGTCTGTTTCTTCTAAAACAAGGAAAAAACTTTGTTGAATTATATAAAAGAAACTTATAGTTAACTTTATGAGATATTAACAATTTTTGATAAACGATGATGTTAACTGCATGTTAAGTGCATTTGTTTCCAATGTCTCTACCTAATTTTTATTGTAATGAAATCATTTTTTGTGTGCACTGTGTAGCATATTTATCCCTCTTGTTTTCTAGTTTTTAAGTGTTAGTTTATAAGTTTTAGCTCCCGATCACAGAAAGGTATGCCTCTCTCTTTCCGAATACATTGTATCTCCTATGAGTGATGTATTTATAGCTAAATAATTGAAATTGAAATATATAATTTACTTTATGTTAAAAATTATATTTCAAAATATTATAAGTTGAACTTTAGGTATAAGAACTCTAAGTAATTAAATTTTAATTTTACTAGTGTCTAGGTATTTTGTGCAATTTGTATGCTCACACTTTTTTTTCAGCAGGGTAGTTGCAGAGGAGGGGGATCTCTGTCACAATATGGGATTTGTATGTGTGTTAGAAATCTAAAGTTCCCAATTTTGATTTGATTCAATTCAAACTTGTTACAAAAATGGATTTTCATAATAGCTTGGGTAAGTGTGTCATCCAGCAAAAAGTGTTCAACAGTCTCAAAATAACAACCATTTAAAATTTAAAAAAATATATTTTTTTCAAAAAATTTCATTAATGCTTATTTAATTTAAACCTGGTACAAAGTTCATGTGTGAAAATATACTGGAAGAGTCCATTTCCCAGTAAATTCCATTCAACAGTTTCAAAATAATGGCCAAACTGAAATCTATCTTTTTATTTTACACCTTCCTGAAAATTTTATTTCACCAACTTTTATCAGGGTTAAAATCTGCATAAATTATTATTTTAAATTTTTATAATACCTTAAAACTTTAAAAATGAATTTGACTGTCATCAAGGTTTATTTTTTATGTATACTGTAATTTAGAATTTTAAAGTAATTAATTTACACACATTCAGTGTTTGTTATTATTATAAATTCAGTGATTGAAAGATAATAAAAATAATCTTAGCATACAGTTCTGTGTAGGCCAAACTTAAGAAAGTGGGCTTACTAAAACATATATATGTATCTAATTCATATTATATTTCTGAAAGTTTGTGTGTTTGTTTGTTATTCAATCACGCTTTAACCACTGGACCATTTGAGATAAAATTTGGTACGTATATGGTTTAAGTATCAGAGATACATATAGGCCTATTTCCGTTTTACAAAACGTCATTATACTAATTACCCAGCCCAAAATAATTATCGGTTTTTAGTTTTGTAACATCTGTTAATTATAGTTAGGTTTAATTACTGCTTACTGAACATGAGATTTAGGCACCTGAGATGGACATAGATCTAATCCCATTTTACAAATCTTAATCTATGTTTTATTTATTGCAAAAGTATTGTTTTTAATGTTACATATTCATGTAATAATCACAATCTGGTATTTTTCATTTAAGACTATTCAATGTTTTTAAAGCAGAGTGCAGAATATATATATTATATACAATGTTATTAGGATACTTTAATTGTAAGGTAGTATATATATTTGTGTAATTACATTATATGAAAAAATGGTAAATATGCAGTGCAGCATCTATTGGAGTTTTCGATATTTGTCTTACTAAAATGCTTTATTATGTGCCCAAAATATGAAAGCAGGAGAAGTACGATAAAAATCGAAAATAAAAGTGACCAACATAACCTCAAAATTGCTACCGGCAAAAATCGGTACCGTGTTGTACTGATTTTAGACGTATTTTTATTGTTTTTCTGATTTACAGATCAGTAAAACAATAAAAATACGTCTAACACGGGTTTTGGTGATAGGAAACCCATTTTTTAAAAGAACAGTGCATAACCTAAGTGACACGGTTGTTAGGCCTAACACGGTGACGCGTGAAAAAACCTTTATATTTTTTTAAAGATTATTTGGCTACATATCCTAACTGTCACGGTTGTTAGGCCAAACAAGGTGATGCGTAAAAAAACATTTATATTTTTTTAAAGAATACTGCATATCCTAACTGACACGGTTGTTAGGTCTATCACGGTGATGTGTGAAAAAAACCTTTAAATTTTTTAAAAGAATACTAAGTATATTAACTGACACGGTTATTAGGCCTAACACGGTGATGTGTAAAAAAACTTTTATATTTTTTTAAAGAATACTACATATCATAACTGATATGATTGTTGGGCCTATCATTGTGATGTGTGAAAAAAACCTTTATTTTTTTAAAGAGTATCCAAACCTTAACTGACACGGTTGTCAGACCTAACATAGTGATGCGTGATAAATCTTTATATTTTTTTAAAGAATACTCCATAAGCTAACTAACATAGTTGTTAGGCCTAACACGATGATGCATTAAAAGAACCTTTATTTATTTTTTTCAAAAGAGTACTCCATAACCTAACTGACACGGTTGTTGGGCCTAATACGGTTATGCATGGAAAAAACTTTATATTTTTTTTAAAGAGTACTCCATAACTTAACTAACACGGTGATGCGTAAAAAAACCTTTATGTTTTTTTAAAGAGTACTACATATCCTGACACGGTTGTTGGATCTATCACGGTGATGCATCAAAAAACCTTTATATTTTTTTAAAAAATACTAGGCTACATATCCTGACACGGTTGTTAGGCTTAACATAGTGATGCGTGAAAAATCTTTATATTTTTTTACAGAATACTCCATTAGCAAACTAATATGGTTGTTAGGCCTAACACGGTGAAGCATTAAAAAAACCTTTATTTATTTTTTTAAAAAGAGTACTCCTAACCTAACTGATACGGTTGTTGGGTTAAACGGTGATGCAGGAAAAAAACCTTAATTTTTTTAGAGTACTCCAAAACTTAACTAACACGGTTGTTGGTCCTAACACGGTAATGCATGATCTTTAATGTATATTATGATTGCGGGCAAAGCCGTGACGGATAACAGCTAATCATATTAGGCTATATTTCTGAAAGTTTGTTTTTGTTTATTTGTTTGTTATTCAAATACACTTTAACTACTGGACCAAATGAGATTACATTTGGTGTGAACACGTTTTAGGTATCTGAGATAAACACAATACTATTCCAGTTTAATTGTATAATAATGACTTTTTAATAATACTGTATTTTATTAAAATATGACATGACCCTGTTTTAGCTTATCGAGTAGCAAAAATTTATATGTCTTTGCCAAAAACCATAAATAATATAATATTGTATATAGCAATATATTAAAATGAAATGACCTATTCTGATTTTGAAAATTGACTATAAATTTTATTGCTTACATTATAATTGCAGGCAAAGCCGCAACGGGTAACAGCTAGTATATATATATATATATATACATATTTGTTATGTAATGTCCAAACTTTATGCCAGTTAGGCTAATAAAGACAGGGGATTGCCATTAATGGAAGTGCACAGAATTACATGAAAATGCCAAGTACTAAAATTGTCAAGTGGTGCTCAGTGATGATAAGGTTGGAAAGCCCTGTTTAATAATAATAATTAAAAAATTTAGAAATTAATTGTAAGTATTTCTTATTTATTTTTATTTCATAACAGTCTTGTTGCAATATTTACATTAGCACAGTAAATTTTTTTAATACTCTTTAGTTTATTTTTAACTTAGCCTCTACTGGCAATGTTCACTCCTCTGTATTTGAAAATTATTACATCTGCTATACACAATCGTTTATATAGGTATGCTCACATACGGTATTATATTATTGCACAGAAATGGAAATGAGCATTTGTTTTAGATGCCTATAAATGTTTTAGACTTTGTGTTCTTAAGCCTCATCATTATGGCTTCTCCTATAGCTCAATTTTCAGTAGAAATTATAAATAATAACCTACCATATTAAATTTTGTAGGAAAAATATTTTCAAAGTTCTAATAACTCCTCTGGCAACACTGGTCATTATTGCATCTGTGGTGTGTTGTATGATTATGAACTTAAATTACCCTAAACAGCAAATAGCACTGATATTACACGATTTGCTCAAATACAACTGTACAGTAGGGATGGGCATTTCTGCTATTTTTACAAAATATCAACGAACTGTTTGTTGAAAAAAAACTGTTTGGAAAAACAGTTGGAAAAAACAGGTTTAGAAAACTGAAATTCGAAGTTGTATTAGCAACTAAAACATAAGCACAAACGTTCAGTTTTCTAAGACTACTTTTTCATTCCCATTACCACCATGTCCTTAACTGTTTTTGGGTGTAAAGCATTTAGAAAATAATAATCCTTATAAGTGTAGTAATAATTAAATTACATTCTCAAAACGTAATATATATATATATATGTATGCCATTTTATATTTACAAAATGCAATGAATTTCTAATAGAAGCATTTTTTTTTTTTACTTAAAAATTAAATAGCCTTTGCATATTTACTGAAATGCAAACAGTTTAGAATATTTTTAGTTGATTAGAAAATATTGATGATTGATAATAAACAAAAAATACGTTTAAATAAAATTAGGTTATGTATTTACAAATTAGGTTATGTATTAAAATTAGGTTATGTGAGATGTTACTGTCATATTTTTATTTGGGAGAAATTAGGTTTTCATTTTTCAACACTGAAAAAAGTAACGTTAATAAGTAAAATATAGTAATAAGAACATAGGCCAAATATGTTTAAATAAAATTGGCTCTATATAGTTACAAAATTATAGGTTATTGATAGGTTATTAACCTAAAATAACCTAAAATTATTCAAGATATATACAAGAGTAGATATTGTGAATTTTAAAAAGTCCACACATCCAATAAATAATTAAAAACTATGCACTTAATTTTAAAAACAAAAAAAGTAAAAGAAAACTTTCAAAATTGTCCACTAAATATTTTTAAATTTCTAAACACAAAGTAAACTACGGAGAAAAACTAATATAAAACACAGTTATGACTGTTTTTACAGTTTAAAAAATGTTTGAACAACAAATTTTACATTTAAAACTTTCAAACAACTCGTTTGAAAAATAGAGATAAACTTTGACAACGCCCAAACAGTTCTTACTTCACTACGTTCCAACAAGAAATAGAGCAAAATAGCAAATAGCAAATAGCAAGTTAAAGAAAAGGTGTTTGTACTGTTGTCAACAGTTTAACAGGAAAATAACAAGAAAAATGTTTTAGGGCTTGCGGCAACGTTCGAATATAACGTAAGTGTTGGGGAAATCCAAACTGTTGTTCCTTGTTTAACGAATAACGATCCAATCCAATTCAAACATTTCAAACTGTTAGTTTCCGTTTGACAAAGCAGTTTGTTTTTCGTAAATAGAATAACAGTTAGTTTTAACAGTTTGGAGTTTTCTTACCCATCTCTACTGTACAGTGTTATTCTCAATTTCAGCTGTTAAGTCATTTAGTTGTTTTATTTGAAGGAATTAAAATTTTTTTATCATCAATCTTGTTTAAACACTCCTTCTTTCACTACCACACATTGAAAATTAAAATTTAAAAAGTATATCTTTATAAATAAAAAATATAGGGTAAATTATTCATTTAGCATTATTTTGAAATGGGTCTTATCACATAACCTATTTAGGAAAATGTACTTTAGTTCATAATATAGTTTAACATGGTTTTAAATATAAGGATTTTTAGTATAGATACTGAGTGAATCTTATTTTAATATTGTACAGTCTGTTCTAATTTAAAAATATTCTTATGGTTATAGAGTGAAGATCTAGTTCAAAATATAGGTTAGATTTCGATGAAGAAAGTAATATTTAGTAGCCTATTTTTTTAAATTCTTTGTCAAGTTGAAGTTGCAAGAACAGAAAAACAAGTTTTTACAACAAAAACTATTGTATTTTTTTAATTAACGGACACCATTAATGATCATGTAATAATAATATATTTTTGTTCTAGCACCAATACTTTTATATAATTTCTTATGATAAAGGTTAGTAATATAAATCTGTAGGAAGTACACCCCAGTATAGCAATAACAAAATTAAAGTTTCACAGGACTATGTTTCTTAGGTTACTTCCTCAGATAATTTCTGCAAAATGATAGCCTACTTTAGATTCTTACTTATATATACTAAGCAAAACCTTTTATCAAAAAATAAAGAATTAAAAATTAAGTGGCATCTATAAATTCCTTGGACATAAATTTAATATTTTTTAATTTTTTTATTGGCTATTGTGTTATTAATGTTTGGTTAGGTTAAACAACTTTAATTATACTGCTTGATACTTTTTAAAATATATTTTTCTTAAAAAAATTTTTATAGATAAAAAATTAAGTGATTATGTTTATATTAAACACAAGTCTAATAAAACATATATTGGTACTAAAAACATATATTGATATTCCATGTTATCAAAATGATCATAACCTCATATTTTAGGCCTACAAGTTTTAAAAACAAAGTTCAACCATTCACTTAATTATTAGGTAAATTTATTACTTTTGGGTAAATATTATTAGTCTAAAAAATTTCTTACCAACAAATAGCAAGTTTCAAATACTTTCAGATTTAAAAATTATCTAAAATAAAAGTTTAGTAAACTAAAATGTTAAGGATAGTGTGTGTGTACACACACACACACACATATATATATATATATATATATATATATATATATATATATATTATTATTATTATTATTGGCTATAGACCATGTTGGATCATGCAAAGCATTCCAACTCATGTCTTGTTCCTTCTAATCCTCTACACCTCCCTCATCCTGTCTACATGGATCCTCCTCGGCTCCTCTGTCCAGTTTACCCCTGCTCTCTTTGGGATTTATATATATATATATATATATATATATATATATATATATATATATATATATATATATAATATGCCTAATATACTGTTATATTAAAATACAATATTTATGACTTTTCGGAACTTTTGTAAAAGTCATGATTTTAATAATTTTTTTTTTTATTATGTGCTATATTATTTCATTGAGAGATATTAACCTATGGAAGATTAAATTTATTATGATAAATGTATGATAAATTACAATTTTTAGCCATTTATTACTGAACTATATTTTGTTGTTATTGATGTTTACTTTGCATGGAGGTTGCTAAAATTAGTATACTAAATTAATATGCATCATGTTATAATAAATCATATATTAATATGACAGTTCTTGTTGTGAAAACATCGTAAAAAGAGGCTGCTGTTATTTGTGAACATTGTGATTTGCCTCTTTTTGTCAGTTTAGGTTGGAATATTATGGTAGTGTTGTCCATTTCTTTATAAATCACAACATCTTTATAGAGTACTGTAGGCCAACATACTGACTAGAGTTATGTTTCTTATTATTTAACATAAAAAGGTTATTTTTTCTTTTTGTAAAAAAAAGCTAGCCTACTGTATTTATATTCAGCAGTGATACTTAAATGTATTTCAGTATTTTCCTGAAAAAAATCAGGCTTTGTTTATCTGCACCATTGTGTTTAACAGTTATATTAGTTCAGATAATTGAAACTTTATTTTTAATTGTCATTAATTAAATTTAAAATATAT
The DNA here is from genome assembly GCA_022606455.1 of Callitettix versicolor. NCBI lineage: Eukaryota > Metazoa > Arthropoda > Insecta > Hemiptera > Cercopidae > Callitettix > Callitettix versicolor. Next base: position 55,730,981 of record CM040185.1, read on the forward strand.
CATGAATTAAATACAATTAAATTTGTCATTAATTTTGAAACTCTATTAATTACGTATTTTTATTTTATGTGTTAATTTTTTCAGGTAAAGTTCATAATGGGCTCAAAAAAGAGTAGTAAATGGGATCGTAACAGTAACTCAAAAGTTAGAGATCAGGAAGACGTGGTACCAGTAGTTAAAAAAGAACATGACTCAACTAAAAATAAGTAAGTTGGACTTTTTTGTCTATTTTCTCTTTGTAGGCCTATGTAAGGCTTAGTTGGTCGATGTGGTAAAGCATTTAAAGGTTTTTGGTTCGAGCCATAGGTACTCCTGTTGCTTTTTCCTTTACCATTAATATTGATAGGGATCAATGGTAGTCCTCATTAGTCTAACTGGCATAATGTATGGACATTAAGGAAAGAAAAACAATAAAAAGTAGAATAATTACTTTCTGTAGAAAGTTAATTCTAATAGATTATAAATGTAATCCTAACAGCTGTTTTGTTGATTTGATAGAAGCAACATTTTTAAAAGTATTTTTAAAATTTTTCCTCTTTTGAAATTTGTAATTTCACGAATATAATCACCATTAAAATCTGCATATATTCGGATTTAAACTTACAAAGTTTATTGGATATACAAAAATGAATCCTACACCTTTAAAAAATTCCTTAATTTCAATGGATTTTAAAGTTCAAAACTCAAAAATTCATCCAGTTTTTAAAGCTGATTATGAAAGTAAAATTAGATTTTCAAAAAACATTTTATTGGATGCAAAACTGAAGTGGAAGGAACACGTTAAAAGAAAACAGAGGAGTTAAAATTAAAATTCAGAAGTATGTATTGGCTTTTGGGAAGAAAATCCCAATTATCAATCCATAACAAGCTGCTGATATATAGGCAAGTCTTGAAACCCGTGTGGACCTACGGAATACAGCTCTGGGGCTATACAAAGAAGACAAATGTAAAAAAGATACAAACCTTTCAAAATAAGGTGCTGCGATGCATCGTAGATGCACCATGGTACATAAATAACAACAACCTCCATAGGGATTTGAAAATAGATATGGTCAGTGAGGAAATAAAAAAGTATGCAAAAAAAGCACGGACAACGCATCTCAACACGAGCATCCGGAGATACGCGGATTGTTGGCTGAGGCTGGTGTGGTTAGAAGGCTACGAAGAACAAAGCCACTGGACCTTATGGTTTTTGCTGGTCCAGATGGACATTAGTTTCTAAGGGAATATATCCAATGGGATATATCCCTTCAAAGTGTAAACATGTGTTAAATGTAAATTACTAGATGGGTATTTCTACTCAGTTGTAAATAATATTAAATAAAAAAAAAAAAAAAAAAAAATTTGAGGCAAAAAAGTTAAGAATTTTGTGTAATGGTCACCTTTTGAAACTGTTATTTTCTAGTTGACAAACTTGTTCAAGCTTTTATCAAAATTGATTTTTATGCCATGTTTGAACCAAATAGGATCAAAATTGTGAACGTGTATACATTTTAACATCTCCTCAAAAGGATCTGGAGGTCAGGATTGTTGCACATTTCAAGGTCTTGGCATTATAGCCACCTAATGGAACTTTTTCTAATGGAACTTTATTAAGAAACATTATATTTACAAAGTATTTTTGTACTAATAATTTGTATGTGTCTGTTTTATACTGTGTTATTGTTTAACAAATATAATCATTGTTCAAGTACTTATCACTATGAAGGTAAGAATCAATTGGTTTTAGAATATATATTATCCTACAGTATTACTTTACAAACTAGGATGCTGCTTGGTACAGTGGTTACATACCTGACTGGTACATGGAGGACGTAGGTTCACTCTCAATCTCTCCCTCCCTCCTCCTCTATCTCTCTCTCACACACACATGCACGCACGCACACACATACACAAACACACACACACAAACACACAAATAACATTTGTCAAGTAGTAATGCAAAGGGTACCATCACTGGAAATTGAAGGGTAAAGGGGTATTCAAAAACTATCATGAAAGAACATAATTACAGTTGAATACAAAAATATTAGAAAAATATGAAATGTTTGAAAAAATCAAAGAAGACCTACTTGGTAAATTAAGCAAGAAAATAGATGCCCTGTACAATATAAATTGACAACTACTAAGGGAAACGTAGATCACAAATTGTTTATTTGGCTACTGGTCACAATTGCTTGGCATGTTGCCTTAGCAGGATCAGTCCCTCCTTGTGCAACATGCGCTCTGTGTAGATGTTTTAGCAACGTAATAGACAAAGACTGTGTCATAGTCTGCAAAGAATTGGATACTGAGAAGGTGAATAAGGACTTAACTTGAAGGTAGTACAATTACAGTATGGTGTAAACTGACATTGCGAACAACAAAAACAAGTTTCGTGCCTCGCCTAGTCTGTATAATTTATAACGAAAGAGAACTTAAATTGAATGTGAAAAATTTTTTGTAAAGGTTTTGTGACATTAATTAGTTTTATATCTTTATGATTTATGTCTTATGCAATACATTCTGTACGTTCACATCATATATAAGCAAACCTATTTAAACCATTCTTCGCTAATCAAAGCATTTTTGTTTTTTTCTTTTTAGCACTACTTTGGAAAAACCATTGAAGTTAAAGGTAGAAATGAGAAATTTAATAATCTCAGATGGCGCTGCAAATCACATCAGAGAAACTTTAAAATATATTCATGGAGAAGTAAGTAAACTGTAATACCAATTGCATGACTGGTAAGGTCTGTATAGTTTCTTCAGATGTTTCTTTATCTGATATGTGGTATAAAGAAAAGTAAGGCGATTATGAAAAACATCAGTTGTAATTAAGAACATGTTATTCAGTGGCATAACTGCAAAGGCACTGGCTCAGAAAGGGTGCTAAGAGATAAAAAAAAATGACAGATTAGCACTTAAAAACCATTTAATAAACAACAGTTGTAGTAGCAAATATAAACAGTATAGTAGCAATATAGTAGCAATATATATAGCAAATATAGTAGCAGGTATACATTTGTACTCTTACTTATAATACATACCTTGACTTACTTTCCTCCCAATACATAGCCTATGTTGTAATTTTGACTAATATCATTCATTCATTATTATGTTCATAAATAATTGTGGGATCTAAAAAACAGTTTGCCACAAAACAAACTGTTGTAGTCTCCAGGGGAAATAGAAGAAGTCCGGGTGCTTACCAGGTCGGCTACGGGCTTGCAGGGCACTTTTCCAGCTCTGAATTGTGAAATAAATTCATTTCGTATTTAGAGTTGACCGGATCCCTGTTATTTCCTTCCAAGCAGGTTGTGGTGTCTTGTACAGTTGGCCCGGGTGTTGGTAGGCTGTGTGTAGGTGTTCTGTAGTGGGTGGTCCTTCTCGATGTTCTGCCAAACAATGATTTTCTACCTGTATTAATATACCACTAATTATGGTGGCAACCATAATTTCTCAGAATTCTGTTGTTAAAACTAAAGAAAGAATGCACCAATCAGATTGAAGCTATTGTAAACGGGAGATGCAAGTTGATGCACCAGAAATAATGCCTGGACAGAAATGTATTAATCTAGTGTAGTAACGATTCGAGATCCCCGAAGAGGGTGCAAACTAGCTGCCTCTATTAAGAGGATTTAAACGTCCTTCACTGTACCCGAGTCTAACACACACAATTACATTTTCAACATTACACTTATGACTTTAACATTTTACTCTCACACTTACATTTAGAAAGGCGATAATAGCCTCAATGAGTTGGCATTTTCATACGCTATAAATCATCCCATCGTCTGTATTACCCCAAGTATGCACAATAGTCAGACGTTAAACAAAAAAAAAAGCCTCAATGTGCTTTTGCCTTAAAAATAAAAAAAAAAAAAAAAAAATAGATTTGAGATACTTGTGCACTGTTAACTAATCGGATGTGAATGATCAGGTTTTGCAGGCTTAAGCTGTTTCTAAGTCGGGAGAGATGTACGGGGATTTTTAGAATGGTTGATAAGGTGTTAGTAAGTGGAACTAGGTTATGTTACTTCGTATGTTGATGACAATAAGTAGATTATTCATAGTACAATCAGTATAGTGTGTGCTTTATTTTATGATCACAAAGTAGCAAATTGTGCAAAAAGTCGCAGATTTGTGATCAGTCAGAATAGGGCTGTAGCTGAAGATTGAGTGGAGCTATCCTCTGATATCTGAAATTTGTATTTCATTTATGTACTGTGCAGTTGTAATCGCTTAATGCAATATGTTCTTTGAGAAAGCGACTATACACCACTACTAGCGTCTAGGCATTTTTGCAACTGGTATGCTGGTGCACTTTAGGTGGTGTAATGCTTAGATACTAGTAATATACACAGCACTGCTAACATTTGTCAACACAACATTACTGCACTAATTACAGATTTAGACTGACTATATTGTATTAGAAAGCAATACAACACAGATAAATAGATAGTAGACATATTTGTGGCAGTATGTACAGTCTGTATAACTAATATATAACAGAATATAACAAAACCCACTCTCAAGGTTGTACAATACCACAGAAAACTATTCTGTTTTTAAAATTGTTAATAATGGAATATTTATTTCATTGTTACAGTTTATTCTGACATTTGCCATCATTTGTGTATAAAGCAATACTCGACGTTTCAAGTGTCTAACTTATTAAAACCTTAACATTCAACTAAAACATAAGCATAGATGTGTAGACCTATGTTCAAATATTTAAAAACTAGGAAAAACACTCAGGGTAAATCCCTTAGCAGTGAAACCAGAAATAAAACTAAGACATACATGTGAAGAGGAAACAAGTCACCAAGAAAATTAGAAAACAAAATAAATCACTTCACAAAATAGCTTGACAAATATTGTATCAGAAAAGGATGTGTATAAGACAACAGTAAATAACTAACTGATATTTGTACCTGTCATCTCTCTCTCTCCCCCCCATCAATCCCTCCCTCCCTTCCTCTCGCAGAGAGAGAGAGAGAGAGAGAGAGCCTAGCCATTTTCTAGCTTGGGGTCTAGTAATGACACCTTGAGTATTGCTTGTATAGTTTTATAGACATAAATGGTAGCAGATGTCCAAATAAACTGCAATAATAACACTGTTTATACTAAATGTTAATCAAAGTACAAATCGTAAGTAAAAGCCCAATTGAGAATTTTTCAATGTTTGTGTTCAGTATGATTGTTTAAATAACTAAATAACTGAATGAAGAGATGTTTTATATTATAATATATTTTTATCTCAAATCATTAATTTATTTTAAAATTTTACAGTTAATTTAGTTTTGACCTTCTAAGTTAATTTAATACTTAATAGTATGTTTATTTCATATTCAGTTTAAAACTGCACTTTTAAAATTAATTACTTTTAAAATTATTGAATGCATTTTTTTTCTTTGAAAAATATTGATTCGTTACGATTGATTTTCTTTTTTTAACACAATATGGAAGACCATATGAGCCCAAGAAGGGAGGTACTAAAGTAAAACTGCTTCAGGTTGCTCCATAGATATTTTTGTTTAATTTCATATTTTTCCCTTAGGAATTTGAAGCTAAAGAACGGTCATCTTATAAAGATAAAGGAACCAATTTAAGTGGCAAGTACTGGGTAGACCGAGGCAACTTAGTTGTTCAAGGCGGTGTGGATTATTCAACCAGAAACAAGAAAACGATGTCAGTGAACGAAAAAGTCAACATGTTTGCTGTAGCCAAGTTAGAAAAGTAAGTCAACACCAATTGTTTCCATAACTTTTAATTATGTAGCGAACAACAAATCATAGTATTAATATAACCTTCAAATTATAACCTGGTAACTGAGAAATGAAAGTGTGAATCAACTGTTGTCCTCAATTGCCTAACTAAAATATAAACAGCAAGTAGAACGTAAACCTAGAAGCCTAGTTCTATGTTTATATATATATATATATATATATATATATATATATATATATATATATATATATATATATATATATGCATTTTCATATGCTATAAATCATCCCATCGTCTGCATTAGCCCAAGTGTGCACAATAGTCAGACGTTAAAAAAAAAAAGTATAATGTAAGTATGGTATGTAAGTGCATGCTGCTAAAACTCCACAACCCACTCCCACAGCCCCTTGGGAGTTATATGGTATGGCAGGTAGACCATCCTCATCCATAAAAATGGTTTTGGTTTGGAACTGCAGGGGTTGGTTTTAGAGATATAGATGTCAAAAGAAGACATTACACCAGTAGATTTATTATAGAAAGTCTGAATCAGGTGGCAGTTGAGTACCAAAACACAAGATTTAAGCTAATGTGTCCAGGCAGTCGATTAGAATTTAAAGCCTTGTATTGAGATATGTAGAACACAGCTGATCACAACATTCTAATGCATTACATTTAAAATAGATTTAACATTGACCTAGGCTAACCAAAAGGATGTTAACTTGTTATCCTTATTTATTAAAAGAAATATGTTTGTAACACGAAATACTAAATTCAAATAATAGACAGTTTAGACAAGACAAAATTAAAAATTTAATATCTAAGATGAAATAATCATAATTGTTTACTTAAAATTCATAAATTACCATGTACAAAGTGCTACCCAAAAGTTCGGGGAATTTTCCCATAAAAATAAAATTGCTCACCAAAATTCCTTGTTTCCATTGCCTCCTTCAAAATAGTTCTCTTGGGCATGGATACAGTGAACCCAGCATTTTCCCATGATTCCATGCATCCCTGAAAGCCTACAGGTGTAAGTGTTCAAGGCACATCTTGCGATTCTGCCTGGATCTCTTAAGTTGTGTTAAAACAACAGCCTTTCAATTTCATCTTTATTTTGGGAAGTAGAAAAATGTCGCTAAGGGTGAGATTAGGCAAATAGGATGTGATGGATGGGGAAACATTACTGTATCTTTTGGAAGCCAAAAAATTCTGAACCACTATTGATGTGTGCGTATGTGCGTTGTCATGGTGGAGAACCCAGCTTTTGTTTTCTCACTGTTATGAACATTTGTACCTGATGCTCTCATGAGGCTGCTTCAAAACTATAATAAAACTTTGACAGTTTGACCAGAGGGACAAATTCCTTGTAGATAATGCCTTTGATGTCAAAAAAAAAAACATAGGCTTCACTTTGCTGTAAACTTGTTCTTTTTTGGCGGCGGAGAAGATGGTGACTTCCACTGTGATGACTGCTGCTTACTTTTAGAGTCATAATCATAAACCCATGTCTCATCACCTGTTACGCATTGGAGATGAAGTTTGGGTCATCTCTTGCTACAATTTTCAATTCATTGCAGACAGCTACACATTGCACAGACCCGTACGATAATCCTGTACTTGCATAAACATCATGGATTGTGTGTCTACGATCTGTGACAATAGTCTCTTACACTTTTGCCATGTTGTCCAGTATTATGCTTGTTGATATTCGTACTGAATGCCCATCATTATCCTGAACATTCATCATCATTGGCAAACGTTCATCCATTCTTGAAGCATTTATACCAAAAAAAAGTTTAACTTTGACCGATAGTATTGTTACCTAATGCTTCCACAATGTGATGGATTTCTGCAGCAGTTTTTTTAAAAAAATGAAGCAAAATTTAATGCAGGTCCTTTGCTTCTTAAAATTTGCCATTTACAGAAGTTCAATAAATCATCACTACACTAAAATACAAATGCACTACACTCAAGCACGCGGCCTCTCACTGTTACAGCTATTAGCACACCAATTCACAGAGTACTAGTCACCCCCCTCTGCTGGCAGCAGTCATGTCACAAATGGTTCGTACACGGAATTAAAATTCCCTTTACTTTTAGATAGCACCTTGCATATGTAAATATCAGTTAAACAAAAGAAATGTAAATAATGATTAACTTAATATTATCAAACTATACCAGTAATAGTCAAAGTTATGACTTCAGTAGTAGAACTAGATCTAGGCCAAGCAAAGAGAAACATATAATTTGAAAAGAAATGTTAGGGAATGAACAGGGTAAAACAAAACCAATCATTGATGAAATTGTGTATTACTTATGCCAGGTGAAAACCAGAGTGCAGAACATTACCTCAAGAAAAAAAAATAATTATTGATTGAAAAAGTATTTTTGGAAAATGGAATGAACGTTTTAAAAGACCAGAAAATTTTCAGCTTAATTAAGAACAAACATTGAATTCTGGTATTCTGAATAGTGAAAAAATAAAAACTAAGACAAAATGTTATCAGAAGAGTGAAAAGTTATAAAGAGAATTAAAAAACTATACACTAGCAGGTGAGAAATACAGTATCCAAACAGGGGTGTGTGGTGGACAGAAATTAAAAATGTAGTGTTGACTGTACAACCATCACCATTTGGTATTCCAACTTAAAACTTATTGTTTTCTTTCTGTCAGATTTCTAACTTGAAATTTATAGTACAGTAAACCCTCAGTTATCCAAACTAATTGGGGGGGGGGCGAGACTGGTTCGGTTATTCGAAGGTATTTATTTAAATACCCTAAATTATTTAATCAGCAGTGTGCTTATAGTAGTTACAAACCCTATTTTTCCCCCTGATGACTAGGCCGTAAACGTCGCAAGTGCTCAATCGAATGAATAGTAGGTAAATGCAGAGAACTCTATTTGGTAGACTTGCACTACTCTGATGTTCGTCAGTGTTCACACTCACAAAGTTTTTGAACTGTTATTTAATTGGCAGTGCGCTTGCAGTGGTTAAGAACTCTATTTTTCAGTTGCTCACTCTTGATGACTAGGCCATAAACGCTGCAAGCGCTTGGCTGATCAACACTCAGTATAATCAAATGCAGTGTGAAAGTTCATAAATTAAAAAAACCTACTCTACTTTGTTCAATCATAACATTTTAATAGCAAAAAGCTTTATTTTAAATGTATCAAGTATTTACCATTTTAAATTTTCTATTCTAAATGTGTTCTTTATACTAATATAAAGTAGCCTCTATGGAACTAAAAATTAAAATTTCATCTAGGTACCAAACAAATCTTAAAAACTTAAATCAATTAAGGCAATACATGACATTTCAAGGGAAGAAGGCCTATGGATTATCTCTCATTCTCAAATCTATCTACAGTATCTTAATATCTAAGCATGTAACAAAAACATAAGCCTAACTGTATATGCCTATCTTTAAAAAAAAAGTTGAACATAGGCCTAGATAGTTAGGCTATTAGGCCTAGACAGTTTAGGTTTTAAGTTAGGGTCTGCTTATCTGTCTTAAACTTCATAACAAATGCATAGTTACCAGAGGTTGACAGATTGTGCTGACAAAGCTGACAGGGTGTTTATCAATAGAAGTACAGTATGTCATAAATTACTTCAGTATCATTGTAAACAATGAACATCAACTGTAAATAAATTAAACAGAACAAGTACTGTACTTTACATAGGCCAATTTGTTATTGTAATACAGTACAGCTTATTACAAAGTTACTTTTCTTTTTGTCATATTTTCAAATGTATTAAAAAAACTGGTGTTTTTGCAAATTAGATCGCGCTGCGATAGTGTTCGGAGAATCCAGGGTTTGGTTATTCGAGATTAGGATAACCCAGGGTTTACTTTATTTGGAAAACTTGACTTCATCCTTATTAGTATTTATCCCTCAAAGAGCAGGTTTTGTTTTTTCCTCGTTCTTTGTTTTTTTTTTTACTTTTGGTTTGATTTTCTGTATTTGTGAAACTTAGAAATTTATCATAAACCAGGAAACTAAAAATATGCTTAGTATCCCCTCTCTTTTTATTATAATATTATTATTATTCAGTGCAATAAAATAATAGAAAATTTATTGTTGGATAATATATATATATATATATTTTTTTTTTTTAGTTATGGATTTTACACTTGTCATTGTGAAGAAGCACTGCAACATACATCGCAGAATGTCGGTGCTGCGTACGAAGTTCTCATGTCAAGTTATTTGTCTTTAGATCTTCCTGACCCAACCACGCAAGTACCTGAATCAGTTTTAGAAGAAAGGCAGGAAGAATTGGATGTGATTAGGTCAATATATGAAAATATTTGTGAAGAACGAATAGCGAATCAATTGTGGATAGTGCATTTGAACTTACCGTATTTAGCAGATATTTATTGTGAATCGACTAGAGTGCAAAATAGTGAAAAGAGTAGTACAATAAAACAGACTAAACCGATTTGTAAATATTTTTCTAAAGGAATTTGTAAATACGGGATTCAGTGTAAATATTCACATGATGTACCGATTATTGCAGAGAAACCAATGTATGTAGATCTAGAATACGAAGAAAGCAGAACTAAATTTGATTTAGAAATTAGATTTCCAGCAGGTAGTTATATTGTGGAATATTATTTGGCTAATAATATCTATAAGTCCCCTTTTACTTTACAACCCTACTATTGAATTTCCAATTGGTAAATGAGCTATTATGGTAAGATCCAGACCCGGGATCTTGAAATGAGGGTTGATTGTGACCTGCATATGGTCTCATTTTTTGTCTGATTGGCACAAAAATTGGTTGACGGAAAAAATTGTGAACTAGGTTCGCAGGCTTATGCTGTTTGAAAACTGGGAAAGAAGTGGCTGTTTGTCGTTATTAGTAAATGGAACTAGGTTGTGTAACTCAGTTTTTATTTTGTTTAGGCGATGATAAATTCATTTTGGTAATAGTTTGAGTATTCCAAATTTTAAAAAGATTCATAATGTGTATCAATTGAAATAAATTTTCAAATTCCATTGAAAACATGAAAATGAATCTAACTGCAGTCGGGGTTTATCTCCATATTTTAAATGTAATTTGAGAATTTAAAACACTAATTTATATGGACTCTATAACTGATTATGATGGTGAAATAATATTTTTAAAAAATGCATCATACCTTTTTTTATTGTGATATTGTTAATTTTTATAATTTTACTTCTATTATATCAGCAAGCCATTTGCATGGCACAATTATTTTTTTCAAGTTTATGGATGCAACACCACAACAAAATAAATTTAATGCTTACCAAGTATATTCAGTTTTAACCAGTATTCCCATAGAGCTCGGTTGTTTTTAGTAGAACTTTGCTTGTTCTGGATTATACAGTCGACCTTGGACATAACGCGGTTGAAGGGACAAAACGTATATAAGCGCTATAAACAAGATAGCGTTGTAACCGAGTTTACAGTAAATGAGTTTGTAAATGGCGGATATACTGTACATAGTGAAAGAAAAGCATACTTTGTACTGTGTACATAATTAATGGCTATTATATTATAATTTATTACATAATTTTGAAATATGTTTTAGTTAAAACTAATAAAAAATAAGTACTCTACAGTCTAGTATGTATACATGCAGCACAGTGCGTACACTGTTGTGAGGGTTTGTGAGATTGAAGTTTTCCCCCACTAAGGCGTACAGAGTGTGTGTATGTAAGAAAGAGAACACTTTTACAGGAACAGCACAATTTACATTGTTTGTTTAGCCTGCAAAAAAATTCTAAGAAAGGGTCCGGTTCTATTCTTAACCTTTATTCTAAAAATAGAACACAAATTATATTTCAAGTGAGAGTGATTATAGGTAAGCAGCTTAGAAAACTGCTAAGAGCGTCAGTAGGACAGAGAGAAAAAAATGTACGAGTGAGAAGTCATGTCCCCACTTGTCACCATAGCTCCTCCCTTTTCCTTCACTATTGCTGAGTAGTAACAGTTTCTAGACTTGGCAGACTCTGTGTCCCTGAACTGTTGAAGGGAGCTGGAGGGGAATTCGCCTACATGCAGAAGAAATTCTCGCAGGGCCGTTTACTAAGTGGCTGGATTATAACAGCAGCGTGACAGCGTTGTATCTGAGTTCACAAAACGTTGTAACCAAACCTAAAATACACGTACACTTAATATAGAATATTGGGAACATTATAAAAACAGCGCTATAACCGATTTAGCGTTCTAACCAAGGGCGTTATAACCAAGGTCAACTGTACAATAAAATATTTGGTGATATTCCTGGGTCAGTATTTGTAATATCTTACCAAGTAGAAACACTTCTTGGAAATGAATGAATGAATGATTTTGAAGAGTTACTATTGCTCTACAACCTTTGTAGATCTGTTGTACCCTTTCTATATTCCTGAGTTGCTCAGTTACAGCACCTTCTTCAGTCCTAGTCGCTTCATAACGTCTAGGATTTAGAAGGGATTCAAGCTTTTTCTTTTTTTTATGCTTATACATTAATGCTCTGTATGGGCGGACCTCATTTTCCTAGCTACTTGTGGGTGTTCCCATAATTAAAAAGATAAAATAGAATGAGCAGAATCTCTCTGCACAACAAAAAGGTTGGCCAAATAGAGCAAAACCTATGTAATAAGGGATAAGAGAAAGAAAAATTGAGCAAGCATCTGCAAGCACCTCGATAAAGAACTGGGAAGTCACCAATTAGAAGTAGAGGAGCTATCCACGTTGAAACCCCTCCAAAATGTAAATGTTATGAAGAGACTAGGCCTGAAGAAAGAGCTGTAACTGAGCATCTCTGCATTTGAAAGGGAGCACAGTAAATCTAAAAAAGTCGCAATGCAATAATAACTCTACAAATTCATTAATTTATTCATAACTCTAAATCACCACTGCGCCTGAACAAAATACACAACTGTTTGTAGAACTGTGTTTTATCTCTGAAATAACTGATTGCTGTGGCATTTTTATAAATTCTCAGTTATATTTCATATAAACTATGAATACATTGTACAGATTGTATATTAACATAGAGGACAAAAGTATAAACGTCACTGAATAAAATGATCTGCAAATATTTCCGAATGCCACTCGATAACAATTAATTATTTATTTTATCATACTGTAAAAGTTCATTGGTATTAAGAGCCTATTGGTTAGTGCTTTTTTGTTTTCTATATTACAAACACTGTTACAGAGCCTTATTAGTGAAAATCCAGTATGTAGCGATCTTCTAAAGCCAGATATTAAGCCAAAAATGTTGCATTTTTCCATCAGAAAATACAGTTGGGAATACAAATTGTTGTTTGTATAACATCATTTCAGCAATATTTGTAAAGCAAATACTTTTATGTTTTTTAAGCTTATAAACATTTTAAATTGTACATGATTTTTATATAAAGGTAGATTTACTTCACTTTTTCTAAGCTAGTTGTAATGAACACATGAAAATACACAGCTGTGTGTGTGTGTGCATGAATGCATGCGTGCGTGGGTGTGTAATCACTTCCGCTATGTAAGAGATTATACATGTTCTCTACCCTTGCTTTTATTCATAAACTCTATGGCAAAATCTAAACTTCATTTTTGCTTAGGTTTTTTATAATCCTAAATACGAGGTGCTACCAGTAAATTCCCAGACTAGGAATTTTTTCTTTTAATATTTTTTTTCTTAATGTAGGCCTGCTACGTGCGAATGAATGACTTCCATCTAGCCAAGGCCCTCCTGTATTTTCCTTATTGTCTTCCACAGTGTCAAAAAGAAAATTATATTTTAGGAAACAGAGAGCTAAATCGATAAATATGGATTGATTGTTTCTCAATTAGAAGCAAAGAATAGTGACGAACTTTGTGGAAAAACAATGCATACCTAAATCATTGGTTAAAGTTTCTCAGCTTTTGCTGATAATCTACGTACATTATTGATCATTTGATAGTAGTCATTGTGAATGATTTGTCAAATTTTTCAAAATTTTCATTCGTTTAGATCTTGGAAGGTCGTCTTGAACGATCATTGTCTTCAAGTAAATTCTGTTGTCTCTGAAACAAATATGCCACTCAAAATCCTGTGTTCTGCTGAGGGAAAATTTTTTAAAAGCTTCTCAAAGCAATGCAAAAGTTTCAGTAGGCAATTTACCACTTAGGTTTAAAACAAAACTGATAGGTTTGCAAAACACAACCCACGTACTAAATACAACCTCGTAATTCAACAATACTTGACACACTGACTCACTGGGTAATATGTTATCAAACAACAACCCACTTTTACAGACACATCGAATAATGGAGGTGAGTACAGTGCAGGAACTTCTGATAGCACCTCATATAGTACTTATGTTTTTTTTAATAACAGTTGGATGGTAAACTGTTCCAAATCTTAATACTCATTAAATTGTGTTATGCTATATTTACTGTATAATATAATTCTGATATTGTATATTGTAATATAATTTATATATGTATGTATTATAGGTTGTACATACCCCAAGCAAGCACCTCTCGTTTCCATCTATCCTCTCAGCTGCCGAATGCCAAACAGTGCTAGACTGCGATTAACTGCTCATCTTCAGAATCTAGCAAAACTTTCCGCCAAAGAAGAAACTCCTTGCCTGTACAGCCTAGTGGATTTTCTTCAAACACAAAGCGACCAAGTTTTACATATTGTTCAACAACGTGGTCTTGCTAGCTGTATTAGAGATCCTTCCAACAGTCTATTCAAAAGCGATGTCGATGAAATTATTGAAAGTAGTAAAGGAGCAGAAGACGTAGCAGTCATAAAGCAAACCAAACCAGAGAGAAGATCTTCTCAGATAATGAAGAAAACTGCAAGGTAGGCTTTGTTTAGGGTCCATAGGAAAAGGATTACATTGTGGCTAAGAAAATAACCAGACTAACTTTTTTAAACACAACCATCGTGTGTCAAGGTGAAACACTACATTGCCAAGTTACTTGCCCCATCCCTTCTCTATTCCTGCTGACAATACAACTGCCAACCCTTAAGTCAGGCTATGGCCTTTTTTTGTATTAAACTATGCATCTACTGCCCATTGGAATAATGCATAGCATTTTCAAAGAGCAGTGCATTAAGGTGAAGTTTTTAGTGAAATCAGAAAGTCCACAACAGATACTCATTCTTTGTTAAAACAAGTGTACAGTGATGAATGTTTATCATGCACTCAGGCTTTTGAGTGATTTAAATGGTTCAAAGAAAGGTGAAAAGAGATTGATTATGGCCCTCATCTAGGAAAACCTTCGACGTCAATGACAGATGAGAACATTGAAAAAATCAGCAGTTTATTCCAAAAAGACCATTGATTGAGTATTCTTTGCTGAGTTCATTGGAATCGACAGAGAATAAGTTTGGCAAATTTTGCATGAACATTTTAACATGAAAAAAATTTGTTCAAAAATAGTGCCCAAAAATCACTCACCTGAACGGAAGGATTCTTGAATGAATACTTGTGCTGATACTTTGAACTCAATCAAAAAAGATCCTAAACTCTTGGAAAGAGTAATAACATGTGACGAATCATGAGTTTCTTACTTACAATCCATAAACTAAGTGCCAACCACTGGAAGAGCCTCTAATCACCAAGACTGAAGAAAGCATAAATGCCCAAATCAAAATTCAAAGCCATGATGATTGTATTTTTCGACAACCATGGGATTGTGTACATAAATTTGATACATGAAGGTCAAACAGTGAATAAGAATTACTATCTTGGGGTCATAACTACTCTCCATGAATGAGTAAGAAGAAAACAATTTCAGTTGTAAAAAAACAAGTCATGGATTCTGTATCAAGGCTACGTACTGGCCCCATATTGCATTGGTTGTCAAGAGGATTTTGACTGAGCACGAGATCCCTGTATTGGAACAGACACCTCTTGTTCTGTATGATTTCTTTTTGTTCCCAAAAGTGAAATAAGCATTGAAAGGGATTATATTTGAGACAGGTGAAGATGTGAAAGAAAAGTGACGGAGACCCTGAACATTTTTTCAGAAAATGACTTGAAACGCTGCTTTGACCAATGGAAAATTTGCATGGATCAATGTAAAAATGTTTATTGGGTGTATATTGAAGGGGATAATGTTAAAGTTGTGGAGAAATAAAAACGAAGAATATGATAACATTAATCCTGTTATTTTTTAGCCACACTTTGTAGACCTGGTAAAAAACGAAAGTATTAAGTTAGTGGTTTTATTACAAAAACAATATTAATTTAATTAATGTATTCAAAGAAAACCAAACGGACAAACAGTAACCGACAGAATAAAAAAAGCAGTAACCTAACCTAACAGTAACAGTGTACAGTACTGGTTGTCAGTGGTGCTATGCTGACTTTCGCATTCATTTCTTAACCCTTACTATGTATTCTAGTTACTGTGGTTATAACCAAGTTTGACTAGTTTTTTGTATAATGATTAATAACTAAAATCAAGGAGTGAAGTAAAGAAATTTCTTTGTGATCCATAAATTTATTTTATTTAACATTTAGAACAATAACTAGCACAAAGTATGGAAGTAGCAGAACAGTATAATTGAAATTAAATTAAGACACACTGTGCATTTCCACCAATAATTAAATTAATTTACTATTGGATGAAATCAAATTGACAAAAAATTGTATTTTTTTTAGAGAAGACAGTGAGTTGTGCAGACAGTTTTTAAACAAACAAGACAATCCTAAGTACAAGTTATCGTTAGCCAGTCGGAGACAACTGCCTGCATGGTCCAAGATGGAAGATGTGTTAGAAGCAGTAAGTAATATTTTAACGCTATTGCTTTGTCTTAGTTTATGGTTTAATTTATTTACTGTACATTTGATCGCATACAATAATTCTTTTATTTTACTTTCTGTGCATTATTTTGTTAGAACGTTGCCTACATTTCTGTCTTGGTGGGGAACCAGTATTTGAAGTCAGAGCTGTAGTCAGACCTCAGACGTTTTAAAAACCTCTTGCATTTCTTCTTAAATTTTCTCAGTGTTGTAAGGTGCCAATTACTACATGTATCTAACACCTAGGATAGCTCAAATCGAATGAGAATCCAGGGTCCTTTTGTCTTCATTTATGAGCTCAGATTGCAATATAAACACAACTTTACTAACCAATTTCATCATCGCCCAAAACCAAGACAAACTAAAATTGTCATGTGGGAACTTCTTGTTTGTATCAATTAAACAAATAAAAACAAAAATAACAATTAAAAAAACTTTTCTATTTCCAACTTTAGCGAACTGAATTTATATTACAACACCAGGAGGATAATAATAGCCTATTGTAACTGGAATGCTGTTATTGTGGATAATTGATAATATTTCTGCAATAATGTTTGTGTGTGTGTGTGTGTGTGTGTGTGTGTGTGTGTGTGTGTGTGTGTATGTATATATATATATATATATATATATATATATATATACAAATCAAAACAAAGTCTGTATTGTGAATAAATAAAGATTAGGAAGTTATTACAATATAAACCTGCATTACTACAGGTGTAACATTATCACCAGTATGATAATAACAGTATGATGATAACACCAGTAACATAATAATACAGACAGGACTTTAAGCCTATAGTAAATCACTTTAAAACTGAAGTTATATTAAAAAAATATCATCTGAAATAAATAATAGCACAAATACAGTCAAAACGAAGTAAAGTATTAGAAACTTGACATGGTGGACTGTCAACAAGCAACATGTAACAAATTGAAGTTCTAGTGGCTTCCAACAGATAGCAGCACATACTTAGGAAGAAATAACATAGTTGTTAATCATTTGAGATTATAGTTGACAAACAATTGAGAACTTTTTCTAGCTTTGTGGACTAAAGTTGATTTATGCAGTGAACAGTAAAACTGCTGAATGGACTCAGGCAGTGAAAAGGTAATAATCAATTTCAGTTGTCAAACAGAATAATCAATCATTTTCCATGTTTCTATTTATCATTTAATTTTATTATTTGTTTCATTTCAATATTATGCACAGTTACACAAAGTAAAGAGTTTTGTATTTTATGAAAATTTTGAAGACTATATTTGTAAATATTATTTAATTTTCTTTAAAATTTTAGCATTTTTTTAAAAAGTTGTAATGTCTGCTATTAAAATTTTTAGGTGCACAAGAATCAAGTGATTGTCATTTCTGGTGAAACAGGGTGTGGAAAATCAACTCAGGTACCACAGTTCCTTTTAGATGATTGGTTGATAAACAAAAATAAGGATAATAGTCATGTAGAAATTGTTTGTACCCAGCCACGCAGACTTTCTGCAATCGGTGTAGCAGAGAGAGTAGCAGAAGAAAGAATAGAGCGAATTGGTGGATGCGTTGGTTACCAGGTGAGTGTAGTTGTTTCTTCTGTTATTATTATTATTACCTTTTGTGTGTATGAAGAGATATTTACAATACTAACATATAATTGCATTTGGTCCTCACTGGATTGAGAACTATTAGATGACTGTGTAAAAAAAACATTTTTTAATTTTAGTTTTCTTCATAATTTTACTTAAATAGTGAACATAAATTTATGGTAAAGCACAAATGCTGATATCTCAGTTCCTTTATAAAAAATAGAGGTTTATAAATACATTGTACAGTACATCCTCAAGTATTTAAGACCCAGTCATGTATTGATCATTGTAAATTAAAATCATTGTGTACAGATTATTACGAGGGTTGATCAAATATAAACGAGACTGACTTTCTAAAAACTTTTCCGTTGGACATTGAACTCTAAAGGGTGGGGTTTCAGGTAGCCTGGGAGGTTTGGGACGGGCGTAGACGGGCAACATTTCCGTTCGAACCCTTCAGTATAAAACTATACAATGAGTGAGAGTGAAGTGCACGTTTCTGTGGAGCAGAGAATTATTATTAAGTTTTTGGCCAAGGAGGGGTCAATCCGACTGAAATCTTTCATAGATTGACGGCTCAATACGGGGACAGGACCCTGTCAAGAGCTCGCGTTTTTGCTTGGCACAAGGAATTCGCCGAAGGACGGGAAGCAGTAGAAAACCTCAGCCATGATCGTCGCCCGACCACTTCCGTCACGGACGAAAACATTGATGCTGTTCGGAAGCTCCTGGACAAAGACAGACGTATATCGCTGCGATTTATTGCATATGAACTCCAGTTGAGCTATGGTAGCATTCAAAAAATCGTTACATCAAACCTGGAACTCAGCAAAGTATCTGCAAGGTGGGTTCCACGAATTTTGACCGACGTTCACAAACGGAATCGTTTGGAGATTTGCCAGCGACTATTGACCCAATTTGAACGAGATGGTGAGGCATTATTAAACCGGATTGTCACCTGTGACGAAACATGGGTTCACCATTACACTCCCGAGTCGAAACAGGCAAGTATGGAGTGGCGGAAGAGGGGAGAGAGGGCGCCACTGAAGGCCAAATCACGATCGTCGGCTGGGAAGGTAATGGCCACTGTATTTTTCGACAATCAAGGCGCCTTTCACGTCGATTTCCTCCATCAACGACGCACAATAAATGCACAATATTATTGCGATGTTTTAGAGGTCATAAAACAGTCTTTTAAGTAGGAAAAGGAAATCTAAACCGGCGAAAACGTCATTCTTCTTCACGATAATGCCCGACCACATTCGTGAACGCTACGAGACTTAAACTCGGTCAAATTGGCTGGGAACCAATGGAACATCCCCATACAGTCCAGACTTATCACCCTGCGACTATCACCTGTTTGGGCCACTCAAAGAGGCGCTTGGAGGCCAGCGTTTCGAAGACGATTCTGCGGTGGAGACCTTCGTGCTCCAATGGCTCAATGAACGCCCGAGAACTTTTTACGAAGATGGAATTAAAAAACTTCCAATCCGATGGGAAAAATGTGTTACTCGTGCGGGAGACTATGTAGGAAAATAAGTTGTATCAAGAATAATTTGTAAGTAAGCAATAAATTTTTTTAAAAATCAGTCTCGTTTATATTTGATCAACCCTTGTATAAATAAAATATGCAAATTTTTATAGATAAGGTAAAAATATGTGTACCAACATTAGTATCAATAACTCAGTAATTGTGTTCAAGTAAAGTACTTTAAAGATTTTATCTGTTCCACTGTTTATTGATATTAATTGTAACCTAATATAACTTCCATCAAATAGACTAATATAGTCTAATGTGTTAACCTGTTAAGCATACTGTACAAACTTTTATAATTTTTGAAGGTGAACCTTTTACAAATTTATTATTATTTATTTATTTATAAAATGTTATTTGTTTTCATTAAAAAAATAAAATATAAGATATAGGTTTCACTGCCATAGATAAACCAGTGAAACTATGATTAATGTAAAGATAGATGAAATAGAGAAGGCAGATATAAGTTCATAATTTTTAAAAAATAAGTATTTTTAAAATAAAGTATTAATTTTTTTTTTTTTTAATAATAATTTAGTTGGTATATGAAATAGGCTACGAAACAAGGGACAAGAGAAACTAAGTTTCATAATCATTAGTGAAATATTAAATCATATTTTCATACATACTTTAATTTTGATATAATGGACATTGTTGCTCCCAGTTTTAGAGAAAGTGTTTGTTGTTCTTTTTCTCAATTAATATGTATTTTATTGATGGTCAGTGCATTTCTTTATTCATGACTGTTTTGACTGTATTACAGTTCTCCAAAATGATTATAAAAACATTTGTATGATGGATTTGATTGGTATTTTTTTTTTCACTTGTAGTGAAAGCGATTTATTTCTAGGTTTCTAATTTAGGCTTATTCGATATATTCTCAAAATTGATCCGAATCGGTTATCCTATATGTGACAATCTACTGTATATTGTCTAGATACGTCTAGAAAGTTGTGTATCGAGCAGCACTCGTTTGTTATTCTGCACTACGGGCATCCTGCTTCGTAGACTTGAAAGTGATCCACTGCTTAGCGCAGTAACACATATCATTGTGGATGAAGTACATGAACGTAGTGAGGAAAGGTAATTTTACTGTTGAACAGTTTTAAACCTTTTTGTAGGTTGTAATTGGTGGAAACCACTCCCACAGTTTACTCTTTGTTTTGTTGTTGTGGTTGAAAAATTTTAAACACAAGGACACAGTTAACTCAGCAGGTGAATCATCTTCTAACTTGTGGATTATCCACCATCAATTTTAAATGAATTTCCATTATTCAACAGTTACTTTGAATAGCACATTTCTTCAAATATGTAAATGGGTAAATCACAACCCAGGATTTGAAAATACAATCCTTTTTAAAGGTTGTTAAAAATAATGTATGCATATGATATGATTGTTTTCACTTAAACATTTGCATTATTAGTCCAATTTGAAAACAAAAGTTGATTTTGGTAACAGCTTGGATAAGTTTGTTACCCAGCAATTTCTGTCCAGCCATTTTAAAATAGTGGCCTTTCCAAATCTGTAAAAATAAATAAATTTGTATGTGTTTTTTTGAAAATATGTTTTACTATTGTAATCATTCTTAAAGTTTGTGTAAATTTTTAATTTTTTAAAATTTTTATTTTGTTTGTGAAGTTGAATTTTTTTTGTGAAGTTGAAATCAGATTTTCAAAAACTTCATTAGAAAATAGTCCAAAAAGACGATGGTCCAAACGACAATGTATTTACACCTTTAGAAAATAGTCCAAACATCGTTTAGAAAATAGTCCAAAATAGACAATGGTCCAAACCTCGATGCTAATACACATTTAACCTCGATGCTAATACACATTTAGAAAAATGTCCAAAAAGACGATGGTCCAAACGACAATGTATTTACATCTTTAGAAAATAGTCCAAACATCGTTTAGAAAATAGTCCAAAATAGACAATGGTCCAAACCTCGATGCTAATACACATTTAACCTCGATGCTAATACACATCCAAACACCGATTAGAAAAAAGTCCAAAAAGACGATGGTCCAAACCTCAATGTAAATATCCTTTTAGAAAATAGTCCAAACACCGATTAGAAAAAAGTCCAAAAAGACGATGGTCCAAACCTCGATGCTAATACACATTTAACCTCGATGCTAATACACATTTAGAAAATAGTCCAAACACCGATTAGAAAAAAGTCCAAAAAGACGATGGTCCAAACCTCGATGCTAATACACATTTAACCTCGATGCTAATACACATTTAGAAGATGGACCAAACGATGTAATATATATAAATATAAAAAAATCTGTTTATACGCTGATTATATATTCGTAGGTGTGAATTAAATTATTTTAAACGCCATTATACTACTTACCCAGGCCAACATAATTATTTATTATTCAAGTGTTAATTGTATAACAGCGATGTTTTATACGTTTCTTATATATTTGTAGGTGTGTGAATAATAAATGTTTAAATTATTTTAAACGCCATCATACTACTTACCCAGCCCAATTTGATTATTTAGTATTCAAGTGTTAATTGTATAACAGCGATGTTTTATACGTCTATTATATATTTGTATGTGTGATTAATAAATGTTTAAATTATTTTTAACGCCATCATACCACTTACCCAGCCCAACTTCATTATTTAGTATTCAAAAGTTAATTGTATAACAGCGCTGTTTTATTCGTATATTATATATTGGTAGGTGTGAATAATAAATGTTTAAATTATTTTAAACGCCATCATACCACTTACCCAGCCCAACTTAATTATTTAGTATTCAAATGTTAATTTTATAACAGCGATGTTTTATACGTTTCTTATATATTGGTAGGTGTGAATAATAAATGTTTAAATTATTTTAAACGCTATCATACTAATTACCCAGCCCAACTTCATTATTTAGTATTCAAATGTTAATTGTTTAACAGTAATGTTTTATACGTGTAATACGTATTAGTAGGTGATGTTAATACAATCTCGATGTTAATACACCTTGATATAAATCCACTTAGAAAATGGTCCAAAACTAGATGATAATACATAATGAGGTAAATCCTCTTTGAAAATGGTCCAAACCTTGATGTTAATATACATTAATGTTTAAAAAATCTATTTATATGTTTATTACATATTGGTACGTGTGAATAATAAATGATTAAATTATTTTAAAAACCATCATACTACTTACCCAGCCCAACTCCATTATTTAGTATTCCAGTGTTAATTGTAAAACAGCGATGTTTTATTCGTTTATTAAATATTGGTGGGTGTGAATAATAAATGTTTAAATTATTTTAAACGCCATCATACTACTTACCCAGCCCAAATTCATTATTTAGTATTTGTGTTAATTGTATAACAGGGATAATTTATACGATTATTATATATTGATAGTTGTGAAAAATGCTCATATTAATTTAAAAACCATCATATTACTTACCCAGCCCAAATTCATTATTTAGTATACTAGTGTTAATTGTGTATCAGGGATAATTAATACGATTATTACATATTAGTAAGTGATGTTAATAAAATCTTGACATTAATACACCTTGATATAAATCCACCTAGAAAACGGTCCAAAACTAGATGGTAATAGCCTATACCATTAGAAAATAGTCCAAAAAGACGATGGTCCAAACGTCAATGCATTTACACCTTTAGAAAATGGTCCAAACATCGATTAGAAAATAGTCCAAAATAGACAATGGTCCAAACCTCGATGCTAATACACATTTAGAAGATGGACCAAACGATGTAATATATATAAATATAAAAAAATCTGTTTATACGCTAATTATATATTCGTAGGTGTGAATGAAATTATTTTAAACGCCATTATACTACTTACCCAGGCCAACATAATTATTTATTATTCAAGTGTTAATTGTATAACAGCGATGTTTTATACGTTTATTATGTATTAGTGGGTGTGAATAATAAATGTTTACATTATTTTTAACGCCATCATACCACTTACCCAGCCCAACTTCATTATTTAGTATTCAAGTGTTAATTGTATAACAGCGATATTTTATACGTTTCTTATATATATGTAGGTGTGAATAATAAATGTTTAAATTATTTTTAACGCCATCATACTACTTACCCAGCCCAACTTAATTATTTAGTATTCCAGTGTTAATTGTAAAACAGCGATGTTTTATTCGTTTATTAAATATTGGTGGGTGTGAATAATAAATGTTTAAATTATTTTAAACTCCATCATACTACTTACCCAGCCCAAATTCATTATTTAGTATTTGTGTTAATTGTATAACAGGGATAATTTATACGATTATTATTTATTGATAGGTGTGAAAAATGCTCATATTAATTTAAAAACCATCATATTACTTACCCAGCCCAAATTCATTATTTAGTATACTAGTGTTAATTGTGTAACAGGGATAATTAATACGATTATTACATATTAGTAGGTGATGTTAATAAAATCTTGACATTAATACACCTTGATATAAATCCACCTAGAAAACGATCCAAAACTAGATGGTAATAGCCTATACCATTAGAAAATAGTCCAAAAAGACGAAGGTCCAAACGTCAATGCATTTACACCTTTAGAAAATGGTCCAAACATCGATTAGAAAATAGTCCAAAATAGACGATGGTCCAAACCTCGATGCTAATACACATTTAGAAGATGGACCAAACAATGTAATATATATAAATATAAAAAAATCTGTTTATACGCTAATTATATATTCGTAGGTGTGAATGAAATTATTTTAAACGCCATTATACTACTTACCCAGGCCAACATAATTATTTAGTATTCAAGTGTTAATTGTATAACAGCGATGTTTTATACGTTTCTTATATATTTGTAGGTGTGAATAATAAATGTTTAAATTATTTTTAACGCCATCATACTACTTACCCAGCCCAAATTCATTATTTAGTATTTGTGTTAATTGTAAAACGGCGATGTTTTATACGTTTATTACGTATTAGTAGGTGATGTTAATACAATCTCGATGTTAATACACCTTGATATAAATCCACCTAGACAATGGTCCAAAACTAGATGTTATTACACCATGAGGTAAATCCACTTTGAAAATGGTCCAAACCTTGATGTTAACCTAGTTAAAAAAATCAATGGTCCAAAACTAGAACTTCATTATATAGTATTCACCATGTAAAACGGTAAATCCACTTTAGAAAATGGTCCAAACCTTGATGGTAAAACAAACATAAAATCCACTTAAAAATGAAATCTGTTTATATAAATTTATCTTTTATACGTTTATTACATATTGGTAAGTGTGAATAATAGTTATTTAAATTATTTTAAACGCCATCATACTACTTACCCAGACCAACATAATTATTTAGTATTCAAGTGTTAATTGTATAACAGCTATGTTTTATACGTTTCTTATATATTTGTAGGTGTGTATAATAAATGTTTAAATTATTTTAAACGCCATCATACTACTTACCCAGTCCAACATAATTATTTAGTGTTCAAGTGTTAATTGTATAACGGCGATGTTTTATATGTTTATTACATATTGGTAGGTCTGTTAAATAAAATTTTTTTACGAAATGTTTAAATTATTTTACGAAATCATACTACTTACCCAGCCCAAATCCATTATTTAGTATTCAAATTTTTATTGTTAAACGGCGATGTTTTATACGTGTAATACATATTAGTAGGTGATGTTAATACAATCTCGATGTTAATACACCTTGATATAAATCCACCTAGAAAATGGTCCAAAACTAGATGATAGTACTGCATGAGTTAAATCCTCTTTGAAAATGGTCCAAACCTTGATATTAATGTTAAAAAAATCTTTTTATACTTTTATTACATATTGGTACGTGTGAATAATACTTGTTTTAATTATTTTAAAGCAAGTTATCATACTACTTAACCAGCCCAACCTCATTATATAGTATTCTAGTGTTAATTGTAAAACGGCCATGTTTTATACGTTTATTACATATTAATAGATGATGTTAATACACCTTGATATAAATCCACCTAGAAAATGGTCCAAAACTAGATGGTCCAAAAACTACGTACACTCAACATTTGCATACAGTCATTGTCATTGAATATAGATGTACGAACTACAGCGATAATCCTAAAGGGAAAGACGTGCATGTCGCTGTTGGGCTGTATCTTGCGACACAGAGTTTAACTATAGTTGAATTAGTAGTAGTACAGTGGTGACCTCCAGTAGAGTTTTGGTCAACTAAAAGCAAGAGATATTAGTTGAAGAAATTGAATATATACATATTTGGACAGCCACAGCCCTTATGGTAAAGATGTACGTATTCGCTGCTGGTGCCATCTTGCGGCAGACAGATTAACTATAGTTAATTAGATAGTAGTACTGTGGTGCCCCTTATAAGAGTTTGGTCAACTAAAACCAAGAGTGAAATATGGACAGCTATTATTATTTTCTCTCATATAATATATTTTTTTAATTATGGCAAATATTTTACGTCTTCGAATTTTTAAAAAAATTGAATTAATACGACGTACTAAACAAAAGTACGTCTTTAGTATATCTTTAGGTACAAATTTAACGACGCCAACTTAGCTGAATTTAGAAAACGTAGAAAAACGTGTAGTGTAGTAATTAGGTTTGCAATCAGGTTTGAGAATTAAGCCGAGGGAATCTTGATCTTGTCTAAAAAGAAATTTTACTTCCTGTCATTATTACGGTTTAAATTTCCGGGGACTTAAGAAATATTTTACAGGATTGTTATGAAAAATAAGTAACTAGTTTAGCCCCTAGGTTGTGCCACTATATTGATTTTAATCATTATTTTTCTGAAAGCAGTCAGCTTTTTGAGACTGTTCACATGTTTTCAGTTGTGTTGTGTTTGATATTTGGTTATATCAATGAATACAGAATCTGTAGATTCTGTATTCATTGGTTATATTTATGTTTGTTGTTTTATATTGTCGTCTGAATTAGCCCAAGTGTGCACAATAGTCCGACGTTAAAAAAAAAAAATATTTTATATTATTTTTGAATTATGCCCACAAAGGTTCATTGTATTTTCAAGAAGATAATATAAAATATTTGGATTTATATTAGTTCAAATTGTGTAAACATCTGGCCGGTAAGAGTATAATGGAATTAGAAATTGAGGTTATGTGAAGTTTGTGATTTTGAACAATTTTTGTTTTTATAGTAGGTTAGCTTTAATATTATTAATCAAATTATAATGATAATGAAGATATAACCTCTGAAGGAATATATTTGTTGATATACTAGATGATGACATTTCTGAAATTGACCATAACCATATGAAAATGTGACCATGAGCATGACAAACAGTATATTCATCCATTATTAGAATGTTTACTACAATCGTTGAAAAAAATTTCTCAGGAATAATATCAGTCGGTTGATGAACAAATTACACCTTTCAAGGGAAGAAATTATTTAAAACAATATGGATAGAATAAGCCCCACAAATGGTCTTAGAAAGTGTTTATGAGGGCAGGTTTATCAGGAATAATAAAACTGGCTATGTAGTTGTGAATATTTCTTGTACTGTATTCATTTGTGTTACATACTGTAATTTTGTATTTTTTTTATTACAGCTGTGACATAAATGTATCTTATAAGTGTGTACTTGTTTGAGAGATGACTATATTTTGTGATATAGTAAATGTATACTCTTAATTTCATTCAGTAAAATGAATTGTAAAGCACTAAATATAACCTGCTTGTATGTTGTTCCTACAATAATAACTGAAGTTAAATGAACTTTGGATAAATTTAATTAACTTAATATCTTCAATGTCAAAAATATTAAATATTTTAGAAGTCAATAAGAAAAAATAAATAATCTGTCTAATATTCCAACATAAATATAACCAGAGAAAGGGATAATTAGGGAATCACATCAATGTAGTAAAAGAATATAATTGAACACTTAATTTTACTAATAAAATCAGGCATGTTTAAAAATAAGTACAAAAAACTAAACTGCTGTTCCAGTAGTAATATTAATGTTATAAATTACTGTAATTTTGAAGCCAATTTCTTCTGTTTTTGTTTGTATAACCTACAAACAAAATTTGTGTAATCTGTCGAGTTTTCCATAAAAACAATATTTTTAATGTCTTATGAATATTTTGGATTGATTTTGTTTATGAATGAACATTATTAGCCTATAATTTAAAAAAACTAACTTAACCTTTCAGAGGTTGATGGTTCCATCGAATCAGAATTACATACAGTATTCCGGTGATCAGATTTCCATTTTTTGGTAAAACAGAGTTTTCAGGACTTTGTCAGTTTTGTTAATTGTTAATTTTTTCAGCAGAATTTTTTATTTTATGTCCAGCTCTAATAATCCAAAATATAAAAAAGCAGCACTGAAACAACAAGGTACAAAACAAAAAAGTGACAAGCATAACTTAAAAGTGACTATTGTATAAAAGTAATAAACATGTTTTTTCATTGCGAAAATGATTAATTAAATGTGTTTTAATAATATATATATATATATATATATATATATATATATATATATATATATATATATGTGTGTGTGTGTGTGTGTGTGTGTGTGTGTGTGTGTGTGTGTGTGTGTGTGTGTGTGTGTGTGTGTGTGTGTGTGTGTGTATTAAAAAGCACTGACCTAACTTGACTCCGTCTTTGGTTGTTTAACTTGGGTCATAGGAAATGGGTTTTTCATTGCAAAAATAAATGAAGAGCATGTTATTAATAATGAAAAAATATTAATTTTAAAAAAAGAAAGAACTAACTCAAGTTGATGTTGGGTGTTCAACTCAACAAGTATTTGTTTTTTCCTGCACAACCTTGCCATTTTTCATGGAATAACTGTTAGGTTTTTACATCTTTTTATTTTAAAAAAAAATCTATTGTTTTCATTATTAATAACATAGATTTATACATCTATATATAGATACATAATCATGTCAGTTAGGTTTAAAAACCAATTAGTTAGGTTCTAAAGACTTTTAAAAATAACAAAACATTTTATTGTTTTCATGATAAAAAACATATATACTTTAGCACACTAGTCATTTTTAGGTTAATGTATTATTAAGTTATATTATTAAGTGTGATAGTAATCTAAATGTTTATTCTAGATTCCTTTTTTTACTTAATCTTCACTAGTAATATTAATAATAATAATAACAAGATACTTTCACAAGATAAGGATTTGACACAGTTTATACTAAAAGGATGTATTTGTTGTACATTCTACATAAATAATAAACTGTAGGCTACATGAAAAGTTCAAGAGATGTTATAGTGGAATTAAAAAAGAATATAGGCTAATAAGATTTATCATTAACAGAACATTTTCTTTTTAATGACCCACAGAACTATATATAAAAACAAAGCAAAGTCAATCAATTATGTAATTCATTCTAAAGCAATTTTTTTTTTTTTTTTAACATCTGACTATTATGCACACTTGGGCTAATGCAGACGATTCTAAAGACAAGTATTGTTAAAAGTTAGGCATTAAATACTATAATAA
Source organism: Callitettix versicolor (assembly GCA_022606455.1). Taxonomy (NCBI): domain Eukaryota; kingdom Metazoa; phylum Arthropoda; class Insecta; order Hemiptera; family Cercopidae; genus Callitettix; species Callitettix versicolor. The sequence continues at coordinate 55,760,079 of CM040185.1, forward strand.
TAAATACTATATAAATAAACACTATAATACCATAGCTTGTTAACATGAGCTATGTTATTTAGACCATATAATCTGTATAGTTCTATTTTTTATCATTTGGTTGACATTTCTAAAAAAAATATAAATTGTAAGTTTGAATTCTGATGTATTTTGAGTAAAACAAAACCATAAACATCTATCATTACCACAGTTCAAATACAATCAATAATAACAAAACAAAACTTTAAATTTGCAGTAATTATCCTTTTTTTGTCTTGAAATATAAACATAATAATACCAGCCAATATAAGTTTAATGATGTGTAAATAAATTATACTTCAAATAAAGTTAACATTTGTCATACTTAAATTTTTTTGGTTTTCGTTTGAAGTTAGGCAAAAGTTACACATTCAGTAAATAGTTCTTTATTTTTGAAAATGTTTCAAAAATGTAGATCTAGTACATTTTCAGAGGGAAATTTAGGTCCAAGTTATTTCCACAAGGTGGATAAACTGATTGGATCAATTAATTAATACCGCCAAATTAATTGATAAAGATAATAGTTAGGAAAAATATTACTGGACCAACATTATTAGACATTTTCTGCTGTCTCCGATTGAATAACGTTATGATAGGTCTTGCCTTTCAGCCAGTATTGCAGGAAATAGTTAACAATATTATAGTCATCGTTAAATCAGAGGCAGACATCTTTAAACTGAAGTGAATGGGGAAATAAATACACATTCGTCTTCAGTCTTTAAAGGATATTCTAAAAAGTTTCTTTATTTCTTAACTAACTGTTACCCGTTGCGGCTTTGCCTGCAATTATAATGTAAGCAATGAAATTTATAGTCGATTTTCAAAATCAGAATAGGTCATTTCATTTTAATATATTTCTATTTACAATATTATATGATTTATGGTTTTCGGCCAAGAAATATACATTTTTGCTACTCGATACTCTAAAACAGGGTCCTGTCATATTTTAATGAAATACAGTATTATTAAAAAGTCACTATTATTCAATTAAACTGGAATAGTATTGTGTTTATCTCAGGTACCTAAAACGTTTTCATACCAAATTTAATCTCAATTGGTCCAGTAGTTAAAGAGTGATTGAATAACAAACAAATAAACAAAAACAAACTTTCAGAAATGTAATATGATTACCTGTTACCCGTCACGGCTTTTCCCGCAATCGTAATATACATTAAAGATCACGCATGACCGTGTTAGGCCCAACAACCGTGTCAGTTAGGTTCTGGAGTACTCCTTTTTTAAAAATAAATGAAGGTTTTTTTAATGCATCACCGCATTATGCCTAACAACCATGTTAGTTAACTTATGAAGTATTCTTTAAAAAAAATATTGAGATTTTTCACGTATCACCATGTTAGGCCTAACAACCGTGTCAGTTAAGGTTTGGATACTCTTTAAAAAAATAAAGGTTTTTTCACACATCACAATGATAGGCCCAACAATCATATCAGTTAGGATATGTAGTATTCAAACTTTACAACGAGGTTAAAGACATATTAACGATAAAAAAAACATATTTTGAAATTATTTGGAGCAAAGTATCCTGGCTATATCAGTAATTAAAATTTTACTATTCTTTTAGGAATTATTTTTTTAAATATTCATAACTGTTATATACGATATTAAAACATAATTTCTTGCCTATACAAAGGCGTTTCAATCATGTTAATCGGTTGAGCGGTTTATATTTTATAGCGGTTAATAGACACCCGTGTAAAATGTAGCCTAACCCTAACTAGTGCGGTACCAGCAGTGCCGACCAATATTTAAAAATTGATATTTCAAAAACCATTAATGCTAGACATTTCAAACGTTACAACGAGGTTAAAGACATATTGATGATAAAACAGACATATTTTGAAATTATTTGGAACAAATTATCCTGGCTATATCAGTAATTAAAGTTTTACTATTCTTTTAGGAATTATTTTTTTAAATATTCATAACTGTTATATACGATATTAAAACATCAGAACGATCACTGTTCGTATAAATAAAAAGGAAATTTGGTGATATAAACCAAATTAATTAGCACGACGAAATAATTATATTGTGTATGATTAGGCTGAAGGCAAAACATTTAAAAAGTTTAACAATACAGGATTCTTTTTAATCACCAATCTAAAAATACTTTTTTCCCATTTAACAATTGCAGTACCTAGGCTAGTAAAAATCTAAATAATATAGAATGTAGAATATAGAATCTAAATAATCTAAAATGTTACAGAAACTATATCAGACTCTTACAAGACGACCATATCTGTGGGCTCTGACGACCATAATGATTCAATTCCCTAAGACTAACATATTAATTGTAAAAGCTTTTATTTACATGAAACGCTTGTTATTCGTCGTTATTGTTATATTTGTTTATTGCGTTCTTACAGATGTGAAGACTTACATTATAATAAAGACCCAATTTTTATATTATATTTTTTATTTTTATATTATTGCTTTATTTTTTATTTTGTCAACCCAATTTATTCTATTGCTGTATGACGATTGATTCTATGTCATATAATTTTTTTTAAAAGTACTAAAAATGTCATTTCTTTAACACTTTTTATTTTTTTACAAGCACGTTTTTGAAGTTATAAACATAAAAATGGGTCTAAGTGTTGATCAGTATGTATATTATTGTATGTAATTAACGCGAAACGAAATTCAGCTTTGTAGCATTAATAGTTCCAGAGATAAATGTACCTTTCTAAAAAAAAGTAAACTTTCGGGATTAAACTGTGTCTACCCTTAGAAGAGTCCAGGTCCATATTTAGGGTCATCGGCATCTTCTTCCTGGTCTTGATCACTGATATTTCACATGATCTTTCTCCTTTTTTGCCCTGCGTCTTTAGTCACCAACATTGCAGCTTTTTCTGCTCTTTTAAATCGAATTGTGTCCAATTCTCGCAATATGTTAAATGACCTTTCGCGTAAATTATAACCAAGTTTCTCATATGTAGCTAATTTGCTAATGTAGCCGTCATAGAATGCTAAAACTGCGTCACAGACGTCTATTTGGAGAGTTTCAAGCCTTACAAACACTTGTTTAGGGAATTTAGACCAAACTAAATGATTGAAACTCTCGTTGGGAATTTGTGTATGACCGTGGAGACAATTTTTCAAAAGTTCTTTATTTATTAAGGCCTTAAAAATGTCTTTGATTTATACCATAATATTATAAGGTAGGCTATCCTTATGGTTATATGTTCCTTGCTAAGCTTTAGCCTTGTTATAACCCACACCATGAATTTGTTCCCTTATGATGCAAACCATGCTGGAGATTGCCATTTGTTGATAATTTATGAAAATAGGTAGTCCATGTATTTTTTTTCACTTTTTCAATTCTTGTAACTCCTCTCCTAATAACAAGTCCATAATAAGTCAGAAGTTTATCTATCTGAAGATTTATCAACCTGTTCTTTCCACCAAGTACTCTTCCTTCTGGTAGTTTTTATTTCTTTGATATCCGCTTTAATTCTCCCAAACGTATGCCCATTTTTTTTTTTTTTTTTGTATATGTCCTATACACTCGAACTTTTCTATTTGTACGTTGTCTCCATATGGCTTTTTATCCTTAACAGACTGGAAGGCATTGCTCTTAACATGATATCTTCGTCACAATAATTTAAAGCTGTTACAAGATTTTTGTAGTACTTTGAAAATTTCTGAGGCGGCTGGGTTAAGTCTCAATGAACAGAATCCATTACATTATTGCAACATAGCCACCGGACCACATATTCAAGTAATTAGGATTATGACTTATTCTTCCCGTTAGTGGTCTATCTACTCACCTCATAAAGGCTACAGAGGGGTAGAGGGTATAACAAAATTTGAACCAATAGAGTTTCTGGCAATATCCGAAATATTAGTCTACAAGCTTTTCTGAGCATGTATCAACTGGTACAATGCGGTCCTCATATTTTGCATGCTATTATACACACACTATTTACGCAGACGCACTATTTCCTTATCGCCTTGTTTTTATTATCGCTTCCAAGAAACTTAAATATCCGCTACCTTCACTTGCCCGATATTATGACGGTGCCAATCGAAGTCTGTTGACATAGACCTACAGAATTTACGCCTACTTGAGACTTGGTAATAATGAATAACAAATGCATTAAATGAAAATAAAATGCAGAAATGAACCGCGACGTCAGGATTTGTGTGTACAGATAAATATGATTGGAGTAATAAACCTTGAACATTGATGATGTGATAAAAACTTCTAAAATTTAAGAATCTGCCGGGTATGCTGATCAGAACGATCACTGTTCGTATAAATAAAAAGGAAATTTGGTGATATAAACCAAATTAATTAGCACGACGAAATAATTATATTGTGTATGATTAGGCTGAAGGCAAAACATTTAAAAAGTTTAACAATACAGGATTCTTTTTAATCACCAATCTAAAAATACTTTTTTCCCATTTAACAATTGCAGTACCTAGGCTAGTAAAAATCTAAATAATATACAAAAACAGGTTTCTATTTGCTCTATTGTTTAGTCCAGGGGTCTCCAAACTTTCCAGCCTTAGGGCCATACTGATTACTCCAGTAAGTTCCGAGGGCCAAAACCTTATTAATAATTATTAATATAAATAATTAATATTAATAATTATTTAATAATGTCATATAATAATTATTTAATAATAGTGTCATATTAATAATTATTCAACATAAAATTAGAATACATCAGTAAACTAAATTTAATTTGCTATAAAAAATATGTTCTCTAAAAGGAGTTTTCAAGTATGCTAACTCTCCGCGGGCCGGACAAAATCTGTCCGCGGACCGGATGTGGCCCTCGGGCCGTAGTTTGGAGACCCCTGGTTTAGTCGACAAAGATACTGTGTTTTCTCTTTCTTGTGTTGCAGTTAACACAGAAAGAGAAAAGTTAACCAACATAAAATATGTAATTGCTTAATCCCGTTCTCACCCTCAGTACAAGCATTACAAAGTGAACAAACATACATATGAACATACGGACAAAATGTCGTGTACATACAAAATGTAGGTCGAGATAATGTGACGGGTTTCGGAATCCTCTGATACCTTCTTTACCTTTTCTCCAGATTACCTACGTAGGAACTGCGAATATACTTTTATTTAATGGAAGTAAAATAGAATCTTTTACATTTTATATTTCTTTTGTCTCAGGAGGGGCAGTCGCCCCTTCGCTTCATATAATCCGTTCTTATAATAAACTCGGTTACAAGAAATTTGGTTCTTCTCGTTTATAAAAATGTATGCAAGTTAGTGAATATTCCGTAACATAATGCCTTAAAGTGGCCAAGCATATTTTGCATATCTTAGTATACGCCTATAGATAATTACAACATTAGGTTTTAGTGGATGTGTCACTGTTAAATTTGCTCGACAACTTGTTTTGGAAATAAGGATGTTAGTCAGTTGTCGCAGCACTGACTAACATGTGCTGCCCAAATGTGGAGTGCCCAAATGGAATGTTATTGTTTTCACCCTCTTTTCACTAGCACGTGCTTTTAACAATGAATACTTCTGTTCGTGTCATTTTTATTTCAAGATATATGATACTGAACTAGGGTTCTTAGTGACCTGCAAACTAAGGGCCACCCTAAAGTTTCTTTTCCGTAAAACTTCTGCAATGATATTAAATGTATGTATGCGCGCGCGTGTGTGTATATATATATGTCCAATCGGACAATTATTGCGACAGTGAGAGTGCCCATAATAAACAAAACATAATTTACCATTTTTGAGTAATTACTTAAATAACTGTAATCAAAATATAATGAGACATGCACAAAAATTACTGTACAAAGCACTACAAGCATTATACATTTTTAATTTTTTAAGTTTTGATCTTCTACTTATTAGTAGAAGATCGTATTAATAAGATAATAAGTTATCTTATTAGATAACTTTTATGGTTTCCAATCCAACATGCAACACTGTGCTCTCTTGTAATTTAGCCATAATTTACTTAATTGAATTTTATGGCTTAAAGCACTGTACAGAACAAGTTATTTTTTACATTTTTTTATATTTTCAAAGCTGAGTTCACTTAAAAATTTTGCAAATATTCATATTATACAAATATAAAATATAGTATAGCACAGAAGTTTAAATAATTTTGCTATACAAGTGATTTATAATCAACTGATAACTTAAACACAAATGTTACAGAAACAATATCAGACTCTTACAAGACAACCATATCTGTGGGCTCTGACGGCCATAATGATTCAATTCCCTAAGACTAACATATTAATTGTAAACAATAAATTGAAATCAGCAACACTCAGATATTAATTAATGTTATTGCAGCTATTTATTTAGTTTCCTAGAAGAATAAGAAGTAATTATTATTCTTATTCATCATGATCTAAATTAATCACGTAAATAGGTTTCTTTTCATCATTCTATTTTTTTTTTTTTTTTTTTTTTTTTACGTCCGACATTTGTGCACACGGGCTAATGCAGACGATGGGATGATTTATAGCGTATGAAAATGCCAAGCCCTCGCCGGGAATCGAACCCGGGTCCTCGGGGTGAAAGCCTAGTACGCAATCCACTAGAACAGGGGTCCCCAAACTACGGCCCGAGGGCCACATCCGGCCCGCGGACAGATTTTGTCCGGCCCGCCGAGAGCTAGCATACTTGAAAACTCCTTTTCGGGAACATATTTTTTATAGCAAATTAAATTTAGTTTACTGATTTATTCTAATTTTATGTTGAATAATTTTTAATATGACATCTACATTGATATGGTCATGGGCTAACTACTCATAACATTGTTGTAGGCTTATTGTTATTGTTTTTGTGATAAGTTGGATAAAGAAACACAGAATTGTAATGAGTAAAGACATGTATAATATGCAGAAAATTTAACTTCAGTATATAATAACTAACAAATTAATGAAATGAATCCAACTAACATTTTATACATTTTAAATAAAAACATAACTTATAACAAGCATAATGACATATGAAATACTAATGAGATTTATGTAATTGAGATTTTCCACTGACAATAGTTTGTAGTTGTGAACTAATTTTACTTGTACCAATTATTAAAAGAGATTTAAGATGCTCATCAGTTAATTTAGATCTGTAAACATTTTTTGTGTACTTCATTTTGGATAAGGTCTTTGCAGCCTTTTTTAAACGTTGCGTACTTTTTCGGACTTTTTTTTCATCAGTGGACTATTTCACTTTCTACCACCGGCAACAATGATAATATGGTTTTGGCCCTCGGAACTTACTGGAGTAATCAGTATGGCCCTAAGACTGGAAAGTTTGGAGACCCCTGCACTAGAACACCGAGGCGGCCATTTCTATTTTAATGATAGAGATGTTTACTCTTAATTTTAATAATTTTATTAAGGTTAATATAACTTTATTTACCACACTTAGCTGATGGCAAGTTTAGAAGTAGTAAGCCTTTTGTGTAAGAGGCTTTAATGTCTATGTCTACAGAGTCTCGTCATAATTTTGGATTTTTTGTAGGGAAGTTGAATATTACAAAAGTACTACGACAAAAGGTTATTTTTCATAACAATCGTTGAATATTACAAAAGTACTACGACAAAAGGTTATTTTTCATAACAATCCTGTAAAATATTTCTTAAGTATCCGGAAATTTAAACCGTAATAATTACAAGAAGTAAAATTTCTTTTTAGACAAGATCAAGATTCCCTCCCCTAAATTCACAAACCTGATTGCAAACCTAATTACTACACTACTGTTGTCGGCTAAGTTGGCGTCGTTAAATTTATACCAAAATATTTACTAAAGACGTACTTTTGTTTAGTACGTCGTATTAATTCAAAGTTTTTTTAAATCCGAAGACGTAAAATATTTAACATAATTAAAAAAATAGTAAAGTAAATATTCAAAAAATCTCAGAAGCAGATCATTGTCTGTTCTTTCGTACGAAGATTTAGGATCGCGTTCATAAATCGAGGCATATGTCTATTGTTTATCCACGTACTGGACAGATGTTATTTTTGGGAAAAAATGTTTTAATGTATAGCCTAGTTGAAATCGATTTTTACTTTTAACACCGGTTCACATTCACACATGAAAAAGCGAACAGAATGTTTAGTATGAGCTATCGGAGCGGCCATCATGGTAAGAACAATTTTATTCGTAATTGTAAAGTCACTGAATACAGCATACTAATATAGCTGTACACATGTTGGATTCTAATTGCTACACTTGGTTTTGACACACTTATCCATTGAATTAAAACGTACAGCCACCATTATAACAAGTGTGCTCGATATTAGCGGCTAAAGTCCAAGTAATTGGATTATCTGCCGCTACGATCGTTGTAAGCTGCAAGGATGGGAGTGGAGACGTTTGAGAAAATAGTACTATTATCTATTTAATAGTAGTTGAACACTTTACCGCAAGATGGTAGCAGTAGAGATCGCTCACTTATCTCTCATAAGGATCATCATTCTAGTATGTTTATATTCAGTGACTTAGCCCGCGTCTTCATTATTACCAAAAATGTCTTATAAATTACATTTGATGTACTGACTGATAAATCTTCATTATAAAATGTTTAAGGAAAATTTGATGAACCAATTGTGAGAAAATGGTTCAGTGTTCCGGTTCCGTATTGAAATTGAAACACGTACTTTGTTTTAGCGATTTTGCACTGGAAATTCAGATTTTAACGCTGTTTAAGACGATGATTCAAATTTTTTAAAAATATTAACAATAAAAGAAATGTAACTTTTTGGAAATTTGCTTCCAACAGGATAGCGAGACTGATGCATTGCGCAATTATGTGTGTACATTCATTAAGTGTTCTATTTGAAATTTCTTTGTAGTCAAGGACAAAGAGTATATTATTTTTACATAAATAAGTATGTTTATTTTACTGTTTGCATAATACGTCTATGTGCTATTTATTTATTTACTACCAAATTACTATTATGTATAAAAATATACAGTATGGTTATCATGCCAACTTTCATCAAAACCTGTTACATTAATTACTTGGGACTCCAGAGATGTGCACAAACACACAGACGTAATACATATTGGCAATCCAAGTACAAACATTTTTTTTTTAATTTAGAGGATGTAAAAAAATGTAAAGAACCATCAAAATCTTAAAATCATTTTTGTCATGATAAAAAAACGTTTAAATGACGTAGGCTAAAAACTAATTCTAATTTTTAATATTGGGAGTGAAAATATAGTCAAACATAATTTAGTATTAAGTATTTTGTGTTTGATATCGTAGTAAAGAAAACATGTTGCTTGCAAATAAATATTTTGATAGAGCTAAGACAAAGGGCAATGAAATTGATAAATTATGTACACCCTTCAACAAATTGGTAAAAACTACGTGATATCAAATTTTGGAAAATATTTTTCATTTTTATGTAAATTCGTTTCATAAATCATAAATCATCATAAATAAATAAGCATATCATGTTTTCTTTTGCTTTGATTTTTGGGAGGAATGTCTACAGTGAAATATACAAGGAAATGTTGAACGAAAATATTCCAGGTCCGTACAATTCAAAACAAAAAACGTCGCCAGATAAAAAAATCAGCCAATGTGCAAAGTCCATCACAACCAGCCCTAAAACATGATACATGTTAATTGCGATAGAGAAAATAATATGAAATATTAATATTAATAATTATTTCAATTATTAATGAACATTATTGTTACTTGTCCAGCTCAGCGTTTAATTGTTATTGGAACCGGTGCCTGAGATATTGGCAAACCAGATATGCATGCTAAATTTTATTTAAACAGCCATATTAGTCACAGAAAGAAACAGATACCGATGGACAGACATCCAACTAAAAACCACTTGTTTAGACTCCCGATAAAATATACTAATGAAAATTTAAAAATCAATTTTTTACGATCACCAAACCTTCTTTTATACTTCGTTTAAGCAGAGAGTAAAACGATACATGTTACATTTTAATAATTTGTTTTAAAAGTTTCAGTCACAAATCTTTTATTATTTACATGATATATGATTTTTATTTTTGGTTCAGATATTATTTTTTTTAGACAGGTGCTCTGAAAGTGTTCAATTCAAAGAAGATTTTTGAAATCTTTTTTTAGGAAAATGTTCAAAATCAGATTTTTCAAAAATCAGCCTAATGATTTTGCACAAAAATATAATCCATACGCACTCAAGCAAAACGTATGAGTCCTTACAGCCCCAAAATCAGGTTCTATAGTTTTAAGAAAACTGCTCATCAGATTTCGTAGGCTAATAATTGAAGTCTGTGAGCGAATTATAACTAAACAAATTTACGGTTTGGAACAAATTATATCGGAAAAAAGAAAAATAAATCCTGACTAATTTATGCAGATTTTAATGCCGATATTTGTTTTTAAGAGTAGGTTATCCTGGTTTTTATGTTTGAGTTTAATGAAATATTTTTTGTTTTTCTTTAGAGAATTTTACACAGACAAGACAATCGAAAAAAGAAAACATTTTCGTAAATATGATTACTGGAAGTTTTTTTTATTTTGACTTACAGAATAATAGACCTACCACCATAGGTCTACAATAAACATATAAAACGTCTTAGGCCAGCTTTTGCTGACAATACATATTCCTTATGGCGGGAATACTGTATATTTCCCAGAAGTCTGCAGTCAGTACAGCCAACCTAAACCTCGTTCATTGTTCAGGTTTCAGTTTCGGATCACATGTAGTTCAGAGAGACAACTTCACTGCTATGCGTGTACAGATTCCTTGAACATTTTTAGTTTGTAGTACTTTTTTAAATTTGTCATATATTATTTATTAGCACTTTTCCAATATTTTGTTTTTATATTTAATATTTTTAATACTTCCTTAATAATTAATTAGATTGTTTTATATTTTTAGTGCTTTTGTGTTTGTGCGCTGTTTTGTGTTGCAGAATCTGCAAAAGGAATTCTGTCATAGAATCTGTTAGTTTTTTTTTATATAGATTATTTTTAGTATTTCAGTAAAGTTTTTTTAGTAACCTAAGATGGATTACATTAAGCAGCATTGCGGTCTTCGTAGTAGTTCTACAATTTACTATGTCCGAGAAGATTTTTATTTCTGTGCTGCGAGAAGATTTTTATTTCTGTGCTAACCATTGCGATGGTGTTAAAATAAACCTCCACTGCATCGAAATAAATTGCCCTGCAAGAGCGTCGATGCCGCTGAAGAAAGAGGATAGAAAAATTGTATTCTTCAAAGTGTTTCAAGAGCATAACCACGGACCCGATAACAATTTTATAAGTGTAATTAAACTGAAAAATTCAATTTTGGAGCGATGCCGGAGAGAAATTGGAGAATTTCGACAAATATTTGACGAAGAGATTCTAGGTAAGTGAATATGAATATTTTGTATTTCTCATTGTAGAAAATATTGATATGCTATTGTGAATAAATCGGTTTAACCAATCTTAATTTTAAAACAGATTTTAGTAACATGACTTCTTCTTTAAATTTAAAACAACATGAAAATAATATATATTATATTTTAATATATATATATATATATATATATATATATATATATATATATATATATATATATAAACATATAAATTATTTTTAAGACATATGTACCTGTGTAATGTTTTTTTGAAAACTAAAACAAATTCAATCTACCTTCAAATAGTATAATTCCTCACATCCTATAATACTTTAAACTTAGAAAATATGTAAATATTTAAGTTAACCAGCTGTTATCCCTTGCAGCTTTGCCTGCAATTATATTGTAGGCAATAAAATTTATAGTTGATTGTCAAAATCAGAATAGGTTCACTTCATTTTAATATATTTCTATATACAATATTATACGATTTATGGTTTTCGGCCAAGACATAAATTTTTGCTACTCGATACTCTAAAACAAGTTCCTGTCATACTTTAATAAAATACAGTATTAATATTGTGTTTATCTCAGGTACCTAAACCGTGTTCATACCAAATTTAATCTCAATTGGTCCAGTAGTTGAAGTGCGATTAAATAACAAACAAATTAACAAAAACAAACTTTCAGAAATATAATATGAATAAGATTTCTGTTCCAACTACAATTTTAGATTATACTTACCATACCTAATATAAATACAGTTATACTGCAATTTGAGGTAACCAAAAGGAATATTTATTTTTTGAAATACATATCAAAAACCCTAAACATGCTTGTTAGAAATCTACAATTAATTTAATTTTCACTATTACAAATTTTTAGATTATTTTCCTTTTTTTCTCTGAAGTCTGTAATACACACACACACACACACACACACACACACACACACACACACACACACACACACACACACACACACACACACACACACACACACACACACACACACACACACACACACACACACACACACACACACACACACACACACACACACACACACACACACACACACACACACACACACACACACACACACACACACACACACACACACACACACACACACACACACACACACACACACACACCACACACACACACACACACACACACACACACACACACACACACACACACACACACACACACACACACACACACACACACACACACACACACACACACACACACACACACACACACACACACACACACACACACACACAACACACACTAAATAATACAGATCAGTGATGGCTTTTCCATAAATAACATTTAATGCTATGATATAGAAATAAAATATTTTTTGTAATATTTCAACAGAGTTCCATCGGAAGTCTCAACAAGAATTGTATACGAAAATTTACCCTCGTCCATGTATAAATCCTCGTCCAAGGCGAGGAGGGTCAAGCGTAATTCCACAAACCCTGCAACAATTCGCGTTATTTTTACGGACTGAGGAAAACATTCATTATAGTCTTACGATTACGAATGAAACATTTTTTTTAGAATCCACTGTAGATCCAGAAGGAGGCACTAACGTGATATTTGGTTCTCCAACCTTTATTTCATTAGTGAGTAGATGTACAGAGCTACATGTTGATGGAACTTTCAAGGTGCGACCTAACATGCCCCATCAAGGCAGTAAGGTTTTACTAATAGAGATTCAGGTATTTATGAACTTTTGAGAATTTACCAGAGTAATAATTTTGTGACATCATTGCTTTTAACACCACATGCAGTACCTATAATGGTTCTTTCAAGAATTTCATATTAATTATTTTACTTTGCAACTACAAACTATAATTGCTGGGTAATTCTGTAAAAATAGTATTTCTGTAAATAATTTATACAGTCACCTGGTTTCGTCAATATTAAAACATAAACTGACATTCCTTATCTATGTTACTACACTTATTTTTATGATTCATTGATTGTTACTAGTATGGGTGTACCATTCTTTACAGGTGTTGGATTGCAACATCTGTCCGTTTTTGGACAGCATCACAGGACCAATAATGACCAGGAAGCATACCACAGAAAACTTCTAACAAAGATGAAAAATCATCCGAATGTCTGGGTTTTTACAGGGGAGAAGAACGCAAATGTCCTTCTTATTCCTTTTCTTCTACTTATTAACTGTTTTTAGAAAAATGATATCGAAAAACCTATTGAAAATTGAAATTGAAAATGAAATTTATTAGTTTTCTAAAACTACAATCTTTTACTTGAAAATAATCCCTGATTGCTGCATTTATTGGTTTTTTCTGTCATTTTCAAAGTAAAATTTTGAAAGAATAACTTCTTGTACTTTTTGTTTATGAGCTATAATTACCATACTTTATTTGAGCCTCTTCTGAAAAATTAATTTGATTGTGGAAAAGTTATGCATTTTATTTGCACTATTGTTTTATTTTTTTACAGGATTTAAGAAATTATTAATTTTGCTTGTATTGACACAGATTTATATATATGTACAGTGGTTGATTCCTGCAAACACTTTGATCAAAATTCATTTTTTTAAAAATGATTTCAACTCCCTTTAATTTATTTTAAAAAAGTTCCATGTTACAAAGAAACAATTTTTTTTACAGAGGCAAATTGAACATGCTTATGTACACCAGTATGGTGTATTAGGCAATGGTCTAGATGGTCGGAGAAGGCCTAGGGCCTGTATCTCACAGGATATTCGAAGTCAACGGGTATCACAGAATTTAGTGAATGGAAACATCACTGAAATTGAATTCTTGCAGCAAGTTAGTTACGCTCTTATGAACATACAGAACAATGTGGCTAACATTCCAGAAGATGACCAGGATGATGAAGACATCTCTCGACCACCATCTCCAATTAACCAGCAGAACCTACAGCTGCAGACAGCAGTTCCAGAGCAACAAAGAAGACCAAATGGAAGAAGGCAAGCATTTAATATGCCTCAGGTATAATTACACAATATTTTTATAAACATTAAGTAGGCCTAATATTAAACCACACAACATTTATTAAATAACGATTTTATACAATTTTTAACAAAAAATTTTGCGACATTTTTATATTACATTGAGCATAGATGATTTACTTTGCACATTAGTCAGCAATCAATTCAATGCAAGTTTTTGAAGTCACAAGATGATAGACATTAACTAATTGTGAAGTTTTTTCAACAGATTGTGATTATTTGATCTAATGAAACATAAAATAACAAAACTACAAAATATATTTCTAATACTAAATCTTTTAAAACTTTTTTGACGACCTTATAATGCCCCACCTCAAAGATGCTCCTCAACACTTAGTTGTATTGTAAGTTCATTTACTAATACCACTGTATTAGAGGTTACATACAAAAATTATTAAATTATGTACCAAATTACATACATGTATATGTATTAAATTACATATAAAAAATTATTAAATAATGTTGAAGTGTAAATTTATTTGGTAGTGGTTTACTATTTGGGTAAATGTGCACTTTAACTTATGTTGCCTTTTTTTATAATGTTTGTGCCGAAATGCTTTATTACATACCCAGTGTTAATAGAAAATATTAAAGTGTGGTAACCACGGCAAGTTCAATAAAAATGACTTTTTGTTCATTACAGGATTAGTGCATATATGAGTACAGTTGAAAGACGCTGTCTGAAGTTTGACATACAATCCCCCTGATTTTATTTCAAAAAAACCAAGTTGTGAGATATTTAGCTGGATTTCAATTTCAATTAAAGTATAGCAACCAATAAGCAAAGATTCACCATTTTTAAAGTAGCAGCTGCTTTATATCTGATGTTGTAATGTTATAATTGTTAGCACATATTTAGCCAACACTTTTAACACTATATTGAAATTTATTAATGTTTGTATATTTACAATATGTACACTTTGTTTCTTTTTCAAAAAATTGTCTGTGATAAATTTCACAACATTTTTCCAAATGAAAAGATAAAACTACATTTATTGCACTGAATGAATTAATGTTATCGACCTGGACCTTTTAAAGGCTTCCCATTTACGTAAATTTTTTTGTATAAAATGCTTCATATTTTATTCATTCAAAATTGGGATAGTGAAATATCAAAAATGAGGGCCCAACTTTTATTACTAAATTAATTGTACTTTTTATAAATAGGATTTCATGGTCAAACTATCCTTGAATTTGGAAAAAGAAAGGAAACAAATGGAAAACACGTGGAAAATCAGGACATCAAAATAAAAAAGCTTAAAGAGATAGCAGTGAGACGCCATTTCAGACAGGATTTGAACATCACCATTATAAAAGCAAGATTGATTTAATACTTAAATGTAATGACAACTTTATACATTTATTTAGAAAGATAAGGTGAATTTTTATTAATTATTAAGGGAAACCAATTTAAGTTATAGTAGTTGTTTAAAATCACACATATTTTGACAAAACTTAATATCACGAGCAATGGCATGTAAAGATTTATCTTCACAAACGAGGCATATTAAGAAATAGATTGTATGACACGTTTAAGGATATCTATATCAGTTGTAGTATTACTTAAGAGAATTTTTTGTTTACCAGATATAGTCACATGAGATATAGTTTACGTTATTTTTGTCATCATTTTTAGACGCCATTTCAGGGAGGATTGGAACGTCACCATTATAACAGCACGATTGATTTAATACTGAACTTAAATATAATTACAACTTTATACATTTATTTAGAAAGATAAGGTGTATTTTTATTACATGTTAAGGGAAACCAATTTAAGTTGTAGTTGTTGTTTATAATCACACATATTTTGACAAAACTTAATATTACGAGCAATGGCATGTAAAGATTTATCTTCACAAACGAGGCACATTAAGAAATAGATTGTATGACACGTTTAAGGATATCTATATCAGTTGTAGTATTACTTAAGAGAATTTTTTGTTTACCAGATATAGTCACATGAGATTTAGTGTACGTCATTTGATATTAGACGCCTTTAACAGTTACATGAAAGGCTGATTTGAAGCTGTTTCACAAACGAAACAGTTAGGTCATAAATTTGATCTTGTGAGAAGTGTTACACGAGATTAGTTTATAGTTTACTACGTCATTTGATATTTACTAACTGTACCACAACCGGCACAGTTAGGTCATATATTTGATCTTGTGAGACAGTTAGGTCATATATTTGATCTTGTGAGAAGTTTACACAGATTAGTTTATAGTTTACTACGTCATTTGATATTTACTAACTGTAACTTAGGTCATATATTTGACCGTGCACAGTTAGGTCATATACCACAACCGCACAGTTAGGTCATATATTTGATCTTGTGAGAAGTGTTACACAAGATTAGTTTATAGTTTACTACGTCATTTGATATTTACTATTTGTTACTACCACTGTACCAGAAGTGTTACCACGAGATTAGTTTATAGTTTACTACGTCATTTGATATTTACTAACTGTACCACAACCGGCACAGTTAGGTTATATTTGTCATATATTTGATCTTGTGAGAAGTGTTACACAAGATTAGTTTATAGTTTACTACGTCATTTGATATTTACTAACTGTACCACAACCGGCAATAAGTTAGGTCATATATTTGATCTTGTGAGAAGTGTTACACGAGATTAGTTTATAGAAGTGTTACACTAAGATTAGTTTATAGTTTACTACGTCATTTGATATTTACTTTATTTGATATTTACTAACTGTACCACAACCGGCACAGTTAGGTCATATATTTGATCTTGTGAGAAGTGTTACACAGATTAGTTTATAGTTTACTACGATTTGATATTTACTTGTACCACAACCCGGCACAGTTAGGTCATATATTTGATCTTGTGAGAAGTGTTACACAGATTAGTTTATAGTTTACTACGTCATTTGATATTTACTAACTGTACCACAACCGGCACAGTTAGGTCATATATTTGATCTGTGAGAAGTGTTTTACACGAGATTAGTTTATAGTTTTACTTAGTTTATATTTACTACGATATTTACTAACTGTACCACAACCGGCACAGTTAGGTCATATATTTGATTAGGTCATATATTGATCTTGTGAAGTGTTACACGAGATTAGTTTATAGTTTACTACGTCATTTGATATTTAGTACCACAACCGGCACAGTTAGGTCATATATTTGATCTTGTGAGAAGTGTTATTTGATATTTACTAACGTCATTTGATATTTACTAACTGTACCACAACCGCACAGTTAGGTCATATATTTGATCTTGTGAGAAGTGTTACACAAGATTAGTTTATAGTTTACTACGTCATTTGATATTTACTAACTGTACCACAACCGCACACAGTTAGGTCATATTTGATTTGTGAGAAGTGTTACACAAGATTAGTTTATAGTTTACTACGAAGTTAGGTCATGTTACGTCATTTGATATTTACTAACTGTACCACAACCGATTAGGTCATATATTTGATCTTGTGAGAAGTGTTACACGAGATTAGATAGTTTACTACGTCATTTGATATTTACTAACTAACTGTACCACAACCGGCACAGTTAGGTCATATATTTGATCTTGTGAGAAGTGTTACACGAGATTAGTTTATAGTTTATAGTTTTGATATTTACTACCACAACCGGCACAGTTAGGTTTAGTTTACTACGTATAGGCACAGTTAGGTCATATATCTTGTGAGAAGTGTTACACGTCAGATTTGTTTATAGTTTACTACGTCATTTGATATTTACTAACTAACTGTACCACAACCGCACAGTTAGGTCATATATTTGATCTTGTGAGAAGTGTTACACAAGATTAGTTTATAGTTTACTACGTCATTTGATATTTACTAACTGTACCACAACCGTACCACAACCGGCACAGTTAGGTCATATATTTGATCTTGTGAGAAGTGTTACACAAGATTAGTTTATAGTTTACTACGTCATTTGATATTTACTAACTGTACCACAACCGGCACAGTTAGGTCATATATTTGATCTTGTGAGAAGTGTTACACGAGATTAGTTTATAGTTTACTACGTCATTTGATATTTACTAACTGTACCACAACCGGCACAGTTAGGTCATATATTTGATCTTGTGAGAAGTGTTACACGAGATTAGTTTATAGTTTACTACGTCATTTGATATTTACTATCAATTTACTAACTGTACCACAACCGGCACAGTTAGGTCATATATTTGATCTTGTGAGAAGTGTTACACAAGATTAGTTTATAGTTTACTACGTCATTTGATATTTACTAACTGTACCACAACCGGCACAGTTAGGTCATATATTTGATCTTGTGAGAAGTGTTACACAAGATTAGTTTATAGTTTACTACGTCATTTGATATTTACTAACTGTACCACAACCGGCACAGTTAGGTCATATATTTGATCTTGTGAGAAGTGTTACACAAGATTAGTTTATAGTTTACTACGTAGTTGTATTTACTAATTTACTAACTGTACCACAACCGGCACAGTTAGGTCATATATTTGATCTTGTGAGAAGTGTTACAAGATTAGTTTATAGTTTACTAACGTCATTTGATATTTACTAACTGTACCACAACCGGCACAGTTAGGTCATATATTTGATCTTGTGAGAAGTGTTACACGAGATTAGTTTATAGTTTACTACGTCATTTGATATATTTAGTAGGAGATGTTAATACAATCTCGATGTATTAATACAATCAAGGTGTATTAACACCTTGATATAAATCCACCTATACAATGGTCCAAAACTAGATGTTATTACACCATGAGGTAAATCCACTTTGAAAATGGTCCAAACCTTGATGTTAACAAACATTAATGTTAAAGAAATCTTTTTATACGTTTATTACATATTGGTAAGTGTGAATAATAGTTATTTAAATTATTTTAAACGCCATCATACTACTTACCCAGACCAACATAATTATTTAGTATTCGTGTTAATTGTATAACGGCGATGTTTTATACGTTTCTTATATATTTGTAGGTGTGAATAATAAATGTTTAAATTATTTTTAACGCCATCATACTACTTACCCAGCCCAAATCCATTATTTAGTATTCAAATGTTAATTGTTAAACGGCGATGTTTTATACGTTTAATACATATTAGTAGGTGATGTTAATACAATCTCGATGTTAATACACCTTGATATAAATCCATCTAGAAAATGGTCCAAAACTAGATGATAATACTGTATGAGGTAAATCCTCTTTGAAAATGGTCCAAACCTTGATATTAATATACATTAATGTTAAAAAAATCTTTTTATACGTCTATTACATATTGGTAGGTGTAAATAATATATGTTTAAATTATTTTATACCCATCATACTACTTACCCAGCCCAACTACATTATTTAGTATTCAAGTGTTAGGCTAATTGTATAACAGTGACGTTTTTTACGTTTATTACATATTGGTAGGTGTGAATAATAAATGTTTAAATTATATTGAACACCATAATACTACGTACCCAGTTCAACTTAATTATTTAGAAATCAAGTAGTAACCCTTTCGGACCCAGTGTTGTTTAGCAACAATGTTGTATTTTATTCTCTGTATAGGCTCTATTTCCATTTTAATCTTTTAAAACTCAATGTGGTTTACTACTTGTTTGTACTTACTAGTTTAGCCTCTAAGTTGTGCCACTATATTGATTTTAATCATTTTTGGGCTGAAAGAAGTCAGCTCTTTGAGAATGTTCACATGTGATCTGTTGTGTAGTGTTTGATATTTGGATTTTGGTTATATTTATGTTTGTTGTTTTATATTATTTTTGAATTATGCTTCACAAAGTTTCATTGTATTTATTTTGGTATAATATTTATATATTTTTTAAGTTTTAATACTTCAGGACTTGTTAACGTTACATTTGATTAAAATAGACTACTATTGACAAGCGTACTTAAATAAAGACATAATTTAATTCTGAAATATCTTAATATCGCTCTATAAAACTACTCTCCACTGACCCAATTTGGAATATTTAAGCCCATTCAAACACCATATTTATGAGAAAAAATATTAAAACGTGGGGATTAAAAAGTGTAGAAAACCTGGAAGAATTATTTTAGTCAATTTTCATGTTATTCTGAAGAAGAAGGGCTGCAAATTTCGTTAAAATTCAAATAAATTTATCTAGTTCCTAAAGCAGGAGAATTTTCTACACTAAAGCAAAATAAATGTTTAATAAAATCTATCTATTTTGATAACATTTTCAGACACCCTAAAACATTTATTTAAATGATATATTAAGTAAAACAATGTATATAGAGACTGCTTGTAAAAAATTATTAAGTTATTTGATTAAAAATAGAATATCCAATAAATCTAGACGTCGCATGACGTCGAATTAATAATGCTGGTCTGTAGCGACGCAAGGATAAGGATGGTAAACTCGGTAAAATTGAATAGCTTGTTCAGTATACAATCAGTAGGCCTTGTAGTACACAATATTACACAAAAACTTTACTTGATTGTTTAATGGATGAATAATTCGTTTTCCTAAAACTACGTACACTCATCATTTGCATACAGTCATTGTCATTGAATATAGATGTACGAACTACAACGATAAACCTTATGGGAAAGACGTGCGTGTCGCTGTTGGGCTCTGTCTTGCGGCACAGAGTTGAACTATAGTTGAATTAGTAGTAGTACAGGAATAATTTAGAATGAGAAATATATTTCTTTTTATTTTATTGAATGTTATAAACAGCCTTTAATTTTTAAAATCTACTTATAAGATTTACAGCAGCTCTCAATGTCATAATTCTGAACTTTGTGTAATTTGATTACAAGGTAGGTATATATGGAATATCTTTTGGTAATTTTTCACTAAAACACCTTATTATATGTTTAAAAACAAAAGTACTAAGTATGATGAAAATCAAAATATGTGACTCGCCTAACCTCAAAATTCCTTTTTCTATTCATTTGGTTATGGTGTTCTTATTAGTGTGATGTAACTATAAATGTCCCATTCTAGAATATTTTTTTTTTGTATGGACTTGTAAGCAGTATTTAACTTTAATGTCAGAGTACAGAAACCTTGTGTAACAAGGCTAATATGGAATATAGGTCCTTTTGGTACATTTTCATTAAACCGCTTCATTACATGCTAAAAAGCAAAAGACCAGTATGATTGAAAATCAAATATGTGACCATATAAACTCAATATGTGCCATATTTCTTTGACCTAACTTTCTCTTCAATTTAAAGTAGATAATTCTATACTTTTTATTTTGTGATTTAACAAATTTCTTTGTAGTAAATAATGTAGTATCTAAAATGTTATGCCTTTTGATAATCAAGTTTAATGTTGCAATATCCCACTACAACTTTTACCATAAATTATGATGTGACAGTTGCTATATGCTACCATAATCTGTACCAATATGTAATAAATGTACAAAACAGCTGTACATTTTACACTTGAATACGAAATACTTGTTAGGCTGGGAAAGTAGTATTATGGATGCAAAATAATTTAAACATTTATTAATAACACCAATATATTGTTAATGTCGAAACGTTTCAATTAACAGGAATACTTAATCTTATGATGGCATTAAAATATTTTTAACATGTATTATTTACACCTACCGACATGTATAAAACGTCACCCTTATAAAATTGACACGAATACTAAATAATGCAGTTGGGCTGTGTAAATAATATGATGGTTTTAAAATAATTTAAACAAGTATTATTCACACCTACCAATATGTAATAAACGTAAGAACAGATTTTTTTAACATTAGTGTATATTAACATCAAGCTTTGGACCATTTTCAAAGTGGATTTACCTCCACCTATAAAACATCGCTGTTACACATTTACAACTAGAATACTAAATAATGAAACTAGGCTAGGTAAGTAGTATGATGGTGTTTAAAATAATATAAACATTTATTATACACACCTACCAATATATAATAAACGAATAAAACATCATTCTTATACAATGAACATTTGAATACTAAATAATGAAGTTGGGCTGGGTAAGTAGCATGATGGCTTTAAAATAATTTAAACATGTATTATTTACACCTACCAATATGTAATAAACGTATAAAAAGATTTAACAATAATGTTAACATCAACGTTTGGACCATTGTCTAGGTGGATTTATATAAAGGTGTATTAACGTCACCTACTAATACGTAATAAACGTATAAAACATCGTTTTACAATTAATAATAAAATACTAAATAATTTAAGTTGGGCTTGGTAGTAGTATGATGGTTTTAAAATAATTTAAACAAGTCTTATTAACACCTACCAATATATAATAAACGAATAAAACATCGCTCTTATACAATTAACATTTGAATACTAAATAATGAAGTTGGGCTGGGTAATTAGCATGATGGCTTTAAAATAATTTAAACTTGTATTATTTACACCTACCAATATGTAATAAACGTATAAAAAGATTTAACAATAATGTTAACATCAACGTTTGGACCATTTTCAAAGAGGGTTTACCTCGTGCAGTATTATCATCTAGTTTTGGACCATTGTCTAGGTGGATTTATATCAAGGTGTATTAACGTCACCTACTAATACGTAATAAACGTATAAAACATCGCCGTTTTACAATTAACTATAAAATGCCAAGTAATTTAAGTTGGGCTTGGTAGTAGTATGATGGCTTTAAAATAATTTAAACAAGTATTATTAACACGTACCAATATGTAATAAACATATAAAAACATTTTTTTAACATTAAAGTATATTAGTATCAACGTTTGGACCATACTGTAATAAACGTATAAAACATTACTGTTATAAAATTAACATGAATACTGAATAATGAATTTGGGCTGGGTAAGTAGTATGATGAAGTTTAAAATAATTTAAACATTTATTATTCACACCTACCAATATATAATAAACGTATAAAACATCGCTGTTATACAATTAACATTTGAATACAAAATAATGAAGTTGGGCTGGGTAAGTAGTATAATTACCAACAACGAGGATTGGACCATCGTCAACGTGCTTTTTCTAACATACCATATATTCAGCTGTAAAACTAACAATGGCTGGCATGTAGCATAATGGCGTTTATTCACAGTTTTAATGTTTATTATTTGATTTTTAAAATGTATTTGAAAACAGTAAATTCTGTAGAAATATAGTGATGATTAGAATTTGATGGTTGTCCTACAACCAGGACGACTTAGGTATATTTGATCGTGTGAGAACTGATACCTGATTAGTTTAGTTTATGTCATTTGATATTAGACGCCTTTAACCCTAGACGCGATTAACGACTTATTAGTCCTTTAAAATCCTACCTCTAAGTAATGAGCGACTTATAAGTCGTTGATAACACCGTTGCTTTAACAAACTGTTTTAACACGTTTATCCTGTTGCAATCTTAATAAAATAACTACCATTAGAAAGTAGAAATTCTATGCTTTAATTAGCACGTTTTAGATTTATAAAGTTTGCTTTTAATTTGTTTTAATAAAATTGTAAACAAACGCACAAACTAGAAGAGTTACAGTTGCTTGCAATACTGCGAGTGGAATTTGTCAAAATGCCAATTTTCAAAAAAACATTCAACTGAGTAAATCATTAGCCACATGATTTTGATTGGTATCGTTTGAAAGATCTTCCTGTAGATTTCATCTGTTGACCATATTTGTCTACAAGTTATAATTTGGTATCTATGATTTTTCAAACTATGGTCAACATTTGATGTAGAAATCTACGAAAAATACAGACCTCATTGAAAACAATGAATACTAGCTGGTTTTATGCTATAACTGAACATAGTTTGTTCTATGAAATAGATTAAAAGTTACTCTATAAAATAGTATATTTGCCATCTATGAAATCCAAAGGTCTAATACTCTATTTTGAAACTAAAAGTGCAAGATTTTCACGGTTTGCGCGGCAGCTTTATACTAATTGTCTGCTAAGTCTTTGTAAAGAGTACAGTTTGCAAAGTATATCTTTTGTGAATATTATTAGAAAATGTAAGTTTTTAATAATTGTTTGGTGTTTTGAAGTGTTTAAAAATTTGTTATTAGATAATCATGTGTGAGATGAAAAGTGATATATAAGTAAATACAAGTGATAAAAGTGAATTTTTTAGTAGGCTATACCTAACCTATTTTTATTTTATTTTATTTATTTTTCTTCATCAGGTTATTTCCACTAAAGTAACATTCTTTAATTTTTATTAATTTTAACATTTTTTTAACATGTATCATTAATTTCATGATATCTATTAGTAGTGTTTATAAATTTGTTTTCATACCGACATTGAACTATTGTAAAATATTCTCTCCGAAAATGTGTACTAATGTCATTGTTTCGACCATAACATAAAAATTTATGAAGTTATTGAAAAATAAATTATGTATTGTTCTCTTCAGGATTAAATTTAGAAACTTTTGTATATCTTGAAAAAAAATTTTTTAAAATGCTTACTATTTTTTCAAAGTGTGAATATAAACAAGTTTTTTGTAAATTTGACGGAGAAAAAAATCACTTTATATATATATATATATATATATATATATATATATATATATATATATATAACAAACAAATCATACTTATGTTATATTATTATTTGGTGATTAATTGTCTTCAAAATGGTATATAAATTATGTGGTTTTATTTTGAGTTTACATATTGTTGTATACAACTGTATGTTTGGAGGTATTTTTCAGACATTTGTGTCAAGAATAATTTTTACTTTCTCACATTTCAACCATTAAGAATTTTATATATTTATAAATATAATCTTATTTACATACAAATTTAGAAACTTTTGTATATTTTGAAATAAATTACAAAAAATGTTTTCTATTTTTGCATGGGTTTTTGAGTTTTTAAATTAACGAACAGAGATTTCTCCTATTTCAAAGGTCATAACTGTATTAAGAAATTTTTTTGTTTACAATCATGGAGTTTAACAGTTCTTTCTGCAAAAATTATATACAATACTTTAAGTTTTAAACAGAAATTATATTTTAATTTGAATTTCAAACATTACCATGCACAGTACAACGAAAACTGCTTACACTTCACTGTGTTCTGCATGACACTATTAGGGTTAACAGTTATATGAAGTTAACAGTTAGATTTGATGCTCGTTTTTAAGTGTGATGCTCGTAATTAAGTTGCAGATTCTTTTGTAATTTTTAAAAAATAATTGTGAAAGTATACCTTTTCACTTTTTTATACTTTATCACAGTGGTGAGCTAGTGGTCAGCTCATTGAATTATGGAGAAGAAAGTTGATGATGTTTCAAATTATTTTTATGGTAATACTAATTATAAAAAGTATTAGCCAAAATAGAAAAACTAATATAGCTTCCTATTTATAATGAAGTAATATAACACAATAAAGAATGTGTACATGTACTTATTTATTTATGTTTTAGTTGTTTAAGTTTTTTTGTAATATGTACATTTTATATTGTTGTTATTTGATTTGTTTATGATTTTGTTTTCTTTGATGTATTAAAAGTCAAAAACTCCCTCTTCCTTTTCTTGACAGGCTTGTGTTATATGTGATATTATAAGTAAAAAAATGTAGTTCTGTGGAAGTTTATAAAGAAGCAGGTAGGTAGGTGGGAGTGATTGATGCTCTATGTGTGTGTGTGTGTGTGTGTGTGTGTGTGTGTGTGTGTGTGTGTGTGTGTGTGTGTGTGTGTGTGTGTGTGTGCGTGTGCGTGCGTGCGTGTGTGTGATCTTATAGCCTATATTATCATTAAAAAAAATTTATGGCATTTTTGTATATTTTTTGTACCAATTTGGATGGATGTTTTTTCATTTTAAATCATTACTGCTACAGATTTTCAGGTTGCTACCTTTTAAAATTCTTAACATATCCCTGTATTTTAAAAATAATTATTACTTGAAAAATTAGCT
Organism: Callitettix versicolor; assembly: GCA_022606455.1. Taxonomy (NCBI): domain Eukaryota; kingdom Metazoa; phylum Arthropoda; class Insecta; order Hemiptera; family Cercopidae; genus Callitettix; species Callitettix versicolor. The sequence goes on from CM040185.1 coordinate 55,786,365, forward strand.
TAATGAAAAAAAAGAATGACCCAATGTAAATAAACATGCTTTTTGAATATCCATGTTCTACATCAACATTGAAAATATAGAATGCTCATAATTACTGGTGTTTCAATTAAAATTAACACTGGTAATTTATACATTTTCATAATTACTGGTGTTAACACTGAAATAGAAGGTAAGTTTGTTTCAACTCCATTGTGAATTGTAAAATTTGGTGGACCTAAGTTTCAAGCATATGAAGTTCACATTGATTGTCAAAAAAAAATGCAATCAAGATTTTTCCAATTTAAAAAGTTTTTTTTAGAATTGCAATTTCTTCCGTAATTGTGTTCTTATTTGTATGATATAACTCTAATTATTCCATTTTGGGAATAATTTAGAATGAAAAATATATTTCTTTTGTTTATTGAATGTTATAAGCAGCTTTTAATTTTTTAAATCTACTTATAAGATTTACAGCAGCTCTCAATGTCACAATTCTGAACTTGGTATAATTTGATTACAAGGTCAGTAAATATGGAATATCTTTTGGTAATTTTTCACTAAAATGCCTTATCACATGCTTAAAACCAAAAGTATGATGAAAATCAAAATATGTGGCTCGCCTAACCTCAAAATTCCTTTTCTTATTCATTTGGTCACAGTGTTCTTATTAGTGTGACATAACTATAAATGTCCCATTCTAAATAACATTTTTGTATTGACTTATAAGCAGTATTTTATTTTTAATGTCAACACAGAATTTTATTTTTAATAACACAAACCTTGTGTTACAAGGTAGCCCTAATATGGAATATAGGTCCTTTTGTACATTTTTCATTTATACTCTTCATTTCATGCTAAACATCAAAAGAACAGTTTGAAACTGTGAAGCATAATTCAAAAATAATATAAAACAAATATAACCAAAATCCAAATATCAAACGCTACACAACGGATTACATGTGAACATAATTCAAAAATAATATAAAACAAATATAACCAAAATCCAAATATCAAACACTACACAACGGATCACATGTGAACATTCTCAAACAGCTGACTTCTTTCAGACCAATAATGATTAAAATCAATATAGTGGCACAACCTAGAGGCTCAACTAGTAAGTACAAACATGTAGTAAACTACATTGAGTTTTAAAAGATTAAAATGGAAATAGAGCCTATACAGAGAATAAAATACAACATTGTTGCTAAACAAAACTGGGTCTGAAAGGGTTACTACTTGAATTCTAAATAAGTTGAACTGGGTATGTAGTATTATGGTGTTCAATATAATTTAAACATTTATTATTCACACCTACCAACATGTATAAAACGTCACTGTTATACAATTAGCCTAACACTTGAAAACTAAATGTAGTTGGGCTGGGTAAGTAGTATGATGGCTATTAAAGATATATTATTTACACCTACCAATATGTAATAGACCTATAAAAAGATTTTTTTAACATTAATGTATATTGATTTTAAGGTTTGGACCATTTTCAAAGAGGATTTACATTATGCAGTATTATCATCGAGTTTTGGACCATTTTCTAGGTGGATTTATATCAAGGTGTATTAACATCATCTATTAATATGTAATAAACGTATAAAACATGGCCGTTTTACAATTAACACTAGAATACTATATAATGAAGTTGGGCTGGTTAAGTAGTATGATAACTTGCTTTAAAATAATTAAAACAAGTATTATTCACACGTACCAATATGTAATAAAAGTATAAAAAGATTTTTTTAACATTAATATCAAGGTTTGGGCCATTTTCAAAGAGGATTTAACTCATGCAGTACTATCATCTAGTTTTGGACCATTTTCTAGGTGGGTTTATATCAAGGTGTATTAACATCGAGATTGTATTAACATCACCTACTAATATGTATTACACGTATAAAACATCGCCGTTTAACAAAATTTGAATACTAAATAATGGATTTGGGCTGGGTAAGTAATATGATTTCGTAAAATAATTTAAACATTTATTATTCACACCTTCCAATATGTAATAAACATATAAAACATCGCCGTTATACAATTAACACTTGAATACTAAATAATTATGTTGGACTGGGTAAGTAGTATGATGGCGTTTAAAATAATTTAAACATTTATTATACACACCTACAAATATATAAGAAACGTATAAAACATAGCAGTTATACAATTAACATTTGAATACTAAATAATGAAGTTGGGCTGGGTAAGTAGTATGATGGCGTTTAAAATAATTTAAATAACTATTATTCACACTTACCAATATGTAATAAACGTATAAAAAGATTTCTTTAACATTAATGTTTGTTAACATCAAGGTTTGGACCATTTTCAAAGTGGATTTACCTCATGGTGTAATAACATCTAGTTTTGGACCATTGTCTAGGTGGATTTATATCAAGGTGTATTAACATCGAGATTGTATTAACATCACCTACTAATACGTAATAAAAGTATAAAACATGGCCGTTTTACAATTAACACTAGAATACTAAATAATTAAGTTGGGCTGGGTAAGTAGTATGATGGCGTTAAAAATAATTTAAACATTTATTATTCACACCTACAAATATATAAGAAACGTATAAAACATCGCTGTTATACAATTAACACTAGAATACTAAATAATTAAGTTGGGCTGGGTAAGTAGTATGATGGCGTTAAAAATAATTTAAACATTTATTATTCACACCTACATATATATAAGAAACGTATAAAACATCGCTGTTATACAATTAACACTTGAATACTAAATAATGAAGTTGGGCTGGGTAAGTGGTATGATGGCGTTAAAAATATTTTAAACATTTATTAATCACACCTACAAATATATAAGAAACGTATAAAACAACGCTGTTATACAATTAACACTTGAATACTAAATAATTATGTTGGCCTGGGTAAGTAGTATAATGGCGTTTAAAATAATTTCATTCACACCTACGAATATATAATTAGCGTATAAACAGATTTTTTTATATTTATATATATTACATCGTTTGGTCCATCTTCTAAATGTGTATTAGCATCGAGGTTTGGACCATCGTCTATTTTGGACTATTTTCTAATCGATGTTTGGACCATTTTCTAAAGGTGTAAATGCATCGACGTTTGGACCTTCGTCTTTTTGGACTATTTTCTAATGGTATAGGCTATTACCATCTAGTTTTGGACCGTTTTCTAGGTGGATTTATATCAAGGTGTATTAATGTCAAGAATTTATTAACATCACCTACTAATATGTAATAATCGTATTAATTATCCCTGTTACACAATTAACACTAGTATACTAAATAATGAATTTGGGCTGGGTAAGTAATATGATGGTTTTTAAATTAATATGAGCATTTTTCACACCTGTCAATTTATAATAATCGTATAAATTATCCCTGTTATACAATTAACACAAATACTAAATAATGAATTTGGGCTGGGTAAGTAGTATGATGGAGTTTAAAATAATTTAAACACATATTATTCACAACTACCAATATTTAATAAACGAATAAAACATCGCTGTTTCACAATTAACACTGGAATACTAAATAATGGAGTTGGGCTGGGTAAGTAGTATGATGGCGTTAAAAATAATTTAAACATTTATTATTCACACCTACCAATATATAAGAAACGTATAAAACATCGCTGTTATAAAATTAACATTTGAATACTAAATAATTAAGTTGGGCTGGGTAAGTGGTATGATGGCGTTTAAAATAATTTAAACATTTATTATTCACACCTACCAATATATAATATACGAATAAAACATCGCTGTTATACAATTAACTTTTGAATACTAAATAATGAAGTTGGGCTGGGTAAGTGGTATGATGGCGTTAAAAATAATTTAAACATTTATTAATCACACATACAAATATATAATAGACGTATAAAACATCGCTGTTATACAATTAACACTTGAATACTAAATAATCAAATTGGGCTGGGTAAGTAGTATGATGGCGTTTAAAATAATTTAATTATTTATTATTTACACACCTACAAATATATAAGAAACGTATAAAACATCGCTGTTATACAATTAACACTTGAATAATAAATAATTATGTTGGCCTGGGTAAGTAGTATAATGGCGTTTAAAATAATTTAATTCACACCTACGAATATATAATCAGCGTATAAACAGATTTTTTTATATTTATATATATTACATCGTTTGGTCCATCTTCTAAATGTGTATTAGCATCGAGGTTAAATGTGTATTAGCATCGAGGTTTGGACCATCGTCTTTTTGGACTTTTTTCTAATCGGTGTTTGGACTATTTTCTAAATGTGTATTAGCATCGAGGTTAAATGTGTATTAGCATCGAGGTTTGGACCATCGTCTTTTTGGACTTTTTTCTAATCGGTGTTTGGACTATTTTCTAAAAGGATATTTACATTGAGGTTTGGACCATCGTCTTTTTGGACTATTTTCTAATCGGTGTTTGGACCATATTCTAAACGAGTATTAACACACTTTTAGAATTTGGTCCAATCTTCGATTAGAAAATAGTCCAAATAGACGATGGTCCAAACTCAGTACTAACATCGAGGTTTGGACTATCTTCAACGTGGACTTTGAATTATAGAATTATTAGATACAAATTGTTTAGGAAGTTAAATTATAGTTAAGATTTGTATAAAAATATTGCAGCTTATTTATAAGTTTTTATTTAATAAGTAATTTTTTATTAAAATCTTAAATTGAAACTTTCTTATATTTAATATACACAGAAAGCTGATTTTTAAATTTATTATTCTTTTTTTTTTAATGAACCATTATTTAATCAATTCTTGTTTTCAAATGCCTAACTTTAAACAATAAAGCTTTTAAAGGACATATTGAAAGTTGTAGGCATCTTGTTTCTTTTTTTTTATAAATTGTGTATCCCTAAAATACTAATTCATACCTATATTTTAATGCTTAAAATGTATAAATTGTTAACAAGAATGGATCAGCTGATTTTCATGTCTGCACTACCACACTCAGAACACATTGCATGGACTGTATCATTTTAATGTACAATTATTTTAAGTGCTCTTTTTGAAAAGTATTTGATGCCCAAAAATAAAAATGACTTTTGAACTAAATTCTACTTACTTTACTCACTCTGCAAAAGCAAAGACACTTTTTTTGAGATTCGTAAATACAGAAATGTGTAGAATATAAAAAATCCCAGAAAAATCTTTTTTCTGATTTTTTTTATTTATTTATTTATTATGATCTTGATTGTACAGATTAAATGAGTAATACATATAATTGATCTATAACATGTATTAGATTTATTGAACTAAATCATGTGGCTTATGATACTTAAGTAATCTCTTGCCCAATATGTACTGCAATGAAAATGTCACTAGAGTAGACTTTAGTTCATTGACTTTAATTTTCCAGTCTTCTGTCCACTGTATTATGTGATTTAATGCCAACTGAAGATTTCCTGTCGCTTCAGCTTGGGATTTACTTACAGCCATTATCACAGTATCATCAGCAAATGTAGCAGTTGTGATTTTATTTGAATTTGGAATATTTTTTGTGTATTCCAGATAAAGAATATGGCCAAGAACACTACTTTGTGGAACTCCTGCTTTTATTGAGTAGAGAGCTGGTTCAGATTCTTCAGCCATTACTCTAAATTTCCTGTTTGTAAGGTATGATTGAAGTAGTCGGCAATAATTCCCAGGCAACGTCCTGCTAAGTTTGAAAGCAAGCCCCTCATGCCATACTTTATCAAAAGCCCGTTGAATATCTAAAAAGGCTGCACAAGTAAATTTCTTTTCTTCAAATCCCCTTTCAATTACAGTAGTAACTCTATGAACCTGGTCTATGGTTGAGTGCTGGTTAGTGAATCCGAACTGGTGATCAGGTATTTCTACAAACCTTTTAAAAAACAGTTTCTCCCAGAGTTTGGATATCATAGGAAGTAAAGATATTGGCTGATATGATGTTATTTCTTCTGTTGGCTTGCCTGGATTTAGCAACATAATTTTTGATGTCTTGAAACAATCAGGAACAAATTCAAGTTTAAAACAAGTGTTAAATAAATTTGAAAGGAATATTATACTTTTCCTGGAAAGTCCCTTATAACTGATGGGATTTCATCAGTCCCTGGTGCTTTCTTTGGATTTAATTTATTCTGGGCAACTTCAAAGGGCATTGTAGGCTTAATACAGTTGTCACTGATATACTTTAGATAAATGGATACGCATTTGGTTGAAATACTCTATAAAAGTGTTTAGCAAACAGTTCATTCTTTTCATCATCACATCGTAACCACATCGCTGGTATATCTCTAATCAGAGGAACTCTAACAGTAGGTCACTTATGTCTGCATGTAGCTCTCCACAAAAAGAAGTTGGCGTCCGCATCAGCTGACAGACCTTCCAAGTAGCACTCAAAACTACTCTCATCTTTATTTCTTTGATTAAATGATTGAGCTCAATCGTTATGTACTTATTCTATTAAATTTATTCTTGCCATCAGGGTGTCTTGATTTGTGCCAGATGCGCTTTTCTCCTTTCTATTATCATTTCTCTAACCTTAAGAAGATAGCAGATACCTTGGTAACGAAAAGAGTTGGGGAATGGAGTTGAACTTGGAGTTTATCCTTGAAAAATAAAAAATATTTTTACTCTTTAACTACCCTAATAATTAATAATAACTACCCTAATAATATCCCTTTAACTACCATACTCAATATTTTTCCTAGGTTTGTGCTATTAAACCTCTTAGATTCTCGTTCAGTAGACTTGTACCTTCTGTATGCTAAAGTCCACTGACTAGTCCATTCTGTTAAAGGTCCTCAGTGTCCTGGAAGCCAAATATCTTTAGCTTCTGCTGGCAAGAGCCTCACAATCATACATTATGTGATCTGGAATTTCCTCTTCCTTTTTTCATACCCTACACATGGTTTCTCTATTAATAAATACAAATCCTGTTCACCCTCAGTGCTCTATAACAAGTCCAATAGTTTTCCTGGGTTTCCCTTTGCCCATGTGTGCCCTATAAGTATTGTTTTCTTTTCACATTCAAGGTTAGGACCCTGGGAGTTCTGCTTCTGGGTTTCATTTGAAACACTTTTGCTACCATCTCCTCTCTTCTCAGTTTGCACTTTTGTACTCCTGATAAAAATTTGTACATCTACCATTGTCTCTCTGTTTTTGAATAGACTGTTGCTTTTCAGATTTGATATGTTTAACCCAACCTCTCAGTTCCATCACAGATTGGGTAGGAATGTGCATCCTAACACATTCCTTACAGTCTGCTGCAGTTCACTTTTCTGTAGGTTTTATTGTCATAGAGATTAGGTACAGTCCATGCTATTTTCACTCCTTAGGTCCACTTTTACAATTTCCCAGGGTTTTCTGGGCCTTGAAGGATTGTTTCCAGCCTTCCAAAGTCCTACAAGTAATTAGAGAAATAAAATGCCACCCATACAGAGCCCCATGCATAGGTAAAGCTAGGTTAAATATGGAGGTCACCTTTAAATAAATATCAGACATATATATATTGCTCTAAATATGGCTTTAAGGACAAATTAATATATCAGTATGTATTAATATTTATATGGTATTAATACCATACTAAAAGTCTGAATAATTATGTTAAGCTCCCTCTTAGCCACACAGCCTTCTGTGTGTGCTGTTTGGCTTAGAATGAAGGGATCCAACACGAGCAGATAGATAAGGGAAAGTTAATTCCAGTTAGGCACCTCGAGATTGCCAAATGTATGTTCACAATGTATGAACTACGGTACTGAAGGGAAACACCCTGCAATCTAATTCTAAGATTGCATGTGATTAGAGGAATTACAAATTCCAAGAAAATTAAAAAACTGTACAATAAACATTATCATTTGTCTGTTGTGTTTAGGCCAAATGGTACCTTTAGTAAATTAAATCATTTCAATTTCCTATTTCAGGAAGGACATTTCCAGTTGAACAATATTTTCTTGAAGATATTATAGAAGAGTCTGATTATGTTTTGGAAGAATTCACACAGTTCGCTCGCAATTTGGGCAAGTCTGCGAATTCGCTGTTAGAATCTTTAGAAACTGATTTAGAAGTGGCAGATATCAAGACAGGAGAAATGATTGGGAATATTAAGACACCAGACCATAATCTAACCATAAAGCAACTTTTCCATAGATATCAAGGTCAGTTTTTCAAGGTGAATATAATTAATTTTCTTATTTGTTTGGAAAAGTAAAGTTTGTTTACTAGTTTGTAACTGGACACATTTGTTAGTTTGTTTTATTTGAATTTAAGAGTGCGAGGAAAAAATAAATTACAGAAACTTCCAACATTCAATTAAAATATTTAAAAAAAGCTGAAAGCATCTGTGTATCCAAATAAAAAAATCCATTGTATGGGTGCAGTTTCTCTTTAAATGCACAGAAAAACATTATAAGAACAAACTCAAACCGATAAATCCACCTTTGGAGCTACAGCTAATATCAACTTCCTGTAATATTTCAGTTTCTGTCATAATTGTCCCTTTGTTTGCTGATAAACAAACATCACATTTCTTAGAACTAAAGGCTATTAGCTTAAACAAAAACATTTGTTAAGTAACATCAGCTGGATTGTAATAAATTATTTTAATAATTACTTATATTTAGATTTTATGATTGAGATTGTCATGTTATTATTTATAATAGTTTTTTTTTTAACACAGTGGAGTCTTGTTGATCCGATCACAGCTAATCCAAACTCATTTTGGTAAAAGAAATAAAATGTGTTTCTGTATTTTCTTATTTGTATGTAGGGTGGTATTAATGGTACAGAAACGTAAAAAAAACTATGGATTGCACAAAAAAATATTTTATTTTACTCTGCTGTATTCATACAAAAAATATATTTAAACTCTATAAACAATATATGTAAAACTGTATAGAGCATTAGTATGTGCAGTACAGACTGTTAAATAACTAGATTGATTGTAAAGGTAAAACATTAAACAAATATGAAACAATATTAAAAACGTTGTGTGTAGGAGCACAATCATTCAGTCAAGTTATTAATTCAAATTGATGAAGTTGTTGGTTTTTATTTGGTATAATTACGAAAATCGGTTAGAAGATTTTAATGTTTTAATGTTTGCTGCTGTCTCTGTAAATATACAATCTTTAAATGTAGCACTGGGGTTTTCTTCATGATAGTGTCTTATGAATTAAGCATGTTGCAAATGCTCACATTGTGCTGTTAGTTTGACCTTCCTGTCTGCAACTTCAAATTTACTATGTTAACATACGAAATCATACATAGTAAAAGAAATTTAGCTTAGAATATATATATTATTTCTTGAGTCAACATCCCTTTTTCTCAGCACATACTGTTCATACAGGCATAAGTGAGGTATCTTTAGAAAAAAATTTTTTAACTGGCTTCTGACATTGCAAAACGATTTTGTGCTAAAACTTAACTTTTTGTGGAAAATTTTAACATAAAAGACACTTTTAATTGATTGTAGGCAAAATGGATATGCATATACGGCATCACAAATCAGACAGTATTTTGTATGTTTTTACGAAGCTAACTTATTAATTACGAATAGACAATCGCATTAAAAATGCCTCTTTTTTTGCATAACAATTTCAATTGTTGCTTAGAACAATTTCAATATTTACTTAAAAGTCATTAAACTTATGGTTACGTAGCCCTACTGATAGTCCCCTATCCCTGCCCATCGTACAAGCCGGGACAAGCATTTTGAATACCAAACACATGTTTTGGACACTGTTTTTATACATATATATTTATGATTTCTCCTTTCATCATGCATTGTTCTATTGTTAATACAGACATCATAAAATACAATAAAAATGTTAAATGACAGTTACAGGTTATCAAGCATGCCTTTTTAGTTGACTAGAAGACTACCTATGAAAATTGTGTTTGCTATCACTTCGCAGGGAAAATTGTGTTTGCTATGAAAACAAGTCGCATGGACAAACACTTCAAAGAGCAGGATTGTATTTACCAAATGCCGTCTTTACTCATGGACAGTTGTATGTAGCCTTTTCAAGGGTAACTAAATCAACTAACATGTTTGTATCCATTTTTATTCAAAAGGCTTTGTTAAACCTTTCATAGTGCGAAATTTCAGACTGGCCCCCTGGTATCTACAATTTACAGTACTGTACTGTACATGTAATATTATGTAGAAAAAGGTTATGTGTAATGTTTTTTCGATTAAAACATATTATATCATCATATTATGTTAATTCATTGTGATTAATTTTTTTCTGCGTTAATGTTAACATCACGATTTTGGTGCAACCCCTACGTTAAGAGGAGACTCCCTGTACATTAATTTCCTAGTAATTTAGGCCTGTTCTACTGCTTTCATCTGCTTTATTGAAATTATTTTGGCTAATCCGAAAATGTTGCCTATCGAATAGGGCTCAGTCTACATTAGTTTGGATTATTGTATCTCCGCTGTAGTTATTTCAGTTTTGTACTACTGTTGAATCAATGTACTGTATAATGTGCCATAACATTGTCATTGCGAGTTATAATCTATTGGTAAGACCAACGTTGCTATAGAAACATAATGTAAACACTGCTTTCTGCCTCAGACTCTCAGCGGTCAAGTTATTAGCTGGCAACAGTAATACACTGGTAACCGTTTGTGTATTGCAGATTATAACAAGCGTACAAACAAGAGCCTTTACTTGATGGACATGGAGAAGATAAATTACGACCTTATTGAAAGTGTTTTAAAGTGGATAGTTGATGGAAATCATGAGCATCCGAAAGAAGGGTCTATTTTAGTAAGTTTTATTACTTGTGATTTACTTATTTAATGCAAAATGTTTGCATAGTAAAATACCAAAGTAAACTCTGTAGAGATGTAGAGAAATCTGTGTATAGGAAAGGCACTTACAACTAACTTATAACAGTGTAAACATGAAACAACTTATAATTGTATAAAAGAATAGTAATTCGTAATCCAAGATAAAAGCACTTATATAAAATCATTAAATTTTTTGTCATCTATTTATAACAAGAAGATATCTCACTTTAAATTATTACAGTTTTGGTGGTAGAAAAATAAATTTTATAACAAAAGTAACATATTATGTGAAAGTTCATATATATATATATATATATATATATATATATATATATGTATGTGTGTGTGTGTGTGTGTGTGTGTGTGTGTGTGTGTGTGTGTGTGTGTGTGTGTGTGTGTGTGTGTGTGTGTGTGTGTGTGTGTGTGTGTGTGTGTTTTGTGATGCCAAAAAAGGTGGAAAAAGTCTTTTATAGACTACCTGGGGTAGGGTACACACTACCCCAGAGTGTGGGACTCAAATTGATCTACCTAGCTTCAATATATACTTCATCTCGTCATATAAAACATCCCGGTCCTTGTTGAGAATGTGTTCTGTATTCTCATAATACAGAATTTAATATCTGTATTATATATGTCGAGATTGTATACATAATAATGCTAAAACAATAGCAGTATTGTTTTAGATGTTTATTTGTGTGTGTGTGTGTGTGTGTGTGTGTGTGTGTGTGTGTGTGTGTGTGTGTGTGTGTGTGTGTGTGTGTGTTTTGATGCAGTTCACCTGCTTACAGAGTCGAAGATGCTTTAAATCTCTTTAATCGCACCTTCGACCCAGATACACTCTTTGGAGTGGGTTCTATTATATTAGAGCTGCAGTTTTTGGTTTAAATTTTCTTTATTTATTTAATTTAATATAAACATAAATCTTTGTATTGTTTTTTTTCCTTCTATTTGCCACTGAACACTTTTCTTTATAACACTTTCTTCTATTTCGTTCGCTGAACACTTTTACCACTGAACCCGGAAACAGCTGACTGTCTGGTGATCTGCACTGGACTTCTCAAACGGAAGAGTAGCTCACACCACATGTCGTTGCTTAACTCTTGACCCTGAACTCGCATAGACCTGGTTGGCTCAACTTGCTGTTCTTCGGAACCGGAAGTCGACGGCCTGATGTGTCGTTACAGCATAGAGATAGGAGAGGAACTGAATGAGTTATCGGCTCAACACGCCGGTATAACTCCGAGGAAGGAATGACTATCGGCTCAGCACGCCGGTATAGTCCACGGATGTACGGTCGGCTCAACACGCCGGTACCGCACTAGGATAGGTCGATCGGTGGGTAGAGTTCGGGCTGGAGTAGGTTATCGGCTCAGCACGCCGGTATAACCCCAAGGAAGGAATGACTATCGGCTTAGCACGCCGGTATAGTCCACGGATGTACGGTCGGCTCAACACGCCGGTACCGCACTAGGATAGGTCGATCGGTGGGTAGAGTTCGGGCTGGAGTAGGTTATCGGCTCAGCACGCCGGTATAGTCCACGGATGTACGGTCGGCTCAACACGCCGGTACCGCACTAGGATAGGTCGATCGGTGGGTAGAGTTCGGGCTGGAGTAGGTTATCGGCTCAGCACGCCGGTATAGTCCACGGATGTACGGTCGGCTCAACACGCCGGTACCGCACTAGGATAGGTCGATCGGTGGGTAGAGTTCGGGGCTGGAGTAGGTTATCGGCTCAGCATGCCGGTATAGTCCACGGATGTACGGTCGGCTCAACACGCCGGTACCGCACTAGGATAGGTCGATCGGTGGGTAGAGTTCGGGCTGGAGTAGGTTATCGGCTCAGCACGCCGGTATAACCCCAAGGAAGGAATGACTATCGGCTCAGCACGCCAGTATAGTCCACGGATGTTCGGTCGGCTCAACACGCCGGTACCGCACTAGGATAGGTAGGTAGGGAGGGTTTGGGCTGGAGGAGCCCAACTGCTTTCTGGATCTCTTGGCGAGTGGCAGGAGAGAATCAATCTCCCCAGATAGCAATCTTGTTTCTGTTTATAACATTTACAATGTATGATTTATGTAGTGGCTTTATTGCGTCCTGTCTAGGTGAGGGATGAAGATGTGGTTTGGGCTTGGATTTTTATTGAGAATTTGAATTTTTGATGAAAGTGACTATGTGAGTGTCACATTAGTCGCTTTTATGGAGGTTCATATACTAGACACAGAGGCCTTTTTCTGTATCTTAGTGGGGAGCGGGATCTGTCACAATGGCGGACAGATGCGCTGCGTGCGTGGAGCTTTCTGCTCATGAAACCAGTTTTTCAGTGAGTGTGAGGATATATTCCTCGAGTGTGGGGACTTTAAGGCCGTGGCACATGATCTCGTTTCTGACGAACCACGGGATTCAGTCAGTAAACGTGGGGACCGGTTTTGGAAGGATTCCAGCCGTTTCCTTCGAGAGTTAGAGATGAGGGAGTACCAAGCCGGAGCTGCATAAGTAAGAATGGGTCTGATGTACATTTTATACATAGTCAGCCTGATTCTTAGTGGTATTGGGCTTTTGTTCGCAAGAACAGGAAAAAGCTTTCTGCGAGCCGCAGCAGCTTTGCCTATAGTTTGCCTGACATGTGGGGCAAGAGTCAGTCGTTTGTCAAGCGTGGCGCCTAGGTATCTGACTTTAGGTTTCCATGCTATGGGAGTATCGTTGATTTGAAGCATAGTTTTGGGATTATGTAGTTTCTTTGTAAAGGCGATGGCTTCTGTTTTGTCTGCATTCACTGCAATTCTCCACCTACTGAAACCATGGCTCCAATAGGTCCAACTGACGTTGAACGTTTTTGGCCCCAAACTCGAGGTTCATTGAAGAATAATAGAACATGGAGTCGTCAGCGAAGAGCCGCAGTGACACAGGTTCTTGGACAGGCATATCGTTGGTGTATAGATTGTACAACAACGGGCCTAGGACTGATCCTTGTGGCACGCCAGCCGTAATCGGTCTGGGCGTAGAGAGAGTACCATCGACGGACACCTGGAACCATCTATTGTCGAGGTACGATCGAATTAATGGACATAGCATGGAGGAATAGGGCTGTGAGCTAATTTGTACAGGAGGCCTTCGTGCCAAACCCTGTCAAAAGCTTTGCTGATATCCAGGAATACAGCTATTGTGTGCTTTCTGGAGCGCTGTGCAGCTGCTTATATACCCTGGTTCTGTTGGTGGGGTATTGCAGCTGATAGTGGGGTAAGATATTATCTTGTTTATTTAGGACATATCTGTACATTTGAGATTATCAAGATTGTTTACTTAGCTTATCTCAACTTAATTAAATTAGGATTTAAATCACTTCATTACAATCTATCTAAATCCTCTCAAAAGGTGCAGCTAGTCTGCACCCCCCCTGTAGGAAGAAGGCATAGTAAATCATTAAAATAATTTCAGGTAACATAATTTATAAAATATAAAAATTAAATACAGTATTTAGTTTTATTTACTAAGTATTTAGTAGGGATTTCCCGTCTCATCTATATTCAAAATAAATACCAAGGTATTTGCACGATTTAACTCTGTTAATGTTAAAACCATTAATTACTGAATTTAGATTCAATGGAACGCTTTTACAATAATTTCCAAAAGTAATACAGATTGTTGTATCAATATTTAGTGATAGCTCATTGAGATAGCTAACCATTTAGAAATTATATCAAGAAATGTATTCATTTTTATTTCTAAAAAATTATACATTTATACAAGATTGTATACAGAGTTTGGTTAAATATGTGAAAGGGGTTAGGGAGAGTTATTAGCAGGGTCGGTAGAATAGCCGAGGTAGTTTATTAGAACATGGATTCATACACAAGTTCAAATCTACCGTTGGCTTTTCTGTGTGCTATATTATCAGTTCCTCATCTTTATTTAGTCTAATTGGCATAAATTAAAATGTCAAAACATAACATGTGTAACTTTTGAAACAAATTGTTTCAATTGAGTGAGGGTAGGCAGCTTGCGTAACAATACAAAAATTTAAAAATATTCACATATTAAAGTATTTGTTTGTCTGATGTAATATTATTACTTTTTGGAAATGTGCTTCCATTATGCCGTGAGACACCTGCTTGCAGCTGTTTTCCATGTTATCCTAAATGCTATCTTGAAAGCCAAAGTGACCTCAGCCCTGATTTGAATGGGTTTTTTGTTTGTTTTCCAAACTGATGTTTTTTACTGAGTAACAGTTATACAGATTACATTGACTTTCAAGATACCCCGGCTAACAGTCGACCTTTCATATCGGACAACGATCTAATTCACAGAATGAAAAATTACCTGCGTATCAGTTTAGGTTTCAGTTAAAGAGCTAAACATATTATAAGTGTTTTCGTTTTGTTAAATTATTTCTAAGCAGATGTTTACATTGTGCTGTACTACAGAAATAAACATTGTGCTGATTTAACACAAACAAGCCTTTGATTGATGGGTGTTTGTTTTTTGCTGGTCAATAACTTACATGGTATTTCTTAGTTATCTGTTCTCAGAATGTCCATGTCTATTACCTTTTCTGTAATTTTATTTAGTGTATCATTAACTATTTTACTGTGTATTTAATTTGTTAAACCATTAAAAAATTTTAACAGTTATAATATTATTGTGTTACATACTTTTAATTTTTAAATTTAACAAACTGTTAATTATCTTTATTGCAAGTTTCAAATTGTTGTTTAAATCCTGTTTTCAATTTTTTTGTGAATATTATTTAAATGGGTCCTAAGAAAAGTGTTTGTGGTAATGGAAATAAAAGACAAACTTTGACTTATGAATTAAAAAAAAGCTACAATATGAACTATGAAAATATACAGTAGTGATTTGTCCTGTGTGTATGTATATATGTGAGTTTTGTATGAATATATTAAACATAAAGTGTGACTTCTGTTCTGTGAACTTTCTTCATTCTTCATCTTTTGACATATTAATAGTGAGTACTTAAATATTTTTTTCCTTTGTAACAAATTAAAATGTTTTCTATAATCATCTATTGTAAATTCTGATTCACTCAGCAGGCTGCTCGGGTAACAATCTTAGTTCTGGAACGAATGAAGACCATTTACAAGGTTACCACTGTAGTTGTGTATTTAGGATTTAATATTATAAACCTAATCAACACTTTTTATTGTAGATTTTTCTTCCTGGATTAGCAGAAATAGTGTCACTGTACGATCAGCTCAAAGATCATCCGTTGTTTGGTGCAAAGTGTAAAAAGTTTGTGCTTGTTCCACTTCATTCATCTTTAAACAGTGAGGAGCAAGCCAAAGTATTTATGTAAGTCGTATGAATGGTGTTTGTATTACTTTAGAAAGGTTACTGGTTTTCTTAACAGAAGAACAAGAAAGACTCTTTCCTAAATTTTACAACAGTTTTCGTCATCAGTTTGGGACTAAATTTAAGGATTCACATTTTTGTTTTATTGTTTCCACCTGTGTATTTTAACAAAACTACCAAATTTCATAGTTTGCAACTTATTATTTAAATTTATTAGGCTTTAAAACTTTTTATATAATCAACTCCAAGATTGTTAACGTAAGTTTTCAAATGAACATGTTTTATATTTCTTTCTATTTCCATCAGTACAATATTACATAGTATTTTTTTATTACTGGTTTCGATGCTCTGTTGTCATCTTCAGATTCCAGACATTTTTCTTTGTAAAACCTCAGATCTTTATGGATGCCAAATATGTCGGTCAACTAAATTTTTGCCAATGTGTTTGCATGTAGATTGTTACACTTTTTAAATTAAATGATGTTACCGTATGATCCATATGATAACATCCATAAAGGGCTGACGATGATTTAAAAGAAAATTGTTCGAGATCCAAATTTATGCACTTGCTGGATGATAGTTAAAGATTTACTGTGAATTCAGTTATCAGTTTGATTGATTTTTGATGATCCGTTTGAAATTTTTAATGATAAATATTTTGAAAATCAGTTTTTAAAAAATGCAAGAGACAGATATGTTTTCCCTGCCTTCAATTATTTTAATAAATAATTATATAAATACAATTTTTTTTAGAAAATCACATTTTTAAAATAAACTAAAAGTATAAAATAAATTCTCATAAATCCATCAATCCATTGACATTTATAAACTATACAGATTCATAATCACACACAGATTGCTAAAAGTTTGTGACAGTGAATTTTTATAGATAAAAAAATACTTATACAATTCAAAACAAAAAATTGTGGAGCTCTTAACTTAGATAATTACTATTATCTATTATAAGCACCCCACGTTTTTTGTTTTTAATTGTACAAGTATTTTCATATCTGTAAAGATTCACTGTTACGAATTTTTAAGACAATCTTTGTGTAATTATGAATTTTTATAGGTTTATAAATGTCGATGGATTGATGGATTTATAAGAATTTATTTTATACTTTTTAGTTCATTTTAAAAACATGATTTAAAAAAATATTTATATATAGAATTATTTTTTACTATTTAGTTTTTAAAGTACCAAAGAAAAAACTTATTTCCATTATACACTTTTTTATTTACTGTACACTTTGAATTTCCAAAGGTAAAATTAGAACATTAGCATACTGCCGAATCCTTGACAAGTCAATGTAACTATAAACACTTTTAAAACACATGTTTTGAAAAAAATATAGGCTTTACTATAAAAAACCCTCTCAGGTGTTCAGTTTGAATCCACGCTCACAACCAGGAACCAGAGCTTAAAGCTGACACCTAAGACCACTCGGCCAACCTGATTTATATAGAACAGCAACAGCATTAATACCTATTGTGAAAAAAAACAGACAAAATATAGTTATTGTACATTTGATCATGTCAAAATAATGGCCAAACAATTTCAGTAATGGCAATTTCACTGTTCAATATTTATAAATAAGCCAATATTATTGTTTGTCACCGATTTTAGAGTTGTATACAAAATTTGAAACCTCTATCTTATCAGGAAGTTAGTTTAAAATCGATTGCAAAATTCCACCCGGACAAAACCCAATTTCAGTAATAGTGCCTATGGCACCATTCAATATTTATGTATATGCCAATATTATTGCATTATCGAGTTTACAGCTGTATACAAAATTTCAAACCCTATCTTATCGGGAAGTTAGTTTAAAATCGATTGCAAAATTCTACCCGGACAAAACCCAATTTCAGTAATAGTGCCTATGGCACCATTCAATATTTATGTATATGCCAATATTATTGTATTATCGAGTTTATAGCTGTAACAAAATTTCAAACCTCTCTCTCATCAGGAAGTTAGTTTAAAATCGATTGCAAAATTCTACCCGCACAAAACACAATTTCAGTAATAGTGCCTATGGCACCATTCAATATTTATGATTATGCCAATATTATTGTATTGTCGAGTTTACAGCTGTATACAAAATTTCAAACCTCTAGCTCATCAGGAAGTTAGTTTAAAATCGATTGCTAAATTCCACTCGGACAAAACCTAAAGGGACTTAATAAAAACATGATAAAATAAAATTGTTTTACATTTTTTTCTGTAAGTCAAAAAAAAAACAAAATTTTCTTCTAACCTAAGCTTAGGAGTTGTAGACAAATCTCAAGAAATTAAGTCTAAAGCTTTTTGTCAGTAAGAACCATATTCTAAAGTTCTGGAACATATTTCAGGGATTGTATAATGTAATGTAGTTTTCCTTTTTGCTGTCCTTTAATTCTGATCTCTATAAAATGTTTGTAGGAAACCAAAAGATGGGCAACGTAAAATTGTTTTATCTACAAACATTGCTGAAACATCCATAACAATTGATGATTGCGTTTTTGTCATTGACAGTGGAAAAATGAAGGAAAAGAGGTAACTCAATCAGTTTTACATTTATAATTTAAATATTCTACATCAAATTTTGAATAAAGTAAAGCCCTTCGTAACCAATTCAGTGGGATAACCTAACCTAACCTTGACTGCCCAGTGCTGTGCACCTGTCGATAAAAAGTTCAGATCTTGAGTTTAAACATAGTGAGTGTACAGTTTAATGAGTTAGCTGTGAAGTAAATTGAACACTTTAATTTGAAAAAAAATAAATTATTTATACAAAATCAGTGGGAGTTTAAAAAAAAACTGTCATGATTGGGTCTGTACAGAACTAGTAGATGGCAGCTATCAGACTAAACAATCAGTTAAACGTAGTTATCATTTAATATGGATCAGTATAGCATACTCTGCTCTCTCCTGGAACCGATAAGGTATTCCTGACTTTTTAGGACTTTTGCAAAAGTCATGATTTTAATGATTTTTGTTTCCTTTTATTATGTGCTGTATTTTCGTTTAGAGATACCAACCCGCAGAAGATTAAATTTTTTATTAAATGTATTGTTAAATGTATTGTTATTAAATGCATTGTTATTAAATGTAAGATGTTACCATTTTTACCCATTTATTATTAAAAATATTGATGTTTATTTTGCATAGAGCATGCTAATTTTACTGCACTAGATTAATACCTGAAAGTCACCAATCAAAGTACTGGCTCATGTGTTTTATCACTTTATAATAATTCATTTATTATATTGATATTTCTTGTGAAAAAGTCATAAAAAATGGCTGCCTATTATAAACTTTGTAATTTATCTCTTTTTGTCAGTTTCGGTTGGAATTATGTTTGGTCGATTTTCTTATAAATCATCTTTAAAGAATCGTATTTGTGTTTTACGGAATACTAGTTATATACCCAACAACTGATTAAAACACGCAAAAGTCGAGTTGAGTAAGGTTAAACACTTAACAGCTGAGTCGTTACTTTATGAAGTCCTTTTTTTCTAAAACAAAAAAAGTTTTGTTCTTTTCATTAATAATACATATTTAATTATCACTTTTGCGGTTAAAAACACATTTCCTACATTTGTGTGGTAGCCATTTTGTGGTTACACTTGTCATTTTTATTTTTACTTTTTTGTAACTTCCCATTGTTTTCCCCTTTTTAATATTTTGGATTTGTAGTACATAGGTATTTGTATTGCCCTACGGTTGGCACCACTTGTGGCTAGTTGTCGCGCCCCGCCGCACGGCGTGCCAGTGCTACGGTGACCGCCACACCGATAACATGTAGCTCTCACAGTTAGTATAATAAAGTTACTAGTTCATAGTAAACCTGAAGAGTTTTCATTTATTTTAAGATTATATTCACGATATTACAGGATTATTAATATTGGATTAATATTAACAGTTTTGCGTTTTATTGCAAAAATGACCAAAATTGATAGAATTTCAAAAAACTCAGTTTTACTGCAATTTATGCTACAACAATACAGATAGCATGTCTAGTATAATCTATGTGGCACATAACTTATTTTTTTCAGATTGTTTGTTTATATTAGCTGTTATCTAACAGCGGGATCCTGTTGGGTTAAAAAGTGTATATTTAAAACATTAAGAAACACTACAAATGCTACTGTTTTAAAAACTAGTGATAGCTGTGTAGTTTGGCACTTCATAACTCCGGCCCCTCCATTGGTGGTCTCTTCAGAAGAGTGAGTAGGGTAATAACACTGAACAACACGTTAATCAGTGTAACCTTATCATCATTGTAAACACTAGGCTTAGTCTTTCGATCTGTAGGACGTACACATAATTCCCTGTGCACTGTTTTTTGTCTCAGTGTGTAGCAAAATTATTGCTGTGAGTGAAAAATGTCCATACAGAATAATTTAAAACAAAACTTTATTTAGCTAAACGTTTTTTTCTAGGAGGCTAAAATTAAAGCAGACTTAATTAATGTTTTGTAACTATAAGTAAATGCAGTACAGTACAATATTATATTTTGTAATTTTTTCAACAACATAGGAAATATTCTATATTAATACAATATTGTTGATTCATATTTCAACACTATATTCCATTTTAATGTGTACTGCACAGTGCAGTACATATTTTGATCGTAGGTTTTGCCATTAAATTGCATATTTTTTAATGAATCTTGTAATAGCATATTTAAAGTAGTGCGACTAGGCTGTTGACTACAGGTTAATGTCATGTATGTAGATGTAAGTGACACAACTGATTAATAGCGTTCTAGTGTGTCAACTTTAAGATAGAAATTAATACTATATGTATATGATACTATGTATATAATTAATAATTAAACAAAAAAGATATAAAAAACAAACTAGTATTAATTATAAAGTAGGGAACTACGCCTAAGCATGGTCAAACTTATGACTCACATACTAGACCTAGGTTTAAGCCAAGCAGATACAGATAAAAACAGTTACATATGTTTATATTTTAAACCCAAAATTATTCCTATAGTTATTAAACGAAACATATAGAATTAAGGAATGGAAAATGGAAAAACAGTCATCCTGGAAAAACAGGAATGGAAAATGGACCTCATCCAGTCAGCGATGAGAGAAGAGGTGATATGTTCACCACCAGGTGAAAACCAATCAGAGAGCAAAACATGACAAAAATATTGTTTCAGTTGTAATAATGGAAAAAGCAATTATTGAAGCTGGAATGATTCAATACTGTCTTTGACACTACATAGGCAAAATACAGATACAGCTTGATGACCTAGCAAATTTTTTTAAAGTTTAAAATAAATAAAGTTAAGTATAACAATGAATAGAAGATCAAGTATTAAATTTTTTTAAGTGGCATTAAAATAAATGAATTACATTATATAAAATAAAGATTTTAATGAAAATAACTTTACCAAGAATATTCAAACAAACTTTTTTTTAACTAGAAGGCTTGAAGGTAATATTCATAAAAGTTGGAAATAATTTACAGGACTATCTTTTTGGCATAATCAAACCAGTATTTAAAATTAATTTCATATAATTTTATTCTTTTCTTTTTATTAAAACTGTATATTTCGATCATTCCGATTTGAGATAAAATAACTTATGTTTTAATAAAAATATTTAAATTAAAATGTTATTTTAAAATCATTTTAAACTAGTAAAATATTTCTTTTAATTTAAAAAAAATTTTTGTTCTGTATAGTATACGATATTGATTTTTATCATGACACAAACACTGAAATGATTTTTGTAATTACAAATAATAAACATTTTGTGGTTTATTTATTTATTTGGTATAAAATACTTCTCACCATAGAGGAGAAACATATTCCTGAAAGAGTGAAGAAAAACTTCACTGTGCTCAGGAGCTAAACTTACAAAACTAGCTTATAAACTAAAAACTAAAGAAGCTTTTCAAATCATTACCTGTAAATAATAATAATTATTTAATATCTGATTGTTATAATCTCTACTAACCTAGAATTTTCACTAATCTAATAGTACTCTGGTCTGATATCTGCAGGATTACTGAGAGATTATTGTACTAAAATTTTATAGTTGTACAAGTAGTATTATGGGAATTTTTGTAACAAATATATACTACAGTAGAAATTTAAACCAAACCAAATTGAAATGAAAGAAACAATTCTTCAATGTAAAGTGGATGTCCACTTTGTTCGTCATTAATCCTTCATTGAATTGTTGGACCCATCTGTTTACCACTGAATCACACATCACATTTTCTCTATGTAAATCTGGTTAGAATGTTGATTAGTTTAATGTTCTTCACATTCAAAAAACGAATTAAGAGAACTCATAAGTGACAGGATTTTTAATCACTTCAAAATTCTAAACAAGCACTACAAAGCATAAGCAACAGACAGCAATGTCAAAATGGTATAATCTCCTACTGCTTGACTCAGAGCAACTATTGTGCAGATGCCAAACTGCATTTGCAGCACTGCTGTAGCAGGAAACACACTTCATTTATTAAAAAAATATAATTCATTAATACTGAGAATAAAACAGTATACCTTATGAGATTCAATGTATAATTTTTAAAAACCAAATTAATCAGTTTTATTGTAATTGGACACTTTTATTACTAATGCCGTGTATATGAATTGGTATGAACGTTTTACTCACTTAAGTTTCAGTTACTTGATATAATTTTGCAAGATACTGTATTAAAATTTTAACAGATTATAATCAGTCGTTTTAATGATAACAATGGTAGCACATTGTACTTCAATAGCTTCTTCTTTGTCTTCTGATGATTTCAGGTTTGACTCAAATAAGAATATGGAAAGCTTGGATACGGTTTGGGTATCGAGAGCGAACGCTTTACAACGCAAAGGCCGTGCTGGTCGAGTAATGCCGGGCGTTTGCATACACTTGTACACAAAACACCATTACACATATCACATACTATCGCAACCGGTGCCCGAGATCCACCGAGTGCCTCTGGAACAGATTATTTTAAGAATTAAAATGTTACCTAGCCTGGCGGACATGTCTCTGAATTCTGTGCTAGGTGAGTTTCTGTATCCACTGTACAGCATGAGATAGACCTTTATAGTAATGTATCAAACCTTTTTTTTTTATTGGTGTTATATAATTTTACTAAATGTCTGTGCACTACTAATGTCAGTTACGCTAAGGAATTGGCGTTAATGGAAAGGGTAAAGCTTATGGCAGTAACTGCAGTCTGGAATTCAAGACATTGAGGTGCATAGCTTTAGAGACTCAGTGGACTATATTAAACTCACAGCACTCAACCGTGCATCTAAAGGCTCTTAGTTCTAGCCGCAGTTGTGCTCCTGTTGCTTTTCCCTCACTGTTAACATTGATCCCTAGTTAGTCTAACTGGCATAAAGTATGGACGTTAAGAAAAAAATTCTTATAAATGTATTCTTATTTATTTATTCTTATAAATGTATACTTTATTATTCAATAAAATATAATCAACTTCCAATAGAACTTAAAAGTTTAGAAGTTAGTGCTAAAGTGTTGCGAAATAAATTAAAGGACAAAATCAAAGACTTAAATGTAATAGATTGAATGATAAACATATAAAATAATTTATTTATTATTTTTCTATATTCTTTTTTTGTTTTTTGTATGTAATATAATTTGTTTGTCTCACACTTGATTGTGCAGGACCAACCTATGTCTGGGCATTCCTGTGTGTCCTTCTTATGTAACTAAATGTTTTGTAGGAATGAAAAGTTGGTAAATAAATAAAATAAATATTCTAACTATATTATTATTTCAGGAAATTGTTTGAAAATCAAGATTTGTGCATTTGTAATAATTTCTGCGTAACTAGATTTATTCATAGATGAGACATATACATTTAAAATAACCAAGCCATTTCCTTTGTTGGTTCTCATTCTGACCTTTGCCCGTAGGTCTATAAGTTGAGCATTTGTTATCGGTAAGCAACTGTTTACATAGCAACTGCCTGTTCTTCTAATATGCTTTGGGACCTTATGACCTTGGCTAGCTATGCAAACACACACACACACACACACTGAAGAATGTTTGTAGATCATTTGGTAAGATAGATACAGAACTCAAACCTGTTTGAAATTTAAAGTCTAGTTACTACTGTTGACTTTTTCTGTGTGTTACTTAGATCCCTGTATTCATTATTCTAGCTGGCATAAAGTAAAGATATGAACTCCTCCCAGAAAATGTTAATGATCCAAAACATGTCCTAACTGGTATAATGAACATATTTAATGGTTACCGCTCTAGGTCTGACTACAGTGACTGCTTGAATAACTCATTTTCAAATCAAATTTTGCTTATAAAAGACGTAATAGTAGACTAACTCTGATGATATTTGAAATGTGTCAGACAACAGTAATTATTTTACTTTTTGTTTTAGAAATGACTTTACAACCTCCAGCTGAGGAAAACATATCATCAGCTGTTATACGCCTGAGGAATGTTGGAGCGCTGGACAAAGATGACCAGTTGACTGCACTAGGACGTCATTTAGGAGCGCTTCCAGTTGACGTACGTATTGGCAAATTGATGCTATTTGGAGCTATCTTTTGTTGCCTGGACTCAGCTTTGACAATCGCTGCATGTCTGTCTTATAAATCTCCATTCATTGTGCCTTTTGGAAATAAAGAACAAGCTGATTCTAAGAAGAAAGAATTTTCAATGGCTAATAGTGATCAACTCACTACTTTAAAAGCATATTTAGTAAGTATTTTATTTAGTTGTGATTAATTTCATTTTTATTTTATGAAGTTAAGTTGGTAAAAAAACTGTCATTTTATGTAAAATATTGTTCATTTTATAAAATTTGTTTTGGTGACATTAGCTCAGCCTCAAGTCATTGTCACTTTGGTCTGTTGTAGTAAAACTGAACATTTTTTTAATGTGATTAGAAAAATGGTGATTTTTACTCTTTATAGCTCCTGAACTCAATTATTTAAGGGATATAGTGACCTACACATTTTGTTGACTATATACGGCCGTTCATGTTTGAGCTGATTTTGATTTAACAAATCAAAAGTGTTTCATTATATATATATATATATATATATATATATATATATATATATATATATATATATATATTTTAAAATGGTAGCTAAGAGAAAACTTAAAAATTACTGTTAACATGTTTTTTTAGGAATTTGAACACTGTGCAAGCTACTATTTGTATCAAAGTACAACGATTTATGTTAGTTTTTATAGCATTCATTTTGAATTCCAACAGGGTTGGCGCAAAGCTTGTGCTCAGAGTGCTCAAGCAGGTTACATATTTGCTAATGAGAATTTCCTGTCACATCGTACATTAACAACACTAGCAGATATGAAAACACAGTTCCTTCAGCTGCTCTCATCAATAGGATTTGCTCCTGAACTAGGCAGGATAAAGAAGAGATCTGGAGTGGACCAAGTACTGGAGGTATCTGGATCTGAAGTGAGTTTTTTTTCTCACAAAATGACTAATTTGTATCTTCAACTTAGTTATGTTTTAGAAATATTTGAATATTAATTCATTGTTGTTTTTTTTTAATTAAGTAAGATTAAAAGTGAATTCAATAATATGAAGTACTTATATAAAACATTTATAAAGTGTTCTGTTAGGTGGTTATATTGAACACATAACAATGTATGAGAACTTGGGAGTAAGGTTCATAAAAATTGATACCAAAATTTCACTGATATTATGCTTTGATCCATTCGCAGTTACAGTATGGTATTGAATATCAGAGAGGAACTCCTCTCTCAGCATTAAGACCTTTGACGATTGCTCTAAAATATTTTGAAAAATCCTTTTTAAAAATAAATGAATTGAATCTTTTTTTTTGCAAATCCATGGTCTTTGTATTTAAAAGTGTTACCTTTACTTTATTAGTTTATTTTTAAAGTGTAAATTGTTTTATAATAAAAATGGGAACACCAGTCAAGAGCAAAATAATGTGCAGTAGACCCTTGCAGCTAAATGGGGGAACCCTTTTTGGATACAGAGAATTTCCAATAATCAAGGTTTTTTTGAAAACCACAGCAAACAATGGGAAAAATGTAGAATACAGAAAAAAGCAAAATCTTTGTTCAACACAAGCACAACAGAATCAATAAACGGTGAAACTGGACTAATCTTTGAAGTGTAAACTATGACAATCATTTTTTATATTTAGAGATCTACTTTACATATTAATATAATATTATAGTAATCCATCACCAACTGCTGAGGTTAGGTTCCAGTAAAAGGCCGCCATTGGTGAATCCATTTTTGGTGAAGGATACATGATTTTACACATTATGTACTGCATTATATAATTGACCTATCCCCCCCCCTATTTGGCGGAATACCAAGTGGTTAACCAGTCTCGTTACCACTAATAATTTCTTTCGTAAATCTGTTAATCAGTTCAGTACATAAATATACCAAATAACTTTGAGGTTGTAAATAACACAGTTTATAAATATGTCAGAATACTGTGTATACAATGAGTGTTGTACTGTATATGTATTACTCTTTTGGGGGGTGGGTGTTAACAGAGGCTCTGTGGCCCCATGACACATCAGCTTAAGAGCTTTTTGTGTACCGCTGTCACTTTACCTTAAACCAACTCCAGTGCCTTTGACGAGCTCCAGTATCTTGTATAAGGTGTTTTAGTTGTACTCCTGATGTGGTTGCTAATGTCCAAATAGTCCTTCTTTTGCCCTCCAAGATCTCGCATTGAAGGATTATATGTGCTGCAGTTTCAACACCCTGCCTGCACAAACGATACTCAGACAAGATTTGTAACAATCCCACCTTATGTAGGCTATTCCAGATATGGCCTTACTTTGATATGTGGATATGTATTACTTTAACATAACACTTGCATCTTCTTTAAAACTTTTGTGTTACTTATCAATTAAAACATAAACTTAAAATTATATTAATGTACTCAAATATCCATTCCATTAAATATCCATTTAAATGTATGCCCTAAGCCTGTTTGAGAGTAGAATAAACAAACAGTGAGGGTGCAGAGTGTTGATTGTTAAGACTTGTTGCTTATCTGTAGAATTTGTTTATAAAGAACAGTTATCAGTTATTTGTTATCAGCTTTTAATACATCTGTAGTTAATCAATTAATCAGCTGTTGATTATTAATTAATCAATTAATAATCTGTACTTATTATATTACAGTGATTGATTTATAATAAAGCACTGACAAGTTCAATAAGGACAGTGCCGAAGTAATTTATTTATGGAGAAATCTTACATTACGTTAAGGTACATTATTACTATTAGGTAATAAAATTATTAAAACTTATTGCAATTTAGTGTACATTTGTAAAACTTCAAAACAAAACATGCAGCGTGTGAGAATCCGTATGTAGTACTGAAATCTGTCCATGCCCATTTCCCCGAACTTGTTAATACTTATGGAATGTAATGTTTACAGTGAATATTACACCTACTTCACAAGTCATCCAGTCAAAGAACGCGCGCGCACACACACACACACACACACACACACATATATATATATATATATATATATATATATATATATATATATATATATATATATGATGTATATGATATATATGGTTGATTAGGGCCTGTATAACAAACAATCTGACTTGTTTGCATTAGTTAGATTTTGAGTCATTAAGCTGGCAATTCTAAGCATGTGAACCTTTTTATAAACTATTGAAAATATGGCAGACGTAAACAAAACTACATTCAAAGCTCATTTCTAAGTAAAAACAAAATCTCTCTCTCTCCCCCCCCCACCCACTTATTCACACACGCATTCACTCACTCAGAATTGTACAAGAGTAATTCAATTATAAGAGCAGTTTGTTAGATTTTAATAACCTTAATTCAGTATTTTTCTTAGAAATGCATTATTTTAAATTTCATGTGCTGAATATCGCAAATTTCGAGTTATGAACTTTTTGACTTCTGAACAGCTATTATGAATACGGATTTTATTTCTGATAATCGGGCGACCATTAACTGAGGGTCTACTGTACATCTAGAGTGAGTCGAACTGAGCTGAATGTTATTTACCAAAAGAGCCAAAAACACTATTTCAAAAAAATTTTCTATTCATTGGTCTGAAAGTATAGATCAATTACTTAGTGACATAAAGAATTTTTTTTAATTTTTTATTTTAAGGTGAAAAGCACATTGAGGCTATTATCGCCTTGCTAAATGTAAGTGTGAGTGTAAAGTGTTAAAATCATAAGTGCAGTGTTGTAAGTGTAAGTGTGTGTTAGACTCGGGTTCTGCGAGGGACATCTAAATTCTTCCAGCAACTAGTCTGCACCCCTCCTGTGAGGTTGACACCAAGAAAATAGACAATGTAAAAATTTGCTTTTAGAATTTTTAGTCAATAATTAGGCTAATAGTAGAACCCTAGACACTCTTACAAACTGCAATACCAATTGATAAAATAATTTTTTTAATTTTTATGATTTTAGTTAAACACAAATGGAGACAATCAACGCCTGCTGATATCGATCTTGTGTGCAGCTTTGTATCCAAACATTGTTAAAGTACTTACACCAGAGAAGTTTTATGCTCAGAGTGCAGCTGGAGCTATTCCAAAGATGCCAAGGCCCGAGGACCTGAAGTTTAAAACTAAAGAAGATGGATATGTAAGTCTCCAGTCCATGACTAAATACTTTACAGCTTTAGTTATATCTAGAACTTAACCTACTTAAATAATTAATTACATAATAGACTCATGATTGTCCAACATCATGTAGTCAGGTTCGAACATTACAAAGAAAGTATTGATATACATTTATCTTGAGGGATAAAAAATAGAGCTATTAAGAAAGTGATAAACTCTTAAACACTTAAATAAAATATTTAGGTTTTCAAAATGTCTTATCATTTCGACAAAAATATCTGAAAGCACAATTTCTCCAAATAGATTTCTTAGAATTTTTATTATATGTTAAGATTACCAACTGAAAGCAGTGAGCCAGTAAATTTTTATTATATGTTAAGATTACCAACTGAAAGCAGTGAGCCAGTAAATTTTTGTACACCAGCTTCAGTTGTAAAATTTTGTGTAAAAGATCTAATAGAATGAATTTAGAAATTAGGTTCTTTGAGAATTCCAAACTAGTATTTTAGGACAATCAGCAACCTACATGGCTAAGTTTTGTTAAAAACAAAATGGCTAATTGGAATTGGAATGTTGAACTTGACTTTCAGAAATTTTTTTAAATACATTTTCAGTGTTTTTAGTCTAAAAAAATTTGAAAACCAAAAATTGTTAAAAATTTAATAAATTTTATAAATGTAGGACAGATTGTAACTAAATACTTAAATTCGTCAGAAGTATTCAAGTTTTTTAGTTTCTAGTACCAGTTAATTATATAGACAGTTAAACATGAAAAACCAAAATTAACCATAGTTTGGGTTATATCTGTGATCTGGAACATTGTTTTATTCCTCAGATTTGGTAAAAGCTATTTTAGATGCAATTTAGTAGTAGGACCTCGATAACTCGAATCTGAAAGAAATTATTAAAAAATTCAAATATCATCAGAATAAAATAATCGACTTATTGGTGTTTTATTATCTTTGAAATGGTTCAGAAAATCTTAACATGTACTAGTTTTTTAGTCTTGTTTGACAAGTTGTCCTTGTTTACATTATCAAATTTTTTTAAAATTATTAACTGGGTACTGCCAGAGATTCTAAATAACTTCATTATATCTGCCTTTCACTGCCACCACCTATCACCTTAATTTTTCTACTTTTCCACCAACAAAGTTTTACATTTCCTGTTTACAGGTAACATTATCAAAAAGGGAGAAAAACTAGTGTAATAATAGTGCATCAGTAAACTGCTAGTACAAAACTTGGTGGTTTTCAAGATACTGTCAAGACCTCAGAAAATTCGATTTATCACGGTCTTAATTTTGAAAGCATTGACTTGAGGTGTTTCTGTCACTGAATCTCTTGTCACTCTCCAGCATAAAAATTAGGCTGTGGATCAGCAATTAATTTTAGAGATCATATATCATCAGTTAAAAGGAATACTTACGCTATTCTAATTTTCAAGGCATCTCTAGTTAGATATGACACTGCTATGTACAGGCAAAATTTAAAGAAAGCATAAACTAAGGATGTGGAAGACATCTTTTACTCAAATAAAAGCTGTTTGGTCACTGGTTTTACCTTAGATATTATCAACAAATGTTACTAAACAGTATACCCTCAAACTTTTAAATTATTCCAAAATATCCCATATTATTTTTTATTTTTAATTTCTAAGGGTTAATCTATAGTAGATTGTAGGCCTATTGGAAAATTTTTGTAGCAAGTTGATAGTTCTTTGAAAATCATTGTTTTGGTTCTTGTACCAGATTAACTTTTTTAATGGTAGAAGACATTAGGGCGTTATGACAGTAAAATCATATCGGTTTTACTGACATAGCGTTTAACTAAACATATTCCCAAAATGGTTATGTTTGCTTTGCAACTCTTTTGTAGTTATAATGCACCAAAAACAAAATAAAATTAAACTTTCACTGATTTACTTCATTTGTCTAGCCCACACCCTTTTATTTGATTTTATTTATTTATTTTTTTTAAGAAAAATTGACAAAGTACGGCCTTTTCAACAAATGTCAGCAACTGAACGATGCATGCTTTTTGAAAGGTAGTGTCAGTGCTTTTTTTGACTGTGCATCCTAATTTAGTGACGTCAGCTTTTTCTAGAATGTTCTATTAACTGCCCTGCGTTCAGCAAAAGGAATTGGAAGTACAGCCCTACTCGCTTGAAAGAAAATGTCTTGATAAATTGAAGTGGTAGCGCAACTATTTCTTATTTGAAAGCAAGAGGAAAGCAACAGTCTTATTAAGATTTCATGGGGGTTTCTAAAAAAAAACGAGTTTTCAAAGTCCTATTGTATTTTTTGTACCAGTTAACTCTTAATTTAGGGCCTCTACAATATCAAATGCCAAAAAGATTTTGGAGAAGGTTGACAAATATTTTTTTTCAATATAATTGTCAGTATATAAGATATACAAACAAGGATTAACATAAAATTATATTTTTTGACTTTTGAGATATCTAACATTTTTAGTATATGTTCTATTTATGAGCCATAAAACATAAAGGAAACAAGAATAATTTTATTTTATTGTTGACAGGTACACTTGCACCCTTCTTCAGTGAATTACAATGCTTCTTACTTCTCCTCACCCTACCTTGTATACCAAGAGAAAGTGAAGACTAGTCGAGTGTTTATAAGGGAGACTTCAATGGTGCCTGTTTTGCCTATGGTATTATTTTGTGGCTCTGATCTCAACATTGAACTGCATACGGGTATGTTCGTAGTGTCTCTGGAAGATGGGTGGATAATGTTTTCTGCCCCCAATCACCAAGTGAGTTTTGCTTTAAGGATATTAACTGATAGTTGAGATCAACAAAATGATAAAAAAATATATGATTTTTTATCACATATCACATAAGTTAATAACAATATTTTTAACCCTGTAGGTTATATTTACTAAGGCCGGGCGGGCACTAAATGCGGAAAGAAGCTGAGCAGAATAAAAATTAATGGCAACCAGAAGCAGAGTTCAGACAGTTTGAAGAACGCATTTGTATCTTTTAAATCTAAATATTTAAGCCTACTGTAATGGATTCCAGAAAACTATAATATTTAAAAACTGTAACCTTGGCAATAGTAACATAGGTAACAAAAGCGTGGTGGGGGAAGCGAAGTCAGCTTCAGAATTGAAACTAGGCAGAATCAAAGCTACATGGAGCAGAGCTCAGTGACATTGCTTAGCTGTGTTAAGCTTTCAGTGACTTCACTTACAGTAAAAACAATAGGTTAATGATTTGAATGCATGGTCCACTCTGCTTAACACAATTCTGCTCCGCATTTGGTGGCCAACTGGCCTAACAGTTAATGATAGGCAGGCTGTGTCTCTGTGATTTGACTCCTTATTTTTATAGATATAAAATGCCAATTAAGTTATGAAAATCAATTTAGCTATACCACAATTGTATGTCTTATTCTGTAAGATATAGTTTATCTTTGCTATTTCAGTCTTTCAATAAAATGAGCTATATATGACTATAAAATGGATACTTAAAATAAAATATGATTTTTTAAATAAGATATTACCACCATAAATCCATCATTTCCTGGTGTAAACTAATTCTCCATAACTTATATAACTTATGGTGAAAGACGTTATACCAGAACCAAACCATTTATGGTGTAAATATTACCCCATAAATGGTTTGGTTCTGGTATAACGTCTTTCACCATAAGTTATATTAGTTATGGAGAATTAGTTTACACCAGGAAATGATGGATTTATGCTTGGGCACATTTGTCAAGGCGGTAAATTTACTAAATAATGTACAAAATATTGCAAGCATTAAAAAATGCACCCTTGCTACAAAATGTGCTATTTTGTGGAATCATTTGTAGAAGTGTAATTTTTTTGGAAATGTTTAAAATTCATTGAATGTTTGCTTTTGTGATTAGCAGATGTGAAAAAGTAGTTTCTGTCAGATTTAAATACCTTCAATATAAACAAACTTTGTCATCCTCCAATTAGTCTTGTTATAGCAAGAACTGACTGAATTCACATCAAACTGTTAACTTTTTTTAAAGAAAGTTAATAATTTCTACAAAAATTAATTACACAGAAAGTTTAAGTGTTTGTACTTTATTCATACAAAATCCAAACATTGAAATATACATCGCTAATGGCAACAAATCATTTTTTGTTTCAGGTTGCTGAACTTCTTCAGTCAATCAGGCTGGAGTTACTTAAATTACTTGACGAGAAAATTAACAATCCATTTTTGGATCTTTTATCATATTCAAAAGGGAAAAAAATTATAGCTACAATTGTTCACTTAGTTACAAATGGTTGAAGGTTGCGTAACAATCATTATCTGTTCTTAGTGTAATGATGTACGGCACATATTTGATGTTGAAGTGCTTACTAAACTATTAAAACAGAGAATTTAAAAAAAATGTAGCTTAACAATTTAATTTTTTGTGCTTGTTAGTCCTCATTATTTGTATGTTTTGCTTTAACAGCCTTGTTTACTGACAACTCGGGTGTTCTCATTGTAGGGATAAATGAACTTTAAATGTCTGCACGCCAGCTTGGCATAATAACCTCAATGGTTTCTCAAAGGCTGGGAATTCCATTGCTAATATCTTTTATTTTTCAAAACATATTATGTTACAGCAGACTTTCAGTTGTTTATGGGAACAGTGCAGACTTTGCAAAACAGTACAGTAAGTGTTGTATAACTTAACTAATGACCTTTTCCAGCTTTTACTTAATACTAATCGAGCACAAAAAGCTGAATGTACATGACTCATCACCTGAGATATTATAGATATTAACATGTTTATAAATTAAAAGCGATGAGTCATGCAATAGTTGTAAGTATGATGTACAGAACCATGTCACTTGCTCAATGTTGTCCTCATTTGTGGCCATAGACGGTCATCTAGCTCCTTCGTCATGCATAACATTAGCGGGACCATTTTTGGAATTTTTCAATCCACTCATGCACACTTCGTTTTGGTAAGACACTGTTCCCTTATTTTGTCGGAAGTCTGATGGATTGCGGCCCCTGATACATCTTCCGACCACAAAAACCAAATCACTGAACGTTGCCCTTCTTTGATGCAAACAAAAAGCGGAGCAGCCATGATCCATCCAAACTACGGTGGCTCTAATCTAGCAGCATCAGACCTGCACAGAAATACAGGAAACCACGCATGCGCTACCAGCGCAATAGTGTTGCAAACACGACAGTACATTAAATACAACCACATTGCGGATTATTACTGACTTACCCTCGTAATTAGTTTACTCTCGTAATGGGTGAAATAAACATTGAGTTTGGTTCTCATGATTTTCAGTAAAAATGTTATTTAATAATAAAAATTAGTATTTTCTTAGCACCTTGCTGATTACCATGAATCAGAAGTTTTTTATATTTCATTTTTAAACATTGTAACATATAATATATATTTTTTTTTGATATTAAAAACTATGTAATTTTTTAAAAATTTTTTAACTATGTACAAAATCTTTCAAGCTTTTATGTACAGTAATCCCTTCTTATCCGCAAAAGCTTCTATTTTTTTTTTTTTAATAAGTATCATGTTTTAGGGGTGGTTGTGATGTTGGATTTTTCAGGACATATGATGTGAGGAACATGTTTATATAGATATATAATATTACATCTTGTGTATTGCAAAATATATTAAATTAATAATTAAAAATTACTGTTTCCGTCTGGGATTTAACCGGGGACCTTTGCGTGATAACCACTGCACTATGGAAACTTTAAGGAAGTTGACTGATTTAATTAAATGAAATTAATCATTAATTTAATTTTGGTACTTATATTAAAAGACTAGTTGTTTTATATTAATTCATAAAGATCAGCTGATAGGCTGTAATAAATTTTAGGTTATGTTGTTAAAAAGTATGTTGTTAATTTGTTGTGTTTTCGAAGAAATTACTGCAATTAAAATAAAAAAGGAAGAAAAAACAAGGTGCATGATTTTTATTTTTGGTTCAGTAACAGAAATTTTATTGGACATTTAATAATTGTACATGTAGAATCATGCCTTAAGTTATGAACAAAATTTGAAATAAAAGTGATTGAAATAATGGAAAATGAAAAAATAACCTTGGGAAATTGGATTGCTTAGATTGTACCTATTGCTGATTTTTTTGACAGAAAAACTTTTAGGTAATTATCACCTGTTAGTTGATTATCGCTTAATTAGGACATTAATTAAATGTCTAAAATTAAATACATAAAATTGTTAACACACACTACAGCTGTAACTTAACAGTAAAACTATGTACGATAAATGTTTGTTAGCACAAGTTATTGCCGTAAGTTGTAATATACAGCAGATTTATGGATATGAACAGCATGAAAGTAGAAGAAAATTTTGATACAATAAACGAAACCAACAGAAGAAATGATCATCAGTAGTTAACACTGGAGGAGTGGCAAGAGATTGTCACAATGAAGAGCCAATGTCGTAAGGTGATGTAGAAGTGAAAACTGTAAAGCCAAATTTCTTAATAAAAACATTCAATTTAATTTTGTATTAAGTTGAACATTGAACGATCGTGTCTCAAATTCCTTTAGTGGGAAAGAGGATTGATGTTTTAAAAGATGTATTTAAATTCAAAGTTTAATAACAAAGTTTGCTTCTGCTTAATGTAGTTAATTCTGTTTAATTAAATAAATTAATCTATACAGTATTAATTTTGTACAGACACACTGTATTTCAAATGAGCACTGTATAATTTGTTTTCTTATTGTGTTAAACTTAATATCCTGTCTTCTTCTTCTTCTTCAGCTGCCTGTTTTTCCGAATATCGGCAGTCATCTTGGATATGATAACTTTGTTTAATGCTGCTGTGAATAATTAAGTGATAGTTTTTGAGAACCATGTCCTTAAGTTTTCAAGCCATGATTACTATAATCGATTGTAGCTATAAACAATCATGATATCCTTCTTCTTCCTGGCCCTCTTTTACCACAGATGTTCCCTCGGAGAACAGATTTCAGAAGGCGGTATTTGCTTTCATTTCTCATAATATTTCCAAAATATTCAAGTTTTCTTCTGTTGATTGTGTTAATTACTTCTAGATCTTTCTTCAGTCGTTCCATCACTGTTCTGTTAGTCACTCTGTCTACACATGAGATTCTCAACACTCCTATAGAGCCACATTTTGAAGGTGTCAAATCTTTTTTGTGTTGCCTCGGTTAGTGTCCATGCTTCCATTTCATAGAAAAGTATTGAGAAATTATAGCACCAGATGAGTCTGATTTTGATATGGATGTTGAGATTATGACTTTTTAACAGTTTAACCATTTGTTTGAGGGCAGCCCTTGCTTTCTCTATTCTGCACCTTACCTCCTGTAAATGATCACAGTCTTAATTGATTATGGTTCCCAGGTACGTGAATTGTGATATCCTTTCTATTTGTTGACCATTATGTCAACATTATGTCGTACCTTCCAACTGCTTCTTTATTAATGTTAATTCTAAGCTGTAATGACTGCTGACGTCACTTATTTCATTCAATTAGTTCTTTTAAACTGTTCATGTTGTCAGAAAATATTACAGTATTATCTGTGTATGAAATGTTCGAATGCTTTCCATTCACATGTCTTCCTTGAAGATTTCTTGTGAGTAGAGATTGAAAGTGGCGAAACAGCCTTACCTAATGCCTCGAAGAATGTTGACTGTGCCGGTTTGTTTCTCCACACTGATCCTAGCAGCAGCTGACTGATTCCAACAGAGGTTCCAGATGATCCTAAGATCTTCATCATCCATCTCTCTATTATTGAAGACTTCCTTCATCATGATAATTCCTTCTGTCTATGATAATTTTAGTTGATGATTAGTTTTACTAGCTTAAAAACATATAATTTGTGTACTTTATAAAATAGTTGTGATATTTTAGCGTTCCAGTGAAAAGCGTTCACTGGAAAAAAAATGAAATATAAGTTCTCATTAACTTGAGCATGTTAATGTTTTTAAGCTGATAAAGGGAATAAAAATGACTGTCCAAAATGAAATCACTTTCAGAAAATGTTCTCCAAGCACAAAGTGTTAAATTGGATGTAAGTGTGGTGCTAAAAACAAACTAGCCTATCACTGAATGCGAATGGGACTGCTGTTGTACAGTCGACAGGGCACTTCACTGAAACTGCCCTATACACAGGCTCAGGTCTATCTACTGTTGGCTTTTACCATGTCTTATGTTGGTTTTCATCTTTATTAGTTCGGACTAAAGTAGATATTAAGTTAGAAAAAACTTCCTTTGTATTTTATTTACTTTGCCTACAAAATTAATATTATTTTAATTTCATTCAAAGAAAATGTACTTTTCCAATTTCCAATATATTTTCTTTTAAATTTTTACAAAACACGGCAAATATGAAGTGAAGAACATATGTTTAAGAAATGAGAATAATTTTTGTTTTGGTTAGTTGTCCTTAAACTGAAGTTACTAGTCAGTTTGAGTACTTCATTTGAAAACAAGTTTAGGATTACTTGTTTAATAAAAATTAATTATATCTGAAATTAATCAACATTATTATTTAACTTATGATTATTAGTAATCTAATTTTTATTGTTACTAATTTTATGTTTTACGTATTAATTTTTTTTAGAACAAATTTGTATAGAAAGTTAATTGTATCTCTTAGTGCTTGTCAAGTGCCTTATTTACCAACACTGTTATTTTTAAGAAATTGAAATATAACGTATATATTTGTTTATTTATCAAATTTACCTGTTTTTTACTAATATTTCTATATGTATCAGTGCTCTTTTTAAAGAAGACAATGGAATGATAGGAGGCATGGCGGTGGAATGTGGTTTCCCTATAGCCACGACCTCCTTAAACGTCATTATGCCATTGTGAGCTGAATTGCACATATACTATAAGTAATTTTGTGTAATGTAATTTGGTTTTTTCAAGCTGAACAGGTATAGTGTAACAAATTCACCGAAGAATGAACCAAGTATATGGTGGTATTTTATAAGTAGTTTTTTTCGACCTGAGTAAGGACAGTGCAGTGTAAATTTACCAAAGAATGAGTCAACTGTATGGTAAATATTTTATAAGTGATGGTTTCTTGTGATTAACACAAATATTTAAAGAAGGTCAGATCTGTATTTACGTTGAAGGGAGACAAGTATGTAAATCTGTTGCAGCAAAAGATATTGTTAAATAAGCTAAAAGTTTCAAGGTCATCTAGTTACACAGAATCATAACAAAACCTTTATGCTACAATAAAAGCTACTTGTGTTTCTGATGATCTACTTAAGAATGCCAAATGGCATCAGCATTGATATTCCACAACCGTTATGGTGCATCTTTTGAAATCAACTGTAACTGAATGCAAGAAATAATAAATCTAATAAACAGATGTACAAAAAAAATGTTTTTTTTTCACCAGACCGTATGGTTAATAAAACTTAATGAAACCAAATCAATAGACATTAATTTCACTAGTAAAAAATTCAATACTACCACATATCATGAAATAAACAAGTCCTGAAACCCATTTGGCTCTATGGTAACCAGTAATGGGGATGTGTTAAAAAAGTAAACATAAATTATTCAGCGATGTCAAAAAAGTTTTGCAAATCATGATGGTACATTTGTAATTCTCCATCGGGACACTTTTACCATGAAAAAAAGGCTGAAGTATCACATTGAGGAGGCGTCTAGTACTTAGTAAAAAAGGATTATACAGACAACTCGAGAGGACAAACCTTTTGAACTTGCACTGTAGATATCACAGACTGGAAAGGCTGATGGGTTAACCTGGACTACATTTATTGTACTCGTCAATTGAAAACTGATTAGTTTTGTAACTAGATTCAGTAAAAATAAAAAGAAACAATAATGGCAGTGGTTGCACTCAGACTTGCCAAATAAAGTGAAAATGTCACTTCAGCAATAGTAAAGTTATGAACAACTATGTAAATTTTAGAGATTTTAATCTCCTAGCAATGGGGAAAACAAAATACTTTAAACTAATATACATATTTGTTTCTTTTATTAATGTGTGTGTGTTAAAAAATATATTTTGAATAAATATGAAAATTCCAAATTTCGGTAAACTGAAGTAATCCAACTTCTGAAACACCTATTATGTAACAGCAATTCAAAACATTTTTTTATTAAAATTGAATAAGTGGTCTTTTAAAATGTCTTAAATAAATAAAACATTGTTTATTTAAAAGATGTTTTTTCTGAAAATAATACTGGTAGTTCAAAATCATTTTTTAATAAAACCGAACAGTAATCATTCAAAAACATGTATTTTTTTAAAGATCAGTTATTTGGTTAGTGATCTTGAAACATTTATTGTGCAACATTGATAATTCAAAATATTTATTATCATCCAACAATAGTAATTTAAAACACATATTACTAAGACATTTGTTGTTTAAAACCAATTAGTTACCTTAAATTAACTAACAATGGTAATTTAAAACAGCCATTATTATTATATAAATATATTTAGAACATTTTTTACTAGAACATTATTTGCCCATCAATTAGTTATATTAAATTATATAACTGGTAATTAAAACAACCATTATTATCCAACAACTGTAATTTATAATATTATTTGTCCATTAAAACATCAATTAGTTAAATTATCTAACAATGGTCATTTGAAACAGCAGTTATTATCTTACAACTGTATTTAGAACATTTTTTACTAGAACATTATTTGTCAATTAAAACATCAATTAGTTAACTCAACAATGACTTTTAAAATATTCATTACCTGACCAGTAATTTTAAGCATCTGTTATTATGTAACAATAGTAGATTTAAAACATCTTAATTACTGAAACATTATTTACATCCATTGTTAATTATTTGTTTATAACCATCTAACATTGGTCATTCAAAAGGTAATCTATTACTAGAACATTAGTTGTCAGTTAAAATAACAATTAGTTATTTCAACAGTGATCTTTGAAACATTTATTATCTAACATTGGTAATTTGAAACAGCTACTACTATCCAACAACTGTAGTATTACTAGAACATTTGTCATTTCAAACATCAAATAGTTATCTTAAAAATGACCTTTGGAACATTTATCATCTACAATTGTTGAAACATAAAATGCTTATAGGAACATAAATAATTTCTAACTTATTACATTATTATTGTAACTAATATCTAAAAATCTGACTATTTTTAATGCTTAAATAAAGAATGCCATTAAAGTATACATAAATTAAGTAGATGAAATGTATATCAGAATTTTAAATGGAAAGGAGAAAATATTTGACTTATGAAGCTGAGAAAAAAAGGTTAAACAAAAATGTTTCTGTTAATTGATTTGTAACTTGTAGATAGCAATAAAAAAAACATGAAAACCACTAAAAATTAATAAGTGTACATAAACAAATAAGTTAATTAGAAAATGATTATAACCGACAAACAGTAAATTCATAAACAAAACTACTGAAAACAATAGGGTTATACGTCAGAAGAGAGGTAAGTGTGATCAGATGAAGGTAAGTGTGACCAAAGAAAAAACAGGTTGTATTGGCATTGTGACAGGAAATGGCAATGTTTAGAGGTGAAAAACCACCCTGTTAAATTAAAAAATTAGTCAATGAATACCAATTTATCGTTGTGAACAATTAACTTCGCTTTACAAATTGTAAGATCATATTGAAAATATACATTGGAGGAAAATGGCATTTACAAATCATTTTTTAACCTTCAGAATTCGCCAGCTCATGACGGGGAGTCACTGAATCTTATGTTTAATGGATTACAACTGTAATGCCTTTATACAGAGAATATTAATCCTTTAGAGGTATGTTAATCTGAGTAGTCATATACTTGCTACCATTGTAGAAGCAATTTTCTCCCTTAACAATAGGAAATTTACACAGTTGTATGGAAAGTTTTATAATTTTTAACAATTTGATGTTTTTATGTATTGCTTTTGATTAGCTAGACTAATACACA
Organism: Callitettix versicolor; assembly: GCA_022606455.1. NCBI lineage: Eukaryota > Metazoa > Arthropoda > Insecta > Hemiptera > Cercopidae > Callitettix > Callitettix versicolor. The sequence continues at coordinate 55,827,008 of CM040185.1, forward strand.
ATTACTACTGGCTTTGCATAATGACACAAAGAAACCTTCATTGAGCCTGTATTGAAACCAGAAAAATGGATTTGTGGGCACAAAAAAATATCTTTTTTAAATGCATAAATTGCAGTACGTATCTGTGAAACATTAATACAGTTTTCTTGTACTAAGATAGGAAAATCAAATATTACACTACATTATCAATCTCATAACTGTTAGATTATCATAATCTCATACACTGTTTCATAACAATCTCTAACATTATCAATCTCTAAATCTTTTTTTTACTTTTGAATTCTGATCAATCCTCTGTTCAATTATTTGAAGATATTGATTTTCAAAACAATTATTAATCAGGTAATTAATGTTTTACTGTCTGCTGAACAAGACAAAACTGGAAAATTTAAACTGTGATTCAGGACTCGTTTACATGTCAGTAAATCTGTTGAGCTGAGTATTGTATATTATCTTCAACTGGTAAAGGACCGGCACCTCACTTGGATGATTACTCCGTTAATCTGTAGAAAAATATACAGCAAAATTTGTCAATGTCAAAACTAGTGGCAACCCTCAATAAATCCTTCACACAATTTGTTTTTAATTATGAATATCAATAATTTCTTTGATACTTTAATATAATGTAATGTTATCACGATGAAGGATTTTTAGATTCTTTGAGTAAATCCCTTATAAATACATTGAAATCAGAAAAGTGGATTTATGGGCACAAGTTTTTTAAGTGCATAAATTGCAGTATGTGCGTGTAAAACACAGGCCCATACATGTCCATCCATCTGTCAGTAATGCAACTCTTTGAACATTAGAGGAAGTACTTGCAGATAAGGACATTGTGATACTCACAGATAGCCAGGCGGTAATAAAGGCTCTTAGCTCTATAGAATTCTCATACAAATCGGTATGGGATTCCTTCCGCTCTCTGTGTCCTGTCAAATGCTAATATGGTGCATTGAGGGAAATAAGAGAGCAGACCTGATGGCCAAAAGAGGAGCTACTGATCGACTTGTGGGACCAGAGCCCGTGTGCAGGATTAGTCACACAACTGCGAGAGGTGCAGTAAATACATGGGCTAGGGAAGAACACCAAGCGATGGAAGCAATTCCCTGGTCAACAATTGGGGAAACACTTCTAGGGATCAGACCCTGTACTGACAAGGTTGTTCAGTTTAACAGGTCACTGAGGCAGTTTATCGCCATGATCACTGGGCACGCAACGTCCGGAGTCATCTACATAAGGTGAGATTGTTACAAACTTTGCCTGAGTGTTGCCTGTGGCGGGCAGGGAGTTGAAACTGAAGCACATATACTCCAAGAGTGTGAGGTTCTGGAAGTCAAAAGAAGAAGACTCTTTGGATCTCAACAATCAGACCAGAAGTTCAACAAGGACACCTTGTACAAGATTCTGGAGCTTGTCAAGGGCACTGGAGTTGGTTTGAGGTGGAGTAAAAGGGGAACACAAAAATCTTATAGCTGACATATCAGGGGACTACAGAGCCTCAGTTAAGACCCTAGGGAAAAATGCAATTCTTGCTCGTAATTGAAAAACAAAAGTCTTTATAGTGACTCAAATACAGGAAAAATTAAAGGTTGATGACAAAAAATATTTGGGGGTAAAATATTTTTATCTAGTATGGAATATCATTTGAAACTATATGTGATACTGATTCCGAATGTATAGTATAAACTCTTTTTGCACACAAAGAGTTTAGAGCCACCAGACCTTTCCACATAATGAAGTTTTCACATCCTCCTTTGAATGTTAGGTTAGAAAACCTCAAAAAAATTATGAACCAAGATTTGATTAAAGCAAAAAAACATGTTTATCATGGGATTCAACATGTTTTTGAATGTTTTCAAGTATCTTTTGAAAAGTTCACCCAATGTTTTATCATTCAAGATTTTTTGGTGGTAGTTATATTAATACTGAAGTAGGACAGACAAATTTCATGTAGAATGTAAGTTTTGTTTTTGTCCATCACAAAAAATAGTGGTTGTACTGAAACTTTACCCAATCGTGTAGTCGGACTGGACAGAGCTAGCGAAAAGTGGTTTTCGCAGTATTGTTGTTAAAAATAGATGCTACCATTCACCATAGGCGTAATTTGGTAGGAACAAAATGGGAAGTTGCCCATTCCACTATTTTAAAAGATTTTTAAATTGTATAAATATATAAATACAAGTTTGTAGGCGTATTTTACTGTTATTTTGCTTAGAAATGAACTCATTTCTAGTATGGCTTGTTCTTTAAGTCAAAAAATTCATAATTGATTTTAATAGGAAATATTATCATAAACATTTTTTTTCAATTCAATATAAAATATTTTTATTCAATATTTAAAATTATTGGTAAAAATTTGTGAAGGTATAAAGTGAAACATCACAATTTACCCCATATTTTAACGTCTGACTGCCTATGTTTTGCATTAAATATGTTTATAATATTGTGTACCCCATCACTTTCTAAGTGCCAAAAGCAGTTTACAGGGATGAAAAGTCAATGCTGCAACACAATTATAAGAAATAAAAAACAATAATGTATGTCTCAGGTATTGGTGAATATCACTAGGTGTTGCCATAAATTGAAACAGGGTTGTTTAAAACACTGTTCTCTCAAAATCATGTTTTTCCATCACTGTGTACAATTTTAAGACATTTCTTAACCATACATTTTAATTTTTTAATAAGTTGTACATATATATGGCTACAGTATGAACTACAGGTAGTAGGCCTACCAATTGATTAAAATGTTTTTTTTTGTTTTAATGATTTTTTTGCCAAAAAAATTTTTCAGAAAAAAACAACTATATCATTTTGTTAATTTTTGGTCCAAATTATTACTTCATTACTACTTCATCCTGAAGGTACTTAAATATAAATTAATATCCCTTTTTTGATGCTCGTATCAGCTGGAATCATGTCAATGCGTTTTAAGTAGTATTGGCCAAAAAACAGTTTTTAAAATATTTTGCTGTCATCCTTACCACTCCAATCAAAATGCTGAATTCACAGAAATGCTATTTGCTTATTTTGAACTGCATGCACACACTTAAGTATGCAACAAACTGTATTGTGAACTTGGTGGAATGTATGTTTAGAGAGAAACGGAAAATCCAGTATGGTTAAATATGCCTTGAAGAGACACGGAAACATCCAACTTTTCATTTAGAAAAAAAAGGAACTTGGGTTTTGTATGCCAACTAGAGGACAAAAAAAAAATCAGTCAATGGAGTAAAACAACTTTTTTCTTAAAAAAAAACAAAATGAATGGATTAGTAATGAGTTTTTCTCTATGTGGTTATTTTTTTTGTATAGCAATGAATATGCACCTAGTATATCATTGTTTTATTGTCAGATGTTGGTTTTTTCTTAATATTTATAGTATATCCAAATTTCTACATACTCTGATCAGTCCAATCCTTAATTAGTCGATTTAAATATAGTTTCACTGAGTAATCCAATCAAAAATCATTTGTACAATCTATTTTTAGTCTTAACAAATTCTTTAAAAAAACCTAGGTTAACCCAGTGATATCAGTAGGCTGAATAGCTGCTTAAACCACCATCACACATCTATTTCATAAAATTATTATTTCTATAAAATAAATAATACTTACATACTTTGTAGTTTTGTTATATAAAAAGCTTGTGTTAATGCTCATTGTCAAGATGTCACTTAAATTCATTTACAAATTTTAATATAAACACAAATATCTTCTATAATCAAATGTATTGTCTGTATGACGTCTGCCACAGAAATGTTGTACAAAGCGATTTGTATTTACTGGTAAGCTATATAAAACCTGTAATTGAACATCGCATGCAGTACAGTAAAGACAATCGTCCCTTTTGTCTAAAAATATTTTGTTTAGTTCAATAATCTCTGGAACTGGTTCACATTGATCATACAATAGTTCTTCTAATTCCAAAAAGCAATTTTCATTCTTGTCCAGAAAATCATCTCTCTCTTCTTCGAAGCTACTTTTATTTTTTTCATGTGGAGCACCATTGAAGTGCTTTAAGAACTCAGTTATAGTATTAGTAGGATTATAGGAAGGCTGAAGCTGAGCTACACACAAAGTGCAATAAAAATAAACCCCACATTTTTGTATAAACTGTTTGTTATCTTGAATAACATGTGGAATATGTTCATCATTCACTATTTTTTTCAAGTGTAAAATACTCTTTTTATTCGTGTACCAATTGCCAGTCTTTTTGCTTTCTAAATTTCTGTACTTTAAATACATGTTGTTTACCTTCAAAATGCTGAGAAAATTGCATTATATTACAAGTACTGTATATACTCTGAAGTTGAAAATCACATAATGTACAATAAAAATAGTCCCCAAGTGTCTCTATAAACTGTTTGTTTTCTTTGATAAACTGTGGGACAGGTTGATAATTCAACAGTTTTTCCAACAGTAAAAAGCTTTGTTCATTCTTGTACCAAATATCATTCTGTTCGTCAATGAAATTCTCCATGTGAAATTTATGTCGGCGACCATTTAAGTGTTGATAAAATTGTAGTAAATTACTATTGCGTGAAACTTGCATTTGAACATCACATAAAACGCAATAAAAATAGTTCCCAAGATTATCTATAAACTGTATGTTTTCTTCAATAATCCGTGGAAGAGGTTCATGACGCAATAGTTCTTTCAACAATGAAAAGCTTTTTTCACGCCTGTACAAAATGAAATCCTGGGAGTTGTAGATCATCATTGAAGATGTCAAATAGTCTGTAATAAATAAGTCACAACAATTAATTAAATATTGTACAGGTCTCTAAAATTCTAAAATATACTGCATAACCTTAGACTCAAGTTATTGACGGTTTCTGTTCCAAAATCTTTTGGATAAGACCTACTGATGAAATTTGGGACAGTAATTAGGAAATAGCTCAAGGAACAAAAGTTATATAGCTGTGCATTTTTTTTGTATTCATAAGGTGAAAAAAACCTATTGGTGAAGTGAGCGGTAGGGGCATTTTGTCATGTTCTGAAAAATATGTCGGTTACTGTACTTTTATATTTATTTATTAAATTTTTTAGTATTTATTTGTTAAGCTTTTTATTTCAATTTTATTATTCCTTTTTGTCAATGTGTGTAATAAATAGTCTTACTTTGCAGGAGTAATTAAAGTATTTCTGCACTTTTTGATGATTTTCAGACGTTATGATTGCTCTTTGTTACCTGGTAGTGTTCATGTGCACTATTACAATATCATAATCATTCAAATTTCAACTCACAATGTTTTTACAGACAACCTAGCAACAACACAACTCAGACATCCAACACTTCTAGGAGTGAAAAACCCAGTGGCGCCCAAACTCAACAATGACACCAACTCTCCATTCACAAGCCAAATCTTGCCAACTGGAGGACTGCACAGCTCAGGGTAATACAACAGTTTGTTCCAGATGTACCAAAACCTTCCACAATTTATGCATCAGATGGCATGACATTAGCACTCCTGGAGCGATCCACACCTGCCCAACTGCTACCAGTATCACTTCTACTACTGCCACCCAGGACCTTCTCCAGTCACTGGTCAAGATGCTAAAAACACCTTCCACACAACCAACACCTTACGCTACCTGACTTCTCTGGCTACGAACTTACTGACCCTCAGAGATTCATTACAGACTGTAAGAAAATCTTTGTCAATATTATGTTGTAATATATAATGGAAGAGGACACAAAACTACTCACCACCTTCAGCTTAATTGATGGCAGACACTACCAGTTTCCTGTAATGCCTTTCAGACTTAAAATAATATATCTAGTACTTTTCAATGTCTAATGTCACAGGAAGTTCTTGCTGGTTGAAACTTAGACACATGTATTGAATACCTGGACAACATTATCGTCTTCTCCTAAGACAGGGAAAACCACTATAACCACATTGAGCACATGAAAGAACAACTAGAGCTATAAGGCCTCACATTTATTATTTAGTTATTTATTATTATATAGTTATTTTGGGAAGAAGCAACTAAATTACTTTGGTCACACAATCACAAGCAAAGGAAACCAACTTCAAGAGCAACATGTCCAAGTTATCTAGAATGCTAGCACTTTCAAGGTCCAGAAAAGAAGCTAACCTGATCATCGGAGTTTGCAATTGGCTGCGAGAATATGTAGCAGCTGAGACAATTGTCCCTATCACTGACACCACAGCAACCAAAAAGGCCTTCAAATGGACCGAAGCTGCAGAAAATGCCTTTCAAGGTACCAAAAAGAAACTAAAAGAACCACCGATGCTCAGTTGCTGGTACACTTTATTACATGCATGAAAGCATGTACAAAATATAAAAGCACAGAAAGTACAACAAAAATCAAAAATAAAGTAACCCACATAATGTCAAAACTGCTACCACAAAAAAGTAGAAAACATGTTTTTGATCACTAAAAAAATATAAAACCTTTAAAAAAATACTGAAGACCAACCTGACATAGTTATTGGGTGAAGAGCCTAACTGACATAGTTTTCAGGTAAAAAACCTATTTAATTAAAGGGAGTCCATTTTGACAACTTTACTTTGATGTAATTGATAATGCTCATGAGCATAATTCAGTGCACAAAATCTAGCATGTTTTATGCAATGTAAACAACAATGAAATCACAAAACAGCAGTTCCATTAAAACAGCCTAAAATTGTAAACAATCTTTAAACAAATTATTTTCTACTGGTGAATTAATTGGATAGTAAGGTATGTAATAAAAGAAAAAAATATTTAAAAATCACTATTTGAAAAGACAACTTACACTGCATAAATATCCTTATTGGTGAATAAAAATTCTAAATTCTAGACAATAATACAGGCCTGTAGACAAAACTGTATCTATCTTAATCTACCAAGTATATTTGATAAAAAGCAGACAAAATTGCAATTTGTACAATAAATGAATACCACACTACCTTTGTCTAGCTGGGTTTATAAAAGACAAAAATGTGTGAATATTAATATATTAATAACAATACATTGCTTAAAAGCTTTGTCACAACAAAATTTAATGACTTACCCTTTCCCTAAGGTCTGTTTAACTGATTCCTGTGTTTATGATGCTTACATAATTTTAATCAAGGTCATTATCAATTTTAAGATCACAATATTTTTAGTTTACAAAACAGTTGAACTGTTTGAAAAACAAGTCTCAGTTATTCATAATTTCATAACAATACAGTATGATGGTTATAGTTGATGGATAAATTTTTATTTAATTTAGTTTCCCACAAAGTTTATGTTGCACTACACAATTACTACCGGAATAGAGTAAGTAGACTGATATCTTCACTGATCAAACTACAGTAAAAAAGTGATTGAAATTTGAGGGACTTTACAGGAAGCATAATTTGTGTTTAAGTTTCACTTCCGGTGGAAAAATTCCTACTGATATTGTGATCGCAGTAGATAAACGTAGATTCATTCAAAAACTAAATAATATAGTATTTTAGCAGGATCGTTTCCGATTTTAGTAGTTAATAAAAGAACAAGTAAAATGGTACCAAAGAGATAAGCAAAGGCATCGCTTATTTAGCGGTTCAAACAAGTCGATTCAGTCACAACAAAGGAAGAATGGGTTGGAGGGGAGTGTAAACATGCATGTGCGTGTCCAGTTGTATCATTCGACCCAACTATTTAGTCATCTACCAATATTCTAATATCGCAAAACAGTAATAACTATTAACTGCCTTTAATAACTAGGGTAGTGGTCCTGCCTACTCTATGTAGGACAGGAATGGCTTTTTTTTTTTTTTTTTTTTTTTTTTTTTTTTGGTGTTTAACGTCCGACTATTGTGCACACTTGGGCTAATGCAGACGATGGGATGATTTATATAGCGTATGAAAATGCCAAGTCCTCGCCGGGAATCGAACCTGGATCTTCGGGGGTGAAAGCCTAGTACGCTATCCACTAGGCGGCTTTGGAATGGCTTATCGAATGGTATTTTCGTATTTTATAATTTTTAAAAAATAATTAGTTGAATTTTCATTAAATACATATGAGTAAAAGTAATTCATTGAAATCAAAGGTCAGCTAACAAAGTGCATTCACAATAAATTTTACGGGTTGTTTTCATTTTCCTAATCCACTAACTTGGAGACTTAAGTTTTTCTTCTTCTTCGATCAAACGAAATTAATCCAAATATATAGATTTTTGTGACGTGCATTGTATTTATCGAGGGGTGACAGGATTATGATTAGTTTGCTAGAACCCTCTTTTACACACAAGTTTAAATCTAGTTACTGGAATATTGTTTGCACTTTCGTATGTTATGTCGATCCCCTATCTTCATTAATCAAACTGTCATAAAATAAAAACGTTTACTTTAATCCCCCCCATACATGAGCAACGTACTCATTATTCCTTTGAGACCATATTGAAAATACAACTGTTTGGCAGTCTCAAATTAAACATTATAAATATATATATAATTCATGATTTAACCCGCTTTAGATTGATTTTTTTCATGGTATATTTGGAGTGTACAGTATGACGTGGTTTAGTTTCGCACGACATTCTGATGAAACTTTGTAATTATAATCATAAATGCAGATTTTAAAAAGCATAGTTTCAGGCCAATAATACCATAATTTTCTTATTACCAGTAGGTAGTCTACCGTAAATTCTACTTGTTACACTAAACCATTGACTAAACGAAATTTCATATAGCAACAGTAAAGGTACATTCTAAATGTTTTTGGAAGTACACGGATTTTTCTCGTGCTCCTTTGCTCTGTCCTCACCACAGATTACAGCGTAGAACAACCCCGCAAGGCACGCTTTCACCTAAACTGTGTCAACAATATTATCTTCTACAACGCATTTTTCAGAATCAGCTGATGCTATTCTATATTCTATATTCATAATAGGGATGGGCATTTCTGCTATTTTTACAAAATATCAACGAAATGTTTGTTGAAGAAAAAAAAATTTTTGGGAAAGCAGTTGGAAAAAAACAGGTTTAGAAAACTGAAACTCGAAGTTGTATTAGCAGCTAAAACATAAGCACAAACGTTCAGTTTTCTAAGACTACTTTTTCATTCCCATTACCACTATGTCCTTAACTGTTTTTGGGTGTAAAGCATTCACAAAAAAATAATCCTTATAAGTGTAGTAATAATTAAATTACATTCTCAAAACGTAATATATAGTATGCCATTTTATATTTACAAAATGCAATGAATTTCTAATAGAAGCATTCTTTTTTTTCTTACTTAAAATTAAATAGTCCTTTGCATATTTACTGAAATTCAAACAATTTAGAATATTTTTAGTTGGTTAAAAAATATTGATGATTGATAATAAATATAAAAAATACGTTTAAATAAAATTAGGTTATGTATTTACAAAATGTGAGTTGTTACTGTCATATTTTTATTTGGGAGAAAGTAGGTTTTCACTTTTCAACATTGAAAAAAGTAACCTTAATAAGTACAATATAGTAATAAGAAGATAGGCCAAATGTGTTAAATAAAATTAGCTCTATATAGTTACAAAATTATAGGTTATTAACATTAGGTTATTATAGGTTAATGATAGGTTATTAACATTAGCATTAGCAAAAAAATAAGTTTTCTATTTTTCAACACAGAAAAAATATAAACTTCATTGTAATAACATATTTAACAAAATAAACGTTTTTAAAGAAAATTTTAGAAAAAGTACTACAATAACCTAAAATTATTCAAGATATATACAAGAGTAGATATGGTGAATTTTAAAAAGTCTACACATCCAATAAATAATTAAAAACTATGCACTTAATTCTAAAAACATAAAAAAAGTAAAAGAAAACTTTCAAAATTGTCCACTAAATATTTTTAAATTTCTAAACACAAAGTAAACTACGGAGAAAAACTAATATAAAACACAATTGTGGTTGTTTTTACAGTTTAAAAAATGTTTGAACAACAAATTTTACATTTAAAACTTTCAAACAACTCGCAACAAAATAGAGATAAACTTTGACAACGCCCAAACAGTTCTTACTTCACTACGTTGCAACAAGAAACTTTGAAATAGAGGGAAAAAAGTATAGCAGGTTAAAGAAAACAGTATAGCGTTTGCAGGAAAACAGTTATCAGGAAAAAAGTTTTAGCGCTTGCGGCAACGTTCGAATATAACGTATGTGTTGGGGAAGTCCAAACTGTTGTTCCTTGTTTAACAAATCACGAACCAGTCCAAATCAAACTGCTTGTTTCCGTTTGGAAAAGCAGTTTGTTTTTCGTATATAGGAAAACAGTTTGTTTTAACAGTTTGGTGTTTTCTTACCCACCTCTAATTCATAATTCATTATTATTAATCTGAGGCTTGAGGAACTTTAGTGTTAGTGATTACTACAGAAAACATCTAAACATTTACTTTGAATTTAAATAGACTGCATTACTACTGTATAAAATGCTATAGCCGCGTAAACATATTATTAAGAGTTATTACAGAATTTGACTGATTTAATATTATTTTACGTTTTTAATTTAGTAATTCGTTAAGTATAAGAAGATAAACTCACAAGAATATTTCCAGTATTTATTAAGTATTTATAAACAGTGATTTTACAAAATTATATTGTATTCTTTAATTTGTATTTAGTTCAATTGTATTTAAATGATTAGGATTATGACCTATTCTTCCCATCAGTGGTCTATCCACTCACCTGATAAAGGCTACTGCGGTTTCGAAACTATCGTTTCATGTTCAGGCCGTTATACAAAATGTTAAATTCCTCTGTCGAGGTCGTTACAAAGTCAAACCTCGGATTGTCAAAGGGGGATTTAAAATTTTGTATAACGGCCTGAATATGAAAGGATAGAGTTTCGAAACTGCCGTGGCCTGTATGAGATGAGTGGATAGACGTTATGTTATTGTGACGGATATAATGCAGTTGTTGCTTTGTAGAACTAGTGAATTCTTTGCTTATACAGTGGTACCCCGTTGTATGATATGACCATTGTCCAGGTCGACTATAGCCAAGGTACCACTGTATATGCAAAGAATTCACCAAAACTACAAAGCAATGGCTGCATAATATCTGCCACAATAACATTTACTACAAGGTTAGTAATTACTTTAATTAAACAGGATTTTCACCCATCATCCGTGTCAGTTACATTCACCTCGCAACAGCCGTGTCAATTAGGTTATGGAGTATTCTTTTAAAAAAATGAACATTTTTTATCACCCAACACCGTGTTAGGTCTAATTACCATGTCAGTTTGGTTATGGGGTATTCTTTTTTTAAAAAATACAGGTTTTATATCACCCAAAAAATGTGTTACATGTTTTTTTATTGTTTTACCGATCCATAACACAATTACTGTCTTTCGTGCGGTAGCAAATTTGAGGTTATATTTGTCACTTTTATTTTCGATTTTTATTGTACTTCTCGTGGTTCCGCACTTTTATATTTTGGAGTATTGCTTTTGGGCATGTAATAAAATGTTTTAATAAAAAAATATCGAAAAATGCAGGACAGGCTATACTACGTAATTACCTTAATAATGAAATCAATAGGAACTTTTTTTTTAAAAAAAGACTAGAACCTAACAAACACAGTTGTTCGTGAAACACTTTTCTAACACGGTTTTGTGACAAAACATTTGTTGTTGTTATTTTAAGGCGAAAAGCACATTGAGGCTATTATCGCCTCCCTAAATGTAAGTGTGAGAGTAACGTGTTTAAGCCATAAGTGTGTGTTGCAAGTTTAAGTGTGTTTTTTTTTAAGACTTGGGTAACACGATGGACGTCTAAATCCTCTTAATAGGTGCAGCTAGTCTGTACCCCCCCTGGAGGGTTATGACAAAACATTGCCTTTTGCTTGCGACCGTACATAAGAATATTGTTTGCAATGAAACATTAAAACACACATGATCACTATATAATAATATATTGTCATAATAATGTGGCATAGTAAATGTAGCATGCTTTATGCAAAGTAAACAGCAACGACCACAATATAATTCTGTTAAAAATGTCTTAAAATCATAATATTTCATAATAAATTTAATCTATTGTTGGTGAATATATCTTAACTCAATAATAAAGTACAAAATAAACACATTGCAAACATCATTACTTTACTAAAATTAGTGAAAATTCAGAAATATCAACCTTTTGTATTTTGAAGTTTGTTTACAATTTATTTTAGAGTCATTCTGTTTGCGATTCAGTCCTTTTGATGGCCAAGTGGTGCCTTGTTTGTTGTTTTATAACTAATAAATTTCTAATTAAAACATTAGAAACTTTTTTAAAGAATGACTTAAAACCTATCACAGTTTTGTGTGAAAGAAATACTGATAAAAAAAAAATTTATTCAGAATAACATATACTTTGATCAAAATTTAAAAAATGTTTTGGGAATGGTAATGGTATTCTTTCCTAGTACCAATTTTTGTGTGTTAAATATCCATACTTTAAGTTAGTTAATACTAATGGTGGTAAATATGACTTTTCAATACTGTTGTTATATTTTTTGTACCAAAGTACTTTGTTACGTAATAGTAATAATACAAAAAATATAAAGGGTGGAAACTATAACAAGTTTGAAAAAAATTGAAAATAAAAATGACCTGTGTAATCTATAAATCTGTATTAATTAATAACAAAAACAATAGAAATTACAATAGAAAAAACTTAAGAACCTAACTACACAGTTTTGTATGAAAATATGAGTGACTTGCATAACCTAAAAATGACTACTGAGTGATAGTAGCTAACATGTTTATTTGTCATCACAAAAACAATTAATTAAATATGTGTAATTAATAATAAAAACACATGATTTTTTTTAATTACCTTAAGAACCTAACTAATATAATTTGTATAAAATTATTATTGTGAGAAAGTTATTAACCTTATAATAAAATTACTATCTTTGACTGTTAAAGCTACAAAGCAGCTGGATGAATATTACCTTGGTGGGTGACCGTGGTATAGTAAATCTTAATGCAATGTGAATGGCAGTGACATCATAAAATAGTTCCATTAAAAATTACATAAAACCATAACTTATTGTAAGAAATTTAATCTTCCACAAGTGAATAATCCTTAATTTAATAATGAAGCATGTAATAAAAAAAAAATTTTAAAACTCATTTATTTTAGACTTGAAATGTTATAAACACTGTAATGAGAACAAGGGATTAGCTGAAGTATTAATAACTGGATCTCGAGCCCATGACCTTGAGGTGCACAAAGATCCAGCAGACTTACCGGTGCCTAAACCATATTGACCACTGAGCTTTCGTTGAATAAATTTGAGCCTACTAAATGTAACTTACAGACCAGAAAGTGTCACCGTGAAAAGCTTATATTATTTAAGTAAACTGTTGGAGATTTTATTGACAAATTGAAAAATTGAATATGTAGTGATTTTTTAAAATTTAGCCTTGCTCAATAAGGAGCTGACTGTATTAGCAGTAGTTAAAATTGTTCAAGTAACTATACAATCGTTATACGATATTTTTATTGCATGCTTGTTTTTAAGTAAGAAAACTGTCATGACAGATCAACTTGATATTACTGTATATAGTATAACACCCATACAGATACCATCCTAGGGATCTGTTTGGCATAATGGTTACTGTATAACACAGAAATGAATTTACAGATAATCCATGTACTGTTTGCCTTGAAATAAATGTAGTTGATATCCTAACCACCAATAACTATAGATCTAAATGGGTCACAGTGTAATAACAATCATATAGGTAGAGTCAAATGTTTGTCAACCACAATAACTGGTTAAGAAGATTAATTAGCATATGTTAGAACTTAGATAACTAATTAGATTTTTTTTTAACTATTATCAGATATGATACTTTGTAGGAACAGATTCCATTTAAGCTTGTTAGGTTACATAAAATTTCCGTAATTTTGACATCTATTTTGTACTTTATTTTTTACAAACAGAAACTGTTCTTAGTTTATAAGCCTCATTTTCTATTACCACATATTATGTTAGTTAAAATCCTGGAAGTGACAAGTAGCTGAGTGGCTATGGTACTTGAGAAATTTGGCACTTAAGCAGTTGGTTTAACAGATTTATCCTGTTTAAAATGTAATGAAATAATTACCATTGAAAGAATAGGTTCTGAGCTTTCTGTATCATAATTTACATAATTCTGTATAACATGTATTTGGTTTGTTTTTAAATCAGTATAATGAAATCATAAAGAAACATACTAATTACAAACATTGTTAAAAAAGAAATATCTTTCAAAAAAAAAAAAAAAATTGTAATACTTTTTCTAGGGTTTATATTAGCAACTTTGAAAATAATATAGTTTTTCATGAATACTTCTGTTAATGGTATTTTTCTACTCCATATGGTTTGATGTTTGTGATATTTTTATTCTTTGGTTTATAGATGTACTAAACAATTTTGAAACATGACCATCTATTAATTCTTTTCTATTGTTTTCTTTTAACAAAAATAACACTAATGTTTTATTTTAAGGTCTTTTTCTATAAAATGGTTTATAATTGATGTTGTTTTGTTTTAATTTAAATATTTTGTTATGTTAGTATGTGTTTCCAGGAAATTTATACGAATAACTATTTTTCTTTTCTAACGTTCAAACTTAAATATTTTTTGTGTCATTTAATTTACAAAATTTAAAAACGTTTGTATATTCCGAAAAAAAAACAATTTCTTTATTATTTTTTTAGAATTCAGAGTTAATATTTTGAAGTAGCAAGTTATATTTTTCTTCTTAACCAAGGTGATAACTGTTCAAAAAATATAAGATCTTAATTTTTTCCACAATCAGTATGTTCTTTAGTTCAAAACAATGACATAAGTTTCACACTTATAGGTTTTATAGACAGAAATTATAATTTTTACTGAATTTCAGACTAAACTATGCACAATACTAAAATAGAGGGATGCTTTTTATTTTATACACTGCTACTTCTAGGGTTAAAACATCAAATTTTTAAATAAGTATGATTTGATAATAGATAATTTTATATTTTAGATAAACATATTAATCTATCCAAATTGATATTACAGATTGAAAAACAATGGAGAGTAAAAAAAGTCTTCCTTTTGGATTAAAAATCAAAGCAGAACCGGGAACTTCTGAAAATCCAGTTTCTCAAAGACTACCATCATTAAGGCCTCCAAGAGATCTGTCGTTATCAGCATTTGGTCAGAGGTTGCCACCAAACTTAATTGGTAACCAGTCTAAAAGCAAAAAAATTTATGTTCCCAATTTAAACGTTCAACGAAATAAATTAACTGAGTAAGTATAGTCTGTCATATTTTTTTAAACAAAGTTAGTAAAGGCTAGTGCGACCACCAATATCGAATTTTTGGTAGTAGAGAATAGCATGATTACTTATATCCAAGATTTTTTTTTTGAATGTAAGTTATTCTGAATATATGATGAACATTTTTTGTGAGAAATCGAAAATTGTTGCTGTGGAACAAATGGTATGGAAAAAAATTGCTACTTGTATGGAATAGGAAACAATTTGGAAAATTATTTTCATTGCTTGAAATATTAGATGAAATGTAATATTTTTTACTGAATAGTAGAAATATTACATAAACTATACTTTAGAATTTATATAATCACTGTTTATATCACTCTAATAGCAATTTTATTTATTTATTTATTTTTTTAATATTGTGCTCAGATATTTTTAACTAACAACAAATTATTTTTTTACGTGTAGTGGACTATTCCCTATCTTATTCCTGTTATATTATTAAACTAAATAAATACATAAATATTTAATGCAGTGCATTTAGCGAGTTTGCCACCAGCAGCACACAAGCGCAACCGGAAATCATCTTTTTTTAAACTTTCATGCAATGTACTTTCATATGAAACCATGTTATTTAGGTTTTCATGCAATACTATTTTTTTATAAAATTGTAAAAAAAACTGATGCCTAACTGACATGGTTGTTGGATTAAAAGGTCGGTAAATAATTTAATTAAATAGGATTCTTTATGCATAACCTTATCAGTTAGGTTCTTCACCTAACAACCGTGTCCTTTAGGTCATTCAGTTTTTTATCTTTAAAAAAAGTTTACATTGTTTTCATTACTATTAACACACATTTAATTAATCATTTCTGCTATGAAAAATACATTACCTACTTTCCATGCTAGTAATTTTGAGGTTATTAAATGTGAGTTATTTTTATTTTCAATTTTTTTGGAACTTCTGTAGTTTCCACAGTTAGTATATTTTGTATTTTTACTATTAAGCATGTTATAATGCATTTTAGTTAGGTCCTTATCGTTTTCATCAGAAATTTATTAATTATGAAACAGGGAATCAGTTGGCTGACAAAAGCAATGAATCACAGTACCAGGTATCCTCTGAAATAAATCATAAATACACATCAAAATAAAAAAAAGATTTACAATTTTAGTAAAATAAAAATAACATTTTGGAATAAAAACTAACAAAATTTAAAAAAATATTTAATAAAAGTAAAAAAAAGTAGTTTGAAGAATGGAAAAAATTCATCTAGAACAAGTACTATAGTGCTAATTTTTAAAATTGTCTTATATTACTTTGTTACCTTGAAAATAACTTAAATAAATGAAAACATGAATGTTTTCTCAAAATACATATGACGGTCAAAATGACCCCATGTTTTCCTTAACATAATAAAAAACATGTGTCCATATAGGTGTTAAAAAGAAATGGGGGAAGAAAAAAGTACATGCACACATTTGTTAGTCAGGAGTAGATGTGTGGACACTATATCACAAAAATTTGTACTATATCACAAAAATTGATAAATCTTATGTTTTTTCTGATATAAATCTAATGTTTCATACAAAGAAAGCAATTTTCAAAATCGCTATCTTTTTCCATACAGCTAGTAATTAAAAAAAAAAAATCATTATAGCAACAATTTTTAAGTTCCCACAAAAAAATTTTACCATGATATTCAGAATAGCATATATTTAAAAAATTCATATTCTTAGATAACGATAGCCATGTTATTCTCCACAATTATTTTTTTATATTATGAAATATGCTAGTTGAATGCTTTGTTAGTTCTATTTCAGATAAAGTCTACGATTTTTTTTACTGAATTGAAAAAATAATATACTAACCTAGTTATATTATATATATATATATGTAATAATATAATATTAATTAATTATATTAATATTAATTAATAATATAATAAAAATATACTAACCTAGTTATATTATCATATAGCACTCACTTAGCCACTGTTATTACACACTCTGACAATTTTGTTATAATTTTTTTTTTTTAATATTTTTAAAATGACATTTGATTACATGTGATAAACCATAACATTTGATTACATGTGTTTCCCCGCAGGGAGTGCAAGCCGCCTCGGTGGCCTAGTTAATAGCGTACTGGGCTTTTACCCCGAGGACCCGGGTTTGATTCCTGGCCAGGGCTTGGCATTTTCATACGCTATAAATCATTCCATCGTCAGTATTACCCCAAGTGTGCACAATAGTCGGATGTTAAAAAAAAAAAAATATATATATATTATAATAAATAAATATAATAAATTTTTACAATGTGCTTTTCGCCTTAAAATAACAACAAAAAAAAAGATTACATGTGTTACATTACATATTTATTTAATAAGTTCTAAGCGAGTAAGCCACCCCAAGCACAATTTACATTAACTGTTTCTAATTTCATATTTACATTTCACATACAACCATGTTAGTTGTTAATTAAAATTTTCCAAAAAAAGACTATAGTTTTTAGTAGAAAACATTTTAGTCTCGTTATTTGTTTTTAAATGTAGATGTCAAATCCAAAGGGTAGGAATTAATAACAAATTTCCAACAACCAGTTAGCCATTATAAGGAATGAATTGTGGATTAAAGTGGTCATCACAAGTAATTATCAACATACCTTAAAATGAAAAACGGGTTGTAAACCGTTAAACAGAATTTGGAATTGTAGCCCATAACAGAAATGCTAAAATGTAAGGTAATTTGGTTACTGAGTTTATTTTTTTAAATTATGCACTGCTTCATTCACTTCGGTGGATCCAGCCAGATTAAAAGTTGGGGGCTGACCCAAGGATAAATATGATGACTCATAAAATATTATAATTTTCGAATACTTTCATGCACATAACAGACCTACTAAGTACAGTACAGTGGGCCTAAGTACATACTGGATCTACTTCAACTAGATTTATTTCAGGGTAATAAATTAAATCTTCATGATAAAATCTAAAAATTGTTATTTATTATAGTACACATAGTTTTATTTTGGATAGTCCTTGTCACATTGAATACATAAAATTAAATATAGAAATTAACATAAATTAAAATTATAAAATAAATGAATGAAAATATATTGTATACACATTTTTACTAAGTTCATAGTTTAAATTGATAATTCACTTTAGGTAACAAAGTTTAACTTTCTAATTTCAACTTTGTAAATTTATCAACGATTTTGTTTGGGTTGATTTTCTGTGCTATTTCTCTGTTCAATCTTATGTTCATCGTGTCCACACATTTACTCCTGACTAACAAATATGTGCATATACTTTTTTCTTTCCCCTTTTCTTTTTATCACCTATATGGACACATGTTTTTTATTATGTTAAGGGAAACGTGATCATTTTGACATCATATGTATTCTGAGAAAACGTTCACATTTTCATTGTTTAAATTATTTTCAAGGTAACAAAATAATATAAGACAATTTTAAAAATAAGCACTGTAGTACTTGTTCTAGATGAATCTTTTTCATTGTCAAATATAACATAATATTGATCAATATCTGAGTCATCTTCCATTCTGTCGTCTATGTTCTCACTATCCAACATTCTGCAGACTCTATCACCAAAGTCTGGATCGTTAGTTGACAGGTTCATTTTATAAGCAAAATATTAAAAAAAACACAATAAAACTATCATAAAATAGGCACAGTCTATATACAGTTCGTATATGGTCACAAAACACAAAAAACAGGAAAAAATATGTACAGTCACCAAAACACAAAATCAGAAAACAAATATGAACAGTCTATATTCAGTTTATATTTAAACACCAAGACACAAAAAAATATGTACAGTCTATATATAGTTTATCACCAAAACCCCAAAATAGGAAAAAATTATGTACAAATACAGAACACTAAACCATAAAGAGAAACATCGGGTAATAACAGTAAGGGTAACACAGATATTTATGACCAACCGTAAAATCACAAAAACAATTAAACCCCTCAAACCCTACAGCGGAACTAATATATAGTATGCCTGAGGCATGTGGCGAAGGGAGGAGGGAAGGTATTATGAGCCACAAGCCTCAAAGTCAAACAGTATAGAAAATATATGAAAGAAAAAATGCCAATAGGTCAAATTTACCATTATTTCCCTATAAGTGTTAAGGATTAGTTAAAACTTTAACCTGTCCCACTACCTGTGCATATGAACCCCGTTTTAATATGAAGAGTAAAATTATGCCAATAGTTAGAATTTTTATTTTGCTTAGTTAGGTAAGAAGCCCTTCATGTATCTGCCAGTGTTCATTCAAGACAAATTTACTGTGTGTGCTTGTTCTATAATTGAAAAATCAATTTTGAAAAATTCACTGTGTCAATTTTTGAACCCGTAAAGAAATTTTTTAACATTAGGTAAAAACATATATTTTCTGCAAAACATATTTTCAACAAAATAATTCTCAGATATTAGTAGCCACTTGTACCCTATTGATGCCAAGTACTGTATGTTTAATTTTATCCTACCTCTATTCTGTCACTCATAACATTCGTCATCTGTGCTTATAGCAGAATAAAATTGTTTGTTTTCTTTTCGGTAGTGATGCTTACAGAAATGATCTTCACAAAACACAAGGAAAAGAACAAGATCATAAAGGGAACGAAAGAGGCCGAAATCGTTTGAAAAAAAATAATTTAATTCAGGTTTGTGTTAAAATATCTGTTACTTGAAAAATTTGTTATAACTAGTACCTAATGCAATCATTGCAAAACAAAATTTATCCTTATAAACTGTTTTAATTTGTACATTACAGTCTCGATTAACCATCACTCTTTTAACTGTCAGCTTCTATTAACCGTCAGATTATTCTGTCATCTGACATTTTTTAACAGTCTTCTATAGTAAATAATTTTTAATAAATTATAAAAGTAACCTTCTAGATAAAACAAAACATTATAACTGAACAAGACTTATTTATAGCATAGGGTATTACAGCTGACACTAATTGTTACTCTAAGCGAACATTGATCGACTCAGCAAACAGCAAACAAAATCGAGACTCTCCTGTTAAGATTTTGACATGTTGTGAAAAAGGTTAAATAATTTCAAAACTAAATACAGGTAGAAATAATCATGGTAACCAGCTATCTCATTGAAGCGATGAAAACAAATTTAAAAAAAATAGCAATAATACAATGAAATAGATATTTTAATATGTGAATATTTTTGCATTTTATATATGAATGCAGAAATTATGAAACTGCCTTTATATTAATAATTTGCTGTTCTACACTTTATTTTAAAATTTTATTTCACTATCGTAATCAGTGTTAAAATCTATATAAATTAACATTTTAATATTTCAAGTTACATTAAAAATATGAAAATTAATCCTGGAAACTAGTTCATTTGAATGTTTTCAATTAAATTTAATAAAATACTGATTGAGGAGACTGTTTCTGCATCGTTTTCGTCTGCAATTTCCATATACGATTTTTATGGAAACAGACGTGAAAGATTTTCTGCAGTGTTTTTCATTGTTTATTTTTTTTATGTTCAAGATGGGTTCTGGTCCGTTTGCGGAAGGTCTAGCTCCAAGTTCGAAATCTCAGCTTGGTCGGAGCAGTGGAGCTGGTGAAAAGGGAGAAATTCTCCAGAGACCTAAGCTCAAATTGCAGGTAGTTATAAATAGTTACACATTGTAATTGTTTTATATTGTACTTGTTCATGCTGACAAACACAGATGGACAGTAAGACACTATACCAAAAGTTTGCAAATTGTGTTTACTTTTTTGTTTATACAATAATTAACAGGAACACTTCACCAATGGTTGATCTTATATGTAAAATTATTTGTGCAAAAATCAGAAAATAAAATGACACCAGTTATGTTATCAATAAAATATAATATATTTATTTGGTTTTTTTTGTTTAATATTCTGTGTGTTTGTTCTAGGAAAATATTAAAGTCAACAAAGAAGAAGAGGAAGCTAAAATGAAAGCTTTAATGAAAGACGATTTTGTTGACGACCCCAACTTGGAACCAGACTATGACAACTGTCCTGTGAAGCTGCCTCTAGTCGATTGTAAGTTTTTTCATAAAGGTTGTTTTAAAGAAAAAAATATCATGTTTTGTGATTCATTGTGTCACAAACATATAGGAAAGTTATCCAGAATCCCCTTAGAAAGCTAAGATTCAACTGTCAGCAGGTAAGGTACTTTCAAATGGCAAGGTATTTTACTTGTTGATTTCTTGCATGAGCAACATACAATCAATGCTGCTTACTACTGTAATCTGTTGATCTCGATGAGGACTTTATAAGGATGAGACCATCAAGAGGCCATCATCCTCCTCTGCGACAATACTGCAGCTCTAACGATTTCAAATCTGGAATAAATGCATTGGACTCAATTTGATAATTCTCCATACAGGCCAGACCTATCGACCTGTAATTTTCATTTGTTTAGGCTGCTTGAAGAAGCTCCAGGAAGGCAATAATTTGAAGATAACGAGGGTGTGGAGGAATTCGTGCGCAGCGAATAAAGCTGTCTGATTCAACCAGCTTTATTTGATAATGCTGGCATAAACAAATTCCTTCTTGCATGAAAAAAATGTATTTCTAAAGCAGGAAACTTTTTTAGAAATACTTTAACTGGTGTCATTTTATTTTCTGATTTTTGCACAAATAATTTTAAATATAAGATCAGAGTCATCAACCACTGGTGAAGTGTTTCTGTTAAATATTGTATAATTAATAAATTGGAAATTATTTGTTTTTCTAAATTCATTGATTTTTAGAATATTTTATAAAAACGCTTTAAAGTCATTAGTTATATATAACATTGAACAGTACTAAATTTGAACCTTAATGAAAGTGTAGGTAGAAGTACAAAATATATTACAAAACAATACTGTATACAATAATCCCTTGCCAACCTAACAAATTCAGTTCTGTGACTTCACATAAATTATTTTTCTATGTAGAAAAATAAAATAATGTTGCCTGTTGTTTTCAATAAATATTTTTTTTAAAATAAAGCCCTGTTTATATTTGATCCAACCTTGTATATGAATAACAAATTGCAGTACAGTTCCTGTTTTATAGTTGAAAAGCTCAGTACTTAAATGACAATTACAAAATTAGTGTTTTGTAAAAAAATATGGAAATTAATTTAATTTTAGTCAGACCTGAAGACTGATAAGTCAGTGTAACAAATTGAAATTAAAAGAAATTTTCAATTCAGGAGTAAATAAACCTTGACCGCTGCTGGTTTGTTTTGCTTTTTCCAATATATTCTTGAACCATAAATTTCTTTTATTTAAAATATTTACTAATATTTTATTGAAATTAGAGCAAAAAATGTTAAAACTATTTTTGAGAATTTTAGTTGATTTTTGCAATTTTTCTGTCTGCAGCTTCTGAATTGGATTTTTAGTTGAAGTAATATAATATGAGAATGTTGTGTCTTTTATCCATTAATTAACTTTTGTACATAAATATTTAAGTAAACCAGAATACATATAAATGTAGAAGTTGTTGGTCATATATCATTGTTTTTTTGTTACATGTTTGGCCTACTAAAGGGAAAGTTTTCAACGTAGACGAAGATGAGAAGATTAAATTCAAAGAGAATATTGCAGATGGAGTGAAAGGTACAGAATTTTGTAAAAATATGGATTAAAATTTTCTTTAACCCTTTGAAGTCTGGCCTAAAATTTTACAGCCTAGCCAATAAAACTGAAGCCTGTGCAATTCAGCTGATTTTTACGTAAAAACTTGTAACTGCTGAATGGTTGTGATTTACTGTTATTGATAATTATTTATGTGTTTCTAAATTCATTGTTTTTAGAATATTTTATAAAAATGCTTTAAAATTGGTTATATATAACATTGAATAGTACTAAGTTCGAACCTTAATGAAAATGAAGGTAGAAGTACAAAATATATTACAAAACAATACTGTATACAATAATCCCTTGCCAACCTAACAAATTCAGTTCTATGACTTCACATGCAGTTGAGATCCAATAACAGTTGGCAGTAAATGTATTTTTCGCTAATTCTAACCTGATCTACAATATGTACTTTAATGTATGTATACAAAACTAATATAAAACTAAAACAATACAAAAATAATGCACACACACACACACACATCATATTTTACGGTGGATTAAGTTGTGTAGAATCACTGCCCTGTTTACGTACTTCATTTCATTGTGGAATAAAATAATTTTAAACATGTAACAAGGAAAATTAAAATACTTATGCATTCTAGAATAATTAATTATGTAGTTTCATATTTTTTTATATTTAGTACATAAATTATTTAGCTCATTTCTGTATGACGCATCTGCAAAAGCTAGAAGTTAAAAAGTGTAATTATATACTAACACAGTTGGTGTTAAAACTGAAAGGAGAGCCCAAATTTTAATTTAAATGAACGGACTGACTCTAATCTCTGTGCTTTATTAAAGTCTAGAGCTGCTACTAAGCCCTACTCATATTCATGAGCATACTCATTTTAGGAGAAATGTCAGTGGTTCATTTTTTTAGTGATTTGTTGTCATAGGTTATTTAGCTTGTGTTATGGTTGTCATAGATTCTGTATTTCCAATATGGTTTTCATAGGTACTTTGCTTTGAGTGTAGGATTAATTTTGTTTTTTATTCCTTCTTTTATCAGGTCTCTGCTTAGTATTAGGGTAGTTTGTTACTGTTATTATTGCTATTGTTGTTGTTGCTGTTATTGTATTAGGGTTATCAAGCTCATTTCCTCCACTTTGTATTATGGTTGCCATCTTTATTACTGGAAAGTATTTATGTACAAGACTTGTGTTGAAATTTACATATGTTTCTTTGTGATGATTGTTGCTTTACATTGATTGTTTAAAAGACTTTTGTTTAGTTGTTATGGTTTTAATACTAATCAATGTCATTTTTTTGTTGAAATTTAGAAAAAATTAAGTAAAGTTTGGTGGTTTTCCTATCCTGCGGTCACTGATCTTGTTACGTACTTGTCAGATCTTCCTTTCTTTACCTTCTCCTTTTTAGTTTTAACAGATTAGCATATAAGCACACTTTAGTGTTTTACTATATTTGAAGATGCCTCATGGCGAAACATATGTCACTGAATGAACATTTTTGTGAAACAATATGTGTTCTAATTTTCCTGAATATCATAAGTTTCACCAAGTACTGAGTGTTTGTTCAATAAATAATTAAACATATAAAATGCTTAGGAGCATTCAAAACACGATCATATATGTAAGAAGACCTATTTGAAGTTTTAAAATAATCAATATTTTTTAAGCATTCAATGTTTTGTCTTTAATATCTTTTAGCATTAGATTTGTACAGTAGGTTCTACAATGACTTAATGCTGAATCACACCCATTTGAAAATTGAACTGACAAGACGTTATTATAGTTTTTGTGATGCTATAAAACTAGAAATTCATATTTTTCCAAACAATATTACAATGTGTAAGCAGTTTCATTAATATTTTTTGAATAATTCAGATTTAATTTATTTTGCAGTTAAGACTGAACCAGGTTTACTCGAGGATTCCAAACTTGAAGATAAGAAACTTCTTTCCATTCCTGACATCATGAAGACACCTAGTAAAGAAGTGCAGTATATATTTCTCCAGGTAAATCAATAATAATTTATCTCGTTGTCGTGATGGAAGGGAGTTTTTAAACAATAACAGTATGATAATTATTTTTCATTTTACTCTTTCTGGAAAGTCTGGTTCACCATTATAATCTCCTTTTAACATTTTTAATCTGAATAAATTAGCATTTTTAAGTGTCAATGAAATTAAAGATTTATTGTGTTCACTTGTGCAAATTATGTTGGTTAAATTTAAAAAAAATGTTAATTAAAAGTTGAAGTTTCATTAAATTATGTTATAATAATACAGTTTAATTATTATTTATTAAATGACTGTGTTTTTGAAACAGTTGAACAAGTTCTGTTGACCAAGCTACTACCAAAATCAATAAGTGTTCAAAATTTGAGCCAAAGTTGCAAAGGTTTAATTGTTTGCATGCATGCATGCACACACACACGCACACACACACACACGCACACACACACACACACACACACACACACACACACACACACACACACACACACACACACACACACACACACACATTTTATGGACAAGAAGACATGTTTTTTTCTTCGAAAAATCTCTAAAATTCAGGTGCGTCTTGTACTCAAAATTAATATAAACATATCCAGTGTTTGATTTAAAATTCCCACCAGTCTTAAAAATGGCCTTATATTCGATGCCACGGGAAACCTATCTATAGCTGGCAACATTGGATTTAAGTGGCAGTAGCATGCACTGTTGCGACGAACATGAGTTGTGGGGATTCACAACCTTGCTAACACTGCCTCCCTCCCACCTCACCATAATAAACTCAGAACAGTAGCCTGTGATTCGTCATTGCAGTCTATGGTGCCAGTGAACTTGAATTGAAAGTGATTTGTGTTATTGGTAACAGTACAATATTTTTGTTAGTAGCTAGTTTCGTAATGGAAAAAAATAAACTAAGAATTTTTTTTAGTCTGGCTTTGCAGTCTAATAATAAAAATGATTAAAGTTCTTTTTTTAAATCGCTTAAAAATTAAGGTGTGTCTTATGATAGTCCATAAAATATTATATATATATATATGCTAATCAACAAACAATTGGGAATTTCCTAATCAATAAATACTACAATAACTTTGTAACTTAATGTTGAATATGCACTGTGAATTCTCGGAATTACCTATATGTAAACTAATTAAAACTACCAATTAAATTTCAGACCAGCCATAATTTATGATACCGTAATAAAAATTTTTAAGTAAAAACAAACCTTGCAACTGAATATTACTTGCAGTTCTGGTGAATAAGTCAGTTGCGAGATACCAAGATTAAGTAACATATTCACTGTAGTGTTTTATGTGTGATATGTTGTGTTTTTATTATAAATTGTAACAAGTTAACTATCTTCAAAGAGTAGAATTTGGAGATGGGATTATAATCCCAAAACACATCATATGACATAAGTAAATTAGAAGAAAATAGATTAAATTTATGCATATTAATTATAAGAGATTTATTGTTTTTAATTTATGTAAATGATATTTTACAGTGTGTTCTGATATCTATGCTTTTGCCGATGATACATTAGTCCTTAGCGTTGAAGATTACTGGGAATTAAGCCAACTTAAAATGAATGAATATTTATATAATCTCCATTAATACTTCTTGGGTAACAGATTAACTCTTAACAACATTAAGACTGTTCATATTGCCTTTGGTTGTTATGCTGATAGTGTACCTGACTATACCAACTAACCTATAAATAATAATAATATCGAAAGAACATGTAAAGTCAAATACTTGGGTGTTCGAATGGACTATAATATTAAATGGAATTTACATATTCAGCATGTTGTTAATAAAGCCAGATATTTTTTATTTTTAGCTTAGAAACTGAAGCATCTACCTAATATAGTGCTTGTGCTTGTAACTATATACTTTGCATTTGTTTACAGTGTAATCAATTGTGCTTTATATACGGGGTGGTGTATATAATACTGACTTGAAACTGCTGATATCAATACAGAATAAATTTATTAACTTATTGCGCTCCAACTCTATTCCCACCTTTGAACAACTTTATAAAGGGTGTTTAGTGGGAACAGCATGTTTTTTTATTGGTTAGTACACGGCATGTAGTGGGGGAAGGACCTCTTGTGTAGAGGGGAGTTGGAAGTTTCAGTTACACTTAAGATGTAGGACCATGGGTACTGTGCTTTTGTTATGAGACGGTTTTACGCTAACGGTGAGTCCCAACAAGACTTTTGCCGATACTTCAATAACTCGTTGAAGTTATTGAATTAAATAAACTTGGTGTTGAATAAAACGGAATCGTGCGATTCCGGATCACAACACAATTTTGAGGTGGATGCATAATGTGAACACAATGGGATCAATGATGAAAAAAATATCTCCAGGGCAGCATAAAGCATTCATACCTTGAGAATGTTGAGTGTATGTGCGTCGCTATGTTGGAGAGCCCCGACCATTTGCTAAGGAAGCGAGTCTCAAACCTCCGCATTTCTGCCTCTATGGTAAGAAACATTTTGATTAAAGACCTCAAGTTCCATCCATATAAGGCCCACACTACTTGAATTCCGATGGAACATGTTTGACAAGCGTTCCTTGGAAAGGTAATCTCTTTGCGTGTCCTTGGCATGTTCCCCGGTACCCCTATCAGACGATCCCAGACTTCTTTCTTTGGGGTTTCTTGAAAGCACGTGTTGAAAAACCACACACATTACCAGAGTTGAAGGAAGCCATCTGAAGAGAAATATAAGCCATTCACCGAGAAATGTTACAACTGGTACAAGATTCAATGCATAACTTCAGCAAACATCAGGAAACATGTGTTCAATCGGAAGGGCGCCATCTACGCAATGTTATTTTTGCTACTTAATTTTTTGTAAAATTTTCTTAAAATTCCAAGTTTGTAGAACACATTGTATAAAAAAAATTAATTTTTAGTTCAAAATTTAAAAATGTGTGACTTTTTGAAAACCATGCGTTTCTCGGTGAACACCCTATATAACGAATTGTTTAAATTATCATTATTATTATCTAAGCTCTTTATATACAAACACTATTAGTATGACACGTGGTAAATATATCAGAATTCCACTTTATAATAAAGCAGTATGTAAAAAGAACAGCTTTTATACTGCCATAAAATATTTTAAACAACTGCCTGCTCATGTAAAGAATTTGTCTGTTTCTTCTTAAACAAGGAAAAAATGTTGTTGAATTATATAAAAGAAACTTATAGTTAAACTTTATGAGATATTTGTAACTTTTGATAAATGATAATGTTAACTTTTTATATAAGTGCATTTATTTCCAGTGTGTCTACATAATTTTTATTGTAATGAAATAATTCTTTTGTTTGCAGTGCTTAATTAACCCTTTTGTTTTTTAGTTTTTAAGTGTTAATTTATAAGTTTTAGCTCCCGATCACAGAAAGGTTTGCCTCCTTTTGGGATACATTGTATCTCCTAGGAGTGATGTATTTATAGCTAAATAAATTGAATTGAAAAAAAATATATATATATATATATATATATATATATATATATATATATATATGACTGTAGTTTACAGTTTCACTTGAGTACAGTTACTTGTCATAATAAAAGCAAAAGTATGGTAAACACTACAGAGATAACATAGTTACCTGTTCATGGAACTGGCGATGCTAAAAAAACAGTGAGGGTTTGGCATTTTCATATGCTATAAATCATCCCATCGTCTGCAAAAACCCAAGTGTGCACAATAGTCGAACGTTAAACGCAAAAGAACTAAACGTGTGTGTGTGTGTGTGTGTGTGTGTGTGTGTGTGTGTGTGTGTGTGTGTGTGTGTGTGTGTGTGTGTGTGTGTGTGTGTGTGTGTGTGTGTGTGTGTGTGTGTGTGTGTGTGTGTGTGTGTGTGTGTGTGAGAGAGAAAGGTCTGTGTTTTACATGCATGCAATCCATCAGCTCATTCCTAATGAGAATTCATTAATATTATATTTTTTATTGTTCTAGTTGCCAAACTGTATGCCTGGATTAAAGCCCGAAGTGGAACAGATTAGGCCTGGAGAAAAGTCTTCGACATCTACGCCTTCTACAAGCAGTGCGGCTACAAATGAAACTGATATTAAGGCCAGTAGTTTTTTGAAGTTCTGATGGGGACAAATTCTTATATTTAAATTTTATTCAAACGGGTTATATATACTAGAAAACATACAAATTATAGTTGTTTATTATTATTAAGTTAGTTAATTTATTTTTTATTGAGCTGTGAATAATAGACTCCTGATTATTTGCAGTTTAGTATGGTACAGGCTCCGCATTAAAGATTGAAAAAGAGAAGTGAAAATTCTACTAATTATATAAATGCAAATGTTATATCACATTTGCTGCAGTAAACTACAGTATGAACAAACAAATAAAATTATAGCATTTTTTTTTTTTTTTTTTTTTTGGTGTTTAACATCCGACTATTGTGCACACTTGGGCTAATGCAGACAGTGGGATGATTTATAGCGTATGAAAATGCCACTGTAAGCCAGGGTATCGCTGTACATTAAATTGTTAATTAGAACATTTAATTTAACATTTTGTGTGCAATCATAATTTCTTTTTTTTTTTTTGTTCAACAAATGTTGAATGATTTCATTATGAAATTATGTTGATTTTATATTTTTACTTTTTTTCACTAAACTTTACCCTAAAATTACAGCAATTTTAATTATGGATAAAGTTTAGTGAAAAATGTAAAAATATAAAATCAACATAATTTCATAATGAAATCATTCAACATTTGTTTAACAAAAAAAGAAATTATGATTAATTTCAATTTTCTAATTAACAATTTAATGTACAGCGATACCCTGGCTTACAGTCAACTTGGACAAAGATTATATCGAACAGCGGTCTAATTCTCGGAATGAAAAATGACACCTGCATAATAGTTTAGATTTCAGATAAATGGCTGAACATATTATAACAGTGTTTTCATTTTGTTTAAATTATTTCTTAGCAGATGTGTAAATATAGAGATAACATTGTGCTACAGAAATAAACATTGTGCTGAGTTAATACAAACAAGTGTTTGATTGATGTGTGTTTGGTTTTTTGTAGGGTAATAACTTGCAAGATATTTCTTAGTTTTCTGTTCTCAGAATGTTCACTCCTATTACCTTTTCTGTGTACCTAATTTTACTTAGTGTATTATCAACTCTTTTACTCTTAGTTTAATTTGTTAGTCCGTTAAAAAATTTAAACAGTTATAATATTATCGTGTTACATACTTTTGATTTTTAAATTTAACAAATTGTTAAGTGTCTTTGTTGTGAGTTTCAAATTGTTTAAATCCTATTTTCAGTTTTTTTATGAATATTAATTTAATGGGTCCTAAAAGAAGTGCTTGTGGTAGTAGAAGTAAAAGATAAACTTTGACTATTAAACTAAAAAAATATACAGTTTTGACTTGTCCTGTGTGTATATACGTGGCATAATTACATTTGTAGGAATTTAGTTAAAATAAAGTGCGACTTCTGTTCTGTGAATTTTCTTCATTCCTCATCATTGAGTGACATATTAATAGTGTACTCAATTATTTTCTCCTATGTAAGAAATTAAAATGTTTCCGTAAGTCTCTATTGTAAATACACAGCAGTCTACTCAGGTAACTTAGTTCTGGAACAAAGTAAGATCGTTAACCAGGGTACCACTGTATTTAATCAAACACTTGAGTTTGTTTTTTTTTAATGAAACACTTTATAATAGAGTATACAGAAGATGTATAGATTAGCGTGGGGCGTTCTCCAGCTGCCATTTTATACTAGCTAAGCACCAAAATATTGGTCTTCTGATATGAGAAGCTGTGAACATCAATGTTCACAATATCTAAACATTCTTTTGAAATGCATGAATTTCCCTTAAGAACACTGTCCTGTCTTCACTTTCTTCAAACATGGACACATGTACAGCTATATGTATTGTAAAGTACGTAGAAAGTTTACATGAAATAATTAGATGAATTTACTGCAACGCAAACTAAATAATAAACACAGTGCGTTTGATTTTCCCTATTTCTCCAAAAATATTATTGATTAATGAAAATTATTATTATTATCTCTGCACCGCTTCGATATTGTAAGATTGTCTGTTTTATTCACATTACATTTATCTTCTTTGTTATTTTAATTTTTACTGTTAACAGTATAATTAATATTTATATTAATGTTACAGCATAATGACTTGTATTATTTCCATTTTGTACTTACTAGTTCCTTGATATTAATGACAACAGTTCAGTAATTTTGTCAGTTACCTGTTGGGTTTTATTGTGTACCAAAATGACTTAAGGCATGTAGATGACATCTTAACCACTTGTTTTTGGTTAGAGTCAATGGTAAATTCAATCAGATTTACTGATGAAATTGAGGTAAATAATAACGTAGCTTTTTACTAGTTTCAAAAAAAATTTATATTAAATTTTTTATTTTGTGTTTTGTTTTATTTCTGTATGGTTTTATATTGGTTTTGGTTTCAAATTCTAATTGTAATTTTGACTAATCTTGTTTGCAAACAGAAAAAATTAACAATATGAAATCAATAACATCTGATATGTTGATAATAATTTCAGGTGGAAGAAGGTAGATGCGTATTGAATACATTATCTCCAGGTTGTATAGGTAAACTACAAATCCTTAAATCTGGTCGTGCCCGTCTGGTGTTGGGTGACTGCAAGCTGTCGGTGCAACTAGGCACTCAGGTGGCCTTCAAACAGGTATTTACTAGGAATTCAGTAGTATTAATCCTTTGCTTCAGATCTTCATTTCAGCTCAGAAAGCTACATTTAGTGGCTGTTGTATTTTCCCGATGAGGTCCGCGATGTTAATTATTGATCTGTCAGCTAGGATGGGCCTTACATAGATAGATCATATATATTAAGTGGAAGATATTATAAAACTCCTGCGATTGTCGGACCTATTGTGCAACTAAACTTCCTAAGTATTAGTTTAGCAAATTGGTGCCCTTAATAATTTCCAACAATCCACTGACTAGCTTATCTTGCTGGAGGTTTGTAGGTTGTAGGGAGGCTGTATTTTTTTGATCTACTTCAGTGTATATCATATTGTATTATATGATATTGCATACAGGATATAATTTACAGAACAGACTTTTGTTGTATAGATTTCATTATGTAGAACTTGATATTTCAGTACTTAACACCCTCCCAATCCACATTAGGTTGAGTTTTTTAATGTACATAAACAAATAATATTACAATATTATTACTAATATTACAATATTGTAATATTAATATTTTACAGTAATATTATAATACAGTATTAATATTAAAAAGAATTATATTCCAAGACTGTGTGTTTATTATTCATTTAACCCTATGCACTTAGATGGCCTATTGTTAGTTACTGGTATACTCTGTCAGCTAAGAATATTTAAAGCATTGACAGTCCTTAGAGATTACACCCCCTAAGGACCCGTCCGTATGGTGAGCCTGACTGGCCACTGACATTTCTCTGTCAGCTCAGGCACTGAAGCGATTGTGCTGCGCCAACATCTGACACATGACAGTCATGCAGTCATGCAGCTGACACATGACAGTCGAATTTGCCTTGTGTAGACAGTACACAGAATGGGTTTATATCCAACAATAAGATTTGAATCACTTAGTTGAAGAGTTTTCTGATAGGTTGCAGCACAGTCCAAACAAAATCAGACAACTAAATTAATGTAAAAGCATAGCCTTTTGTTTTACCAATACTGCTAGCCATCCGGTCTGTTAATGAAATCGCTGCAGCCAGTCCCACTGACCATCCATTCCCAGAGGAAGTGCAAAGGGTTAAACCTAACAGTTATGGTCTGATGAAATGTTGCAGGACTTGATCTCTCTGAATCTAGACAGCAGTACGTACACAGGAGACATGATAAACATGGGTCCAGTGGTCACTAGGATGATAGTTTCGCCCGACTGGGAAGATATGTTGCAACAACAGATGCACGTTTGACATTTTGTAATTTATTTTGAATTTAATGGACTGAACTGTTTTTTACTAAATTGTAAAATTGTATGTTTTTGTAAATTTTTATTTTGTTTTATGTGAGTGTGTGGTTTTAAAGATGAGAGTAGTGATGAGTTAGGAGGTTCAGTAAGGTTCACTAAATGCATTACACACCTGTTTGGCTAGCATAACTTTTAAATTTGGTGTACCAACCTCTTTTTCAGTAAAATTAATGTTTTGGTGCATTCACAAAACAGGATGTTATTTTGTACTATGGAAAAATGATGTTTGAGTGTTCATGACACGATAATAAACAGTGATTAATTGCTGCTATACTTAAATATAAATAATATAGAATCTTAGACTAAACAAGCTGTGATAACATCGAACAAGCAAAATTGTTGGATAATGAAAAATGTAATCAGCAAACAATTTTTAGCATTTAAATATTGAACATACAGTAATTACTATACAGGGTGAGTGAGAAAAGGACTATTCTATCTGAAATCAAATAGAAAATTGTTCAGGTAACTTACAGAATTGAAAAAGGTGTCGTTGTGTAACAGAACACTTGTAGTTTAACATGAAAGTGTTATTTTGGTTCCATGTAATTGCCATTAGTGATGCGGCAAAAATCCCACTGGATTTATTTCTTGCGACACTTGTTCCAGCATATATGGTGTAATTTCTGCAAAGGCAGCGTAGATTCGATTCCTCAGGCCTGCAAGATTGTCTGGTAGGGGTGAACATACACTTGATCTTGAAACCACAGAGGAAAAAATTTATATGTCGTTGGGGGAGTGAGGTGGCTATGGTCCTGCACAGCCAATCTGATAATCTGAGAAATGAATATCTAGGACATCTTCCGTGAGAAGTGAATTTTTAACTTCCGTGAGAAAATGAAATGGTGCACCATTTTGCTGGTTGTAGAAGGGCACATCTTGTTACTGAGGAATCAAAAAGTTTTCCAACATATCAAGATACCACTGACATTTTGGTCATATATGAAACAAATGTGTTTAAGTGTTTCACGTGGGTTGTTTGCTGTCCCAGATTGTGCAGCTGTGATTGTCCAATTTGTCCCTTATATGAAATGTATTCTTGTCGCTAAAGATTATTGTGTTCAGGAATGTCTCGTCTTCCTCTATCCGACGCAAAATTTCTAGACAGAATTCTCCATGAGCAACCTTATCTAAATTAGTATTTTGCATACCATTGTAAATCTGTATGGTTTCAAATGCAAACATCTATACTTGTCAAACTGTCTGTTGATTCTCTGAGTTATCTGAATAAATTTCTATATGCTTTTAAAGTTGTAGTCGTTTTTGACTAACCATGTATATAGACTACTGCTGTAACTTGAACATTTCAGAACTTAAATTACGATTTTAAAAAAAGTGCTTTATTGCCATTTTCCCGTAAAAATTGTCTTTAAGAACTGTAGTAATGTACTATATTGTATTATAGAACACATGATGTCATAATTTTAGAAAAAAACAATAAAAGTTGATCTTACAATAAAAATAGCTACACAATGAAATAAGACGTGGCTACCTACTGGAGAATGATTCTGTTACAGTCATAACCCAGCACTTTAACATCTCAACAAAACAGTGCACTACTAGGAACTCAAAGCCTACACTATTCACTGTATATAATATTTTCTGTGACATGTTAATTAAAACAAAATTTTGGTGTGTACATAGGATAATGAGACTTCTGAACTGTATTAGGTAACTAGTCTAGTTCATTAATTTTACAAGTATTTGTTATTGTAAATAATAATTTTTCTTTTTATATGAGAAATTAAGTTTGACTTTTATTTCCTAACAATCCAGATGAAAAGTTATATATATATATATATATATATATATATATATATATATATATATAATATACCTACAGTCTTAACCCGCTATGGTCACACTAGCAATGTTTACACAATTTTTCTACAAATTTCTTTCCAGTGTGTTAAAAACAGCTGATTTACGACACACCGTTTTTTTTTTTTTTAATTGCATAATATCACCACATAGTCTTTTTATAACTATATATCACGCAAAGTGTTTTTTTAAATTGTATTTAATTCCCCAGTGTTTATGACTCAAAAGTGTTTTTTTTTTTTTTTTAGTAGACTAATTGTGTATCACGCTACAGTATTTTTTTTCCAATTGTATATCAACCAACAATGTTTTTTTTCCATATTTGTATCATTGAAAATAAGAAAACGATTTTGGTGAACTTGGTTCACTTTTTCTTATTGTTAATTATACTTTTTTTTGTGTTTAATGTCTGACTATTGTGCACACTTGGGCTAATGCAGACGATGGGATGATTTATAGTGTATGAAAATGCCAAGCCCTGGCAGGGAATCGAACCCGGGTCCTCGAGGTGAAAGCCCAGTACGCTATCAACTAAGCCACCGAGGCAATGTAGCATGTATTCCTTAGTTAAAATGTCAACCAACATCACAACATCAGTATAACTAGTAAATCATTTCTTGGCTGTGTTTAGATGGCTGTAAGTTTAGTATTAGTACTTTTATGTTATTTTATTTTATTTATGTTATTTTAGTATATTTTAGTTATGTAAGGTTTTATGGTTAATTATTGGTAGGTTTTACACTTATTTGTTTGTTTTATAATTGTTACAACTGAAACTATAAGATGGTAATTACCAACTCTTTTTTATAAACTGCCTATTTTTTATAAGAAATTTTTTTCAAAATAAAATATTCATTGTATTGGTTCATACTAATCTGGTGTATGAATATTTGCTGTAAATATAGATTGTTACTGAAATTGTTCCAGTTTTTTAAAAATTCAAATTGTATTATTCCTATAATTTATCTGTTATAGGTCCAGATGTAATACATGTAGTAGCTGTAAAATTTTTTGAACAACTTTACACAAGTTATTTTGTTGTTTTTATTGTCATTTAAAAAAAATTCTTTCCATTTAAATACATATTAGTTTTATACAAAATTTCTGTTTGTTTATGAATGAATGTATGTATTTTCTAATTCTCAAAAATTCTGAAATTCGACCAATAACAATTTTTTTTAATTTATAGCATTTAATTATGCTTCATTTGATGAATACTATGGGTAAACTTTAAACACAGCTGTGCGACTGATAATGTTGAAGTAAAAAGTGTAACCATTGCAAGTTTAAAAAAAGCTTTGAAATTTTTGTATGCTTAGATATTTTGTAAAAAATCTATTAAAACTCTATTATGTGTGATAATAAGCTATTCCATTGCCCCCCATCAGATCAACTAACATACCTCAGCAACAAAAGCTTAAATTTGGTTTGCATTGAGACATCTCAGATCCTCAAGTGGATATCTTAGATAAATAGAAGTTAAATTGCACAATATCAATAAGAGGATGCCCTAGCGGTTCGGGAGGAAAAGATTGAGATGACTGGACGAGTCTGGTCTGAACTGCAGCTAAGGCCAGTTCGCACGAGGCTACATCGCATGAAAAGTGAAATTGTGCACATTCAGTTTTGGATTTAGAATGCTCGCGTAAATACGCGAATTTTCTTATAAATTTCATTCGGAAAAGACCTACTTTGTTTGTTGGAGTGACATTAATATGAGAATTGTAAAAAATTTGACAGTGCGAACCTTGGTGTAGTCATCGATCAAGTAACGTAGTTTTTCAGAAAAAAATATCGGCTAACCTGGGGGGGGGGAACCCACGAAATACTAATTAGCGTTAAAATCAACTCGATTAATATGTTGAAGTCTGTCTATACAGATTAACTTTATATCCAATAAGCCATCCTGGTTTATTACTTTATTTATAGTGATTCACTCATTTGTTACTTTTAGTGGTTCTAATATCAAACAGAAAAATATATTTCAGTTAAGTAGTTAGTTTGTTTTTTTGTTATAATTAGTTTTATGGTTAAATGACACTCACAAGTTTTATGGTTAAATGACACTCACAAGGTATTGTTGTATTACAATTTGAAAGACTGGATAAGGTTGGTACAGATTCAAGTTTAGTTTTGATTTTGTTTGCTTTGTTTAAAGTTGATGTAAAGTTGTTTTATCATTATAAATGTTCTTGCCATTTTGGGTTTAATTTTTTGTCACTAATTGTTATTTTTCTTTAAAATATTAATGTGGCAAGACAAAAAAAAAAATAACTTTTGAAAAGCGACCACTTTGATTTCTTGGATCACCCTGAACCACGTACAGGCATTCTCGTTGTCTTGGCCTAAAACAGTGGTGTATCAATTATATTGAAATTAAAGACAACGTGGCGCCCAGCAACTGGTACATTAAAAATTAGATACAAATTTAGTTATGGCCCACACCCCTTCTCCTCTGCAGCTAGCAAATAATCAATTTCTTTATTACGGGAACGTAACAAAGAAATTGGCACCCAACGTGGGGCCAGCAAGACAAAGTTTGTATTAAAAAAAAGGGGGTCCAAAGAAATCAATGTGTTTGTTTTGTCCAATTTTAGGTTGTGTGGCCTATGTACAATGTTATTCAATCCTTAGGAATTAGATAATGGTAAATACAAATATTGTTTATTCCTTGTTTGTTTTTGCAAAGCTTTGTATACTATTTTCAGTGATTGCTGAGAGATAAGGAGACTTTGATAATTTATATTTTCACTGGTCGTGTAATTGTGTTTTGTTTATGGGTATAAGTATTTGTTTTTATTTTCAGTTTGGTTTAACAGAATAGGAATTTAATGAATTGTTTGTCCCTAGTTATATATTGTTCTTGTATAGATGAATTTTATTTTGGATGATTAGTGGTGTCTTTGTGAAGGTTAGCCTATATTTTCGTGTAAATTGATATATTTCTTATCCTTTGCTCATTCGTTTATGTCGTAGAGTGACTGTAATTTTTAGTGTATTTCAAAATCAGTGGAATGGCGTTTTTTATAGACAGGTTAGCTCGAGATGAACTCGAATGTGAACTGAAACTTAGAGGTATCGATGATGTTCCGACAGTTGAACAAATGCGTTCTACTTTGCGACGTTTGATAACGTTAGAAAAAGAAGGTAGATTTTTGTATCCAGTCGTCACTTTCGAGAGCTCAGAAGAGTTAGAAATTTGTAAGGCGAAGTTATCAGAAATAAATAAGTTAATTGGCTCTTTCGAAGGAACTCGTCAGGATTCTAAATTTTTAAAAATTGATACAAAGATATCACATGTTTTACTTCGTGCCGAGTGAATAAGTACCGACGATCAGAAGATCCTAGAGGCAAGATTCAATTTGTTAAAAGGCATTTTAAAGGAAATGGAAACGTTAGAAGCCAAAGTGCAACCAGCAGAGGTTCCACGCAGTCAGCCAGCAACTGGTACATTAAAAATTAGATACAAATTAGTTATGGCCCACACCCCTTCTCCTCTGTAGCTAGCAAATAATCAATTTCTTTATTACGGGAACGTAACAGCATGTTGGTGGTAGCTCAAAAAAGTGTACATACAATTTTTGTCCCTAAATGGGACTATTTTAAAAACCAACACTGAATTATCTTGGCACAATAAGAGTTAGGAAGCTAAAATTGTGTTGCAAATTATTTAAAGTGCTAAATAATTTTTTACCCCAAAGTAAGGCTATTTTGGGAATAATTATACAGTAATCCCATTATTATAAAAGGTAGAAAGTTGAAATTTGATATGCTAGTGGCATGAAGCAGAAAACTGTAAATATAGTTTGG
This sequence comes from Callitettix versicolor, assembly GCA_022606455.1. NCBI lineage: Eukaryota > Metazoa > Arthropoda > Insecta > Hemiptera > Cercopidae > Callitettix > Callitettix versicolor. The sequence continues at coordinate 55,865,532 of CM040185.1, forward strand.
TTTCAAAATTTTGAGTATGGACCCAAAATGGGACTATTTTAAAAAATAAGCAAAATTAAAGGTTGTATGAGATAGGAATTGAAATTTAGTAAAAGATAAGATCATAAGCTTAAAGGGTAACACAAGCTTATATATATATTTGTTTCTATATATTTAAAAATCTGAAATATCTTTTTGCCTTTTAAAGTTATGCTGAAATTTGATATCTGGTTAAGGTTTGTGTCATAATGTTGCAGAAATATATTTTTACTCCAAAGTATGTCAGTTGTAGAGCCAAAAATTAAGTTGTTTTGAAGCATTATAAATATTTTTTGCAGAATAAGTAAATTTGAAACTGTATTCAACCCCCCACCCTTTAACTGTAAAGTGTTTGTTTTCAGATTTGCAGCTAATCCAGCAATGATTGATTATATTACAGTGTGTCACGCCTCATCTCTGGTTATGTGTAAGGACTAAAAAATTTATAATGTTTACTGGAGGTATAAGGTTAAAATAGTAGAATCTTGATCAGGTTAATTTTGTTATCTGATATTTTTAAACAGTCTTCAGTAATAAATAATGTGTAATAAATAATAAAAGTAACCTTATAGACAAAACAAAACACTAACTGGACATGAGTTATGCATAGGCGATGGCAGCTGACACTAATTGCTGCCCGAAGCAAACATTGTTAATCAAAAAAGTAAACGATCGTATTATCTAATAGATAGAAACATTTCAAATAGTGCCAACAAATTCTGGCAGATTATATAAATAATTGTATTGAAATATAAAAACTCTCACACTATTTACGATAATACCATTCAGCATATAAGTCGATCACATAATAGTCATGTGTGTAATCCGACTCGCATATATTACATAAATATTTGTCAAAAGGTTAAATATAGATAATTTACTGCATTAAAGACCTATATATAAAAAATTTGTATATACATAATTAGAATTAAATAGAAAATTTCAGGGTTTTACTACATTTTCTAAAATAATAATAATAAAACATTCTATGCTATAAATAGTGCATAGTACTTTATTTTTACCAATCACTGAAAGTACATGTGGTCTATTTCACCCCAAGGGGCCCAAAAAATGATGGTCAATCAAGATTACTGTATTATTATAGTTTGAAGTTTAATAAATCATTAACATGAAGTTTAGAGTTTCAAAATAGTGACAGAAAATGTATTGTTTTTTTAACATTTTATTTTCATACAGTTGAAAGTAATATTAATCGTTTTTTTTAAGTTTTAATTATAAGGAAAATTCTATAAAGTGTGCAGTAAACCCTAAAGTGTTTGATAAAAATATTTAGAAGTGAAATGTTGGTGTACTAATTGTTCTAGTTTTGCCTCCAATGTTCAAATCTAGACTTAGGCGAGTCCTCGATTCCTTTTTTACTTCCTCGGAGCTTGAATTGGGTTTGTCCACTTTAAAACCTCCAGAAGCATGTTCATAATTTAAACCCAACCACTTGTATTTGTAATTTTTTTCTGTAGTTTTTGCAAAAGCTGTTATATTTGTACCATCCTCCAAAATCACGCTACTTTCCCCTAGTCCTTTTCCTGTCGCGGATCCCTTTTCTCCAATTACATCTGCTTTGGCTTCGGCACCTGCTGCCATCTGTCCTTTAGAATCTACAACAGTGACTGTCGAATGTCCTTTATCTAGATCTATGTCCACACCTTCGACGCTGTCATGATGGAAGAGACGTTTTATAGAGAAGGAATGTGTAGAGAAAGTTGTGGCTAATATTAGCAGGAACAGACACTGCAATAAAACATTTCACAAGTTAAAGTTATCAGTTAGTTCTTTCAAGTTATCATATTAGAAATGATAATACTTATTGTATCCAGTTAAAAATCTGGAGCTGTTGTAAATCATTGCGTTCGCCTGGGGTCAATCTGCACCAGTTTGAATAATTTCTCTCAATTCACAAAGCCGTTGTGAATGGCCAGTTTAGGCATTGTGTGTAAAAGTGATTTTGTTTTCTCTATACTGTAATGATATTTGATAACAATAAAACTGAGTTTTTGGGACTTTTATCGGTTTCGGTAATTTTTGCACTAAAACACTTAATGTGTGTTCATTATTAATAATTCAAAATATAAAAATGTGGAAATAATCGGAAGTTATAAAAAAATGCAAATAAAAGTGGCAAACATAACCTCAAACCACGCTAAAGTAGGAAACATGTTTTTAATCACAAAAACAATTTATTAAATACATGTTATTAATAATGAAAAGCGTTAAAATAATATATATGCTGCAATATCTAAAAAGCAGCGTATATGTTTTCGTTGATTGCTTAAATTAAGAAAGAACCCAATTATTTTAATTTCACTGGGGGTTCAAATTTTCAGTTAAATGAACTAGATATGTTTTATGTTAGAGAAAATGTTTATAAAATTTCAATTCCAATTAAAATAAGAGAAGTTGCAAAATTTAATTGCCACATTTAATTACATATTATGTTTTTTATAGAAACTGACAAAACAATTTTCTAGACCTATTGTTACAAACTACTAAAAAACAATAATAATATGTTCTTATTTTATAGTATAAAAAGCTGTTAATTAGGTAATTTAATTAACTTATTATGATAATTAGAAAATCGTTAAAATCCTGTTTAAATTACAGGTACTTAAAAGGTAATTTAAAATAACATTACATCCTAAAATATTTGAATCATTCATTTAAGACTCATTGGCATGATTCCCAACGTCTGCATTAGCCCGTGTGCACAATAGTCGGACGTTAAAAAAAAAAAAAAAAAAAAAAAAAATCTAATTTTTCATCAGATAAAAGACTGTTAATATAGGAAATGTGAATTGCATTATAAGTATATTTAATACCATTTACAAAATGCCAGTCTAAACATTCAAGTATTTTCAGTATTAGGAAATATCAATATTTTAGTATTTATGTTAATTTAAAAACATTAGGACCTTTTTCTTAAATGAACAGGTTAAAGAAAGAGAAAGCAAAATTTTATTATAAAAATTATTCAATAAAGTATACAGACAAAACAGTAAATGTATTAATCAAAATGATGCAAGCTAAGTAGTGTTTAGTTACACAGTTAATATTAATACAAAGTTAAACATTAATATAAAGGAAAATCCATACAAAACTAAAAGTGAGATTTTTTATATTTTTTCTTTTTTTTGTAATAGACCATACAAGTAAATCTATGAAAAACTTTGATGATCTGGAATATAACACAACAGTTTAGACAAATCTTGATTTTTTTTTTAAATGATAGGCACTTTGTTGTTTGTATGGCATGTTCCCATGTGTTGTAGCAGGCATTTTTAGTTCAAAGTGTTGATAAAACTTCCATGTACTTGGATATACAAACTTGCCCTGGGTGGTGAGAAATATAGCTGAATTCCGTGAATATTATAACACATAACACTTGAAAACCAGGTTTATTTACAAAATGTTTCCTACCATTGATATCTTTGTATCAATTTTGGTATATCAGTCCAAAAAAATATTTCCGTTATAAATTTAACAGTAAATGTATTGTTTTTTTTTTAAAGCACTTACAATAATCTTAATGTACTTCACTATAAAATAAATTGGTTATATTTTCAAATACATTTTTTTTATGACTCCAAAGTCACTGTCACATTGCCTCTGATAAGAAAATAATGGTTAATTCATTCAAATTGTTTGGGGCTATGCATATTCTAATCACAGAGTGATTTTTGTTTTGTCCTGCATAACCATCTGAGAAGAGATACAATAGAGTTACGATACCTTATCAAAGACAAAATGTTTTGTATACTCTAGAACGAAGTGACAACCCACATCTTTTCCATCCACTTTGATAAACATACAAAACAAAATTTTCCTGAACCTAGATGTTAAATACATTAACTCAAAGTTGCTGGAGATAAAATAAATCCTGCGCTGTAATCCCTGGTAGGGGCAGGTTTTCAATATATTTTTCTATGAACAAACATTTTGAAGTTTTTAGCTTGTATATTGTGTTTCTTACAAACAGAACAATGTACAGTAACCAAAATAAATTTGAATTTTTAGGGTACATATACAAAATCAAAGACCCTATATAAATTTGCAAATGTGTTTGACTATTGGCAACACATCTCTTACTCATAAACAATGTGACCAATCATATTTGGTGAAAATGGTCTTTGTAGCAGCTAAACCCAAAAAAATACAGTGGTTGATTACACAAAATTTAGGGGAAAACATATTTTTCTATTTATCAAAAAATAAAAAATAGTTTATGATGGGTATCATTTGAAACTAAAAGTGGTGTTGATTCTGTACAGTTTTTGCATATAAAGTATTTATGTAAAGCTGCCAGACCTCATCAGAAGTTGAAGTTTTTATGTCCCTCCTCACTAATTTTGACATGTTAAAGTCAAAAAAATTTATAAACCTACTGTACTTTGGATTTGAAAAAACTAGATTGTGAAAAATGGAACAATTTTAATGAATAGGTACGTTTTGTTAGTACTAATACAAAATAGTTTTTCTTGAAGTGTGCATAAATGATTATGTATATCATCATTGGAGATTAAACTAAAATTCTCATTTGTAATGTAGATGTAGTTTGCCCAAATACTGGGAAACTTTTTAATTTTTCAGATTAAAACTTTGGTAAAAAAAGTTACAAATTATCAAAAAAAACTTATTTTATCAAAATATTCAAATGTTTTTTCGCTGTAGGTCTAGTTTGCTACAAAAATTAGGATTTACAGATCCTGCTTTCATGTTAAAAATTTGTGCTCTTTATATATTTTTTTATTTATTCAGATGTTTGGGTAAAGTAAGGAAACCATCTGGTCCTTAAAAACAAATACAGTTGTTGGGTGGTTGTATGACATAGACTTACCAAATAATTGTTCTCCATTCTTCCAATTTGACTTTCCAAATGGATATAACATGTAAGAATGAACACATGGCAATAATCATTGAGATTATATCCAAACAAATCAATGGTCTCTTAATTGTGTATTTTTCACTGTTCATTAGTGTTAATCAACAACTTCATTAAATATGTTGATACAAAATGAATAATTGAGGCATACAGATGTATTGTTAACACAACGAAAATAAATGTCCAAAAACATTTAATAACAATGAATAAAATTTTGGTAGACAAAATACAAAATTGGCACAAAAATTGATTTTCATAACCGGTGGGACATGTTACAGTGTAATAGCTTCTGTTTCAAAATGGTGACAATTTCAAATTAAAAAAAAAAACTTTTCACCAACACCTGAGTTTAAAACTAGATAAATTTTATTTACAATTCCAAACTATAGGCTGTGCCTTAAATAAGGTCAGAAAATTGTAAAATAAATATAATTTTTAAAGATTTCCGGAAATTACAGTTTTCATAACATATGATTAACGTTTAGCATTTTTGGTTTTTACGCAATTTTGACATTTTATCAGTCATAGGATTTCAATGGTGTCCATTCACATTCTGTAGGTCATGATATAATCAGGCCAGTACTTAGACATGTGCTTTTCTGTGTTTGAGAAAAAGATGGCAAAGTTCTGAACCTTTTCCGATTCACAAGAAGGTAATACTGTATTTAAAATGCAATTAAACCGTTATAGGCGACAAAAAAGATAGGCAATTATTTTTCTTAGCCAACATTTGGTAAGCTTACTGGAGGAATCAATTATGAAAATAATATCTAATGTAACTGCAACGATTTGTGAGATCAAATATTCAATGCCATTGGTGTAAGCTATTAGCAGTAATGCATAATGTAAAAAAAACAACATTCATTCCTTTATCACTTGGTAATTAATACTATGTGCCTAATACTCTGTAGAAATGAATTCTAAAAATAAACAATTTTGTAAAACCATCTTAGGTCATTCAAAATAGGCTTAGAACCTGGATTTAATTAATTAATTAAATGAAAATGTAGCCTAAACAATACTCAAGTATTATTAAAAACAAATCCTTATTTATAAATAAAATTAAACTTACTGGCTGTTGACAATCTATGATACATGCACTTCAAATTGTTATCCTGTCTAAATATTTTGACAGGACATCTTGTGCCTGGTCACAAGACCCAAATCATCCTCAATCAAGCCCACTGGATATTACGTGTACCATAATATGTGTTTTAGAATATTTTGTTTACTTTTAAGAAAATTCGATAAAAAATATTTTTCTCCAATGCAAACTCTTTTTTTCTCCGATGATACCTCTTTTTCCATTTTTTTATTCTTTTAGGAGATGAATTCAGAAATATGTGTTTCATAGCATATTTCTAGAATATACGATAGAAAAAAATATTTTTTCAATGCAAAATTGTATAACCCTTTTTTATATTTTCTACCCTCTTTCAATATGTTTAGGGGATGAGTTTTGGGAAATGGTGAAAATTATATTTCATTACTTATATTTAAGAGTGACTATGTTACGTTTTAACAAGGTCAGATGAAAAACATATTTTTTCCAATAAAAATTATTGTATGTCATATTTACCTCTTTAAGGGTTGAATACTGGAAAATCGTTTTTCAGTGCACCCCTACAAGTGGTGGTAACCCGGAAAATTTCAAATCTTTAGCTATTATAGTCTCGGCTATACGTTGATTATTGTTGTAAGAAGGTACCCTAAAAATTTCAAGTCTCTAGTTGTAATAGTCTCGACTGTACGTTGATTATTAAATTTGAACTGGGTAAGTAGTTTAATGGCTTTAAAACCAAACGTTTGCAAAATTTTTTCTCAATTCACCTCAACATTGTTGTAAGAAGATACCCTTAAAATTTCAAGTCTCTACCTATAATAGTATTGGCTGTATGTTGATTATTAAATTTGGACTGGGTAAGTAGTTTAATGGTATTCAAATCAAATTTTTGCTAAATCCTTTCTTAGTGCACGCCTATATGTAGTAACATAAATGTACCCTGAAAATTTCAAGTCACTAGCTAAAATAGTTTTGGCTCTGCATTGATTATAAATCAGTCAGTCAGGACTTCTTTTATACATTAAAATTTGTTTTACTTCTGAAAATAGTTTAGGGTTGAAATACAGTAACTCATTAATGTTTTCTTGATAACAGACACACACATTACAAAATAGCTATGTCATCTTATAGGTCTCAAATTAAATTTGTTCTTTCCTAGTGGTGTCAAAATACTTTCCTCAAACCGTTGTTTCAGTATCTCAAGAGTCATTGAAAAACTATCCTGATTTGTTCCTGTTAAGTACATACAATATACAAATTTTGGTTTTCATAATGGCTACTCATAAGGAGAATCAAAAATATATATTTATTTATTCTATCCCTAACTACCATTTACTAAAAATAATGTAGTTCTACTATTGAAAAATTTAAATAATTAAAAAAAATTTATTTAATAAGCTATTTATTTGTTACAATGTTTGCTAACAACCTAAACATGTCAGTTTTCTATTGGCAACCTATAATTCTGTCAGCGAAATTTTTATTTTTATCCAAATGTTTACTAATGAATATTAACTGTTAATACATTTGATATAATTTTTAAAATTTTATTAATCCAGAAATAAACAAGTTTTCAATAACATTTCTTCAGTTTGTATAAATTATGTTAGAATTTTTCGGAAATTTCAACCATCCAATATTTAATTTAGAAAGAAGGGAACATGATTTACCCAACATTTTCACACTCTATTGCTATATTTAATTTTACAAGTATTTTCATATCTATACAAATTCACTGTCACAAATTTTTAAGACAATCTGTGTGATTATGAATCTGTATAGGTTTATAAATCTCAATGGATTGATGGATTTATGATAAATATTGGTTTTCAATAAAAATCAAAGTACAGAAATATTGCAAAACAATAAGTACATAATAAAAACTGTCCCTTTACTGTTTGTAAAAAAATAATTTTTTCTTTGAAAAACATAAAGTAATGGAATATTTCTACAGTAGAAAATAATGTATGCCACAATTTGTTTAATGCCTCAAGAACCATTTTATGACGTTTTTATTAAGTCACTTTGGGTTTTGTCCAGGTGATATTTTGCAATCGATTTTAAACTAACTTCCTGATGAGCTAGAGGTTTGAAATTTGTGTACAGCTCTAAACTTGATGGCAATACAATAATATTGGCTTATTCATAAATACTGAATGGTGCCATGGCTACTAACCCAGTAGCACAAATTGTTGGCCCAATATTGGGATTTTGTCGGCAAAGTTGGGCAATGGTTAGTTAATAGGCCAACGAATTATCTTCAATGGGCCAACCAGCTGTTTGTTTGCTAGGCCAACTGTTACATTCATGAAAACTTCTGCTGTTGGCCCAACATTAATTCTTAGTTGGCAGGAAATATAAGAAATATTTTGTTAAAATAAATATCTCGTAAATTAAATAGGGTATAATTATTCCAAAAGTTTAAAAATAGTGTCTTATTTGTTAGTATATAGTAGAGGTGGGTAAAAAAACATCAAACTGTTAAAAAAACTGTTTTTCTATATACGAAAAACAAACTGCTTTTCCACACGGAAACAAGCAGTTTGAATTAGACTGGATCGTGATTTGTTAAACAAGGAACAGCAGTTTGGACTTCCCCACCACCTATGTTCTATTCGAACGTTGCCACAAGCGCTAAAACTAATTTTCCTGTTATTTTTCTAACTGTTTTCCTGCAAACAATGCAAACACTTTTACTTTAACCTGCTATACTTTTTCTCTCTATTTCAAAAGTTTCTTGTTGCAACATAGTGAAGTAAGAACTGTTTGGGCTTTGTCATAGTTTATCTCTATTTTGTTGCAAGTTGTTGGAAGTTTTAAATGTAAAATTTGTTCAAACATTTTTAAACTGTAAAAACAGCCATAATTATGTTTTATATTAGTTTTTCTCTGTAGTTTACTTTGTGTTTAGAAATTTTAAAATATTTAGTAAACAATTTTGAAAGTTTTCTTTTACTTTTTTATGTTTTTAGAATTAAGTGCATAGTTTTTAATTATTTATTGGATGTGTGGACTTATTAAAATTCACAAAATCTACTCTTGTATATATCTTGAATAATTTTAGGTTATTTTAGAACTTTTTCTAAAATTTTGCGAAATATAGGCTGCCTGAAAGGTATTTGTGAAAAATTAGAAAAAATCAGTATTATGATGCAGCAAAAACGTTATTAAATCTTTAAAAAGTGGACTAATGAAAGATTTAAAAAGATTGAACAAAGTAATACCTTTGCTCTCTGTACACTATTAGATCCGAGGTACAAAAGTCATGTTTTTCAGGACCAGCCAGCCTTAGAAGAAACCAAGAAAAAACTTTGTTATTTAGTCATTCAACTAATTGAAAAATATTGTAAAACTAGCTGTAGTCCAGTTACACATCAACCATCTACATCTAAATCAGTTGTAAATCCTACACCTCTACAGAGTAGCATAAGTGTCTGGAGAATTTTAAATGAAAAAATGGCTGACAAGCATCCACAATCTATCAATAGTACAGCAATAGCAATAAAGGAAATAGACAGCTACATGAACGAAGACATTCTACCTCAGATAAATGATGCTGGTGAGAATAATTATCCACTCCGTTGGTGGAAAATGCATCAACATATTTATCCTAATTTGGCAAAACTTTACAGGACCAGATGCAACATAGTTGCAACATCTGTACCTTGTGAGAGGCTATTTTCAAAGGCTGCAAATCTGTTAAGTGAAAGATGGACACGATTAACCTCAAAAAAGGTAGAGATGATTATGTTCCTGAATGGAAATTCAGAAATGATAAAAGAATAACTTTTTATCATTGTTTATGTGTTTAAAAGTGAAAAACCTGTTTTTTGTGATGGAAAATATTACAAACATCTTACATTTTATTTTTATACAGAGCCTAATTTTCTTTAAAAACATTTGTTTTGTTAAATATGTTATTACAATAAACTTTATATTTTTTCTGTGTTGTAAAATGTAAATATATGTTTTTAAACACAACATTTTTTAAAATCAACAAGTTTTAAAAATCATTGACTTAATTTTTTGCTAATGCTAATATTAATAACCTATAATAACTTAATTTTAATAACCTATAATTTTGTAACTATATAGAGCTAATTTTATTTAAACATATTTGGCCTATTGATGTTCTTATTACTATATTTTACTTATTAAGGTTACTTTTTTCAGTGTTGAAAAGTGAAAACCTACTCTCTCCCAAATATGACAGTAACATCTCACATTTTGTAAATACATAACCTAATTTTATTTATAGATATTTTTTACATTTATTATCAATCATCAATATTTTTTATCAACTAAAAATATTCTAAATTGTTTGCATTTCAGTAAATATGCAAAGGCTATTTAATTGTTAAGTAAAAAAAAGAATGCTTCTATTAGAAATTCATTGCATTTCGTAAATATAAAATGGCATACATATATATTACATTTTGAGAATGTAATTTAATTATTACTACACTTATAAGGATTATTTTTTTCTAAATGCTTTACACCCAAAAACAGTTAAGGACAAGGTGGTAATGGGAATGAAAAAGTAGTCTTAGAAAACTGAACAGTTGTGCTTATGTTTTGGCTGCTAATACAACTTCGAGTTTCAGTTTTCTAAACCTGTTTTTTCCCAACTGTTTTTCCAAACAGTTATTTTTTTCCAACAAACAGTTCCTTGATATTTTGTAAAAATAGCAGAAATGCCCATCCCTAGTATATAGTAGAGATGGGAACTTCTGCTATTTTTAAAAAATATCAACGAACTGTTTCTTGGAAAAAATAACTGTTTGGAAAAACAGGTTTAGAAAAATGGAACTCGAAGTTGTATTAGCAGCTAAAACATAAGCACAAACGATCAGTTTTCTAAGACTACTTTTTCATTTCCATTACTACCATGTCCTTAACTGTTTTTGAGTGTAAAACATTTAGAAAAAAATAATTAAATGTATATATGTATGCCATTTTATATTTACAAAATGCAATGAATTTTTTTTTTTTTTTTTTTTTTTTTTTTTTTTACTTTTGACTATTGTGCACACTTGGGCTAATGCAGACAGTGGGCTGATTTAAGGCTATAACCTATACTCAACTAAGTTTCAATAGTAGGCCAAAACCTACTAATTACCAATATGTTTAAACTATTATATTTTATTTAACTGATTAGTGAACTTAATAGTAATCATAACTTCTCTACATTCGTGAACACATTTGAATACCTTTTATTATCAAATTCAATATGTATTCTTACTCCAAATACAAATATGTACATTATAATGTATAATTAAAAAGCTAAAGTATGCTACATAATATATATTACTTCGAGTAAGAATATTGTACATTTGATAATAAAAGGTATTCAAATATGTTCATGAATATAGAGAAGTTATGATTACTATTAAGTTCACTAATCAATTAAATAGAAATATAACACTTTAAACATGTTGGTAATTAGTAGAGTTACCATTGAAAGTTGGTTGGGTAACTGTTGGGAGTAAGTTGTGCCAACAATTTCTTTGTTGGTTTTTGGTGATGTTTAATTGTTGGCCCTATGTTCGGATTTGGTTTGTTATTAATTGGTAGGCATTTGTGCAAATTTTAACTGTTGCCAAAAAGTGTGTGAAAACAAAATACAAACAATGGGCCAACAGAAAATGCTACTAGGGTACTACTGAAATTGGGTTTTGTCTGGGTGGAAATTTGCAATCAATTTTAAACTAACTTCCCGATGAGGTAGGGGTTTGAAATTGTGTATACAGCTCTAAACACGATGACAATAAAATAATATTGGCTTATGTATAAACATTGAACGGTGCCATAGGCACTATTACTAAAACTGGGTTTTGTCCAGGTGGAAATTTGTAATTGATTTTAAACCAACTTCTCAATGAACTAGAGGTTTGAAATTTTGTATATGTCTTTAAACTCGATGAAAATATATTAATATTGGCTTCTTCAAAAATACTTAACGGTGACATAGGCACTATTACTAAAATTGTTTGGCCATTGTTATTGTACAGATCAAATGTACAATAACGACATTCCGTCTGTTTTTCTTGCTATAGGTGGTAATGTATCATGCTTCAATACAAGCAAGATTGGCCGAACAGTTTAAGGGGCCAGCTTTAAGCTCTGGTTCAAACCCAACACCTGACAGGGATTTTTACAGCATTTTGGCAAGTTTAATAGAAATGTCGTTTTTGTTGCAAACCCTATATTTTTTTCAAAACTTAGATGTTTTAAGAAGTATTTATAGTTGCATTGACTTGTCAAGGATTTGGCAGTGCATTGATGTTCTAATTTTACCTTTGGAAATTCAAAATCCTAAATAAAAAAATTTATGATAACAACATTCTGTATGTTTTTGGCACTTTAAAAATTTTAAAATAATTAACAAGACTAAAAAGTAAAAAATAATTATATAAATAAAAAAAATGTATTTCATATTACATATATTTATATATATATATATATATATATATATATATATATATATATATATATATATATATATATGTATGTATAAATCTTATAATACATAATAGTAGTTATCATGCCTCACAATTGTAACAACTATTTTTTTGTTTTTAATTTTACAAGTATTTTCATATCTATAAAAATTCACTATCACAAATTTTTAAGGCAATCTGTGTGTGATTATGAATCTGTATAGGTTTATAGATCTCGATGGATTTATGAGAATTTATTTTATACATTTTAGTCCATTTTAAAAATGCAATTAATTATTTTTTTTATTTATGTAACTATTTGTTAATTGACCATCAGTTACTAACATTCAAGTCAGAGTGACCGAAATAATCACCCCATTCAAGGGTTCATTGTGTGAGTGTCCTTCAAAGCTGATTTATAAATTAGGGAATCATGATTAATAACTGCAGTACCAGTAAACAACTATATTGTTTTAAAGAATACAAAAAAAAACAAATTGCACTACATGTTACATTACAACATTTTGATACGGAACTTGCCCTTCAGAAAGTTTTTAGAAAATGAAGTGCTATTAAATGTTATTAGCCTAAATGCTAATAATTAATGACAAAAGATAAAGTTTTGCTTTGTCATATTGCTCCATTTTAAATTAATTTATTATTTTTATAGGATTTGGGCCATCTTTTGCTGTCTATTCACTTTCTTAAAGTATGGTACCAAAATGAATAAACAATTTTAATGTAACATACTACAAATGATACAGTAATTTATTTTTTATTCCTTGAAACTGTAAAAGTTGCATTCTGGTGCTGCAATCAACTATCACTCCTTGAATCAGGCCACTGGCTACGTGTTGAGGGATGTTTGCGCAATGGACTCTTGGAAGAGGTGATTAGGTGTAGTCAATTGGTTTTTAACTAATCCTGACTTGAATTTTACCATAATTAGTTGATTTTTATAAACATACTTAATCTTCTGTTCTAATTATTTGAGCTTAAAAAGTTAGAAAGTGGTAGATAAAAAAAACAAAAAAAAATTATTTTTACAAACAAGCAATCTCAAGTTACAGTTAGCCAATTGTCTTTAAATTTTACATTTTATTTGTAGTTTATAGTAGCAACTTTGATCCCATATAAATTTATGGGTCCTGAATCACTGTTGTTTTATTTAATCTATTTTACCCATTTTTGGAAAAAAAAGGATAGTGTGATACCAGTAGGCATACAATTCTTGTGTGAATATACACAGGTTTCTCTACCTATGGATTTCAAAGTGTAGCATTTTAAAGTCAAGAGTAAGCTCACTCTATTTTTATTTACTTTTTTATAAGTATTTTTGTTACTTTATCAAAACAGAACATTCACAGCATAACAATAAAGCAAAAAAACAATTTCTGGTTAAATTAATTCAAATAATACTAAGTTTCCAGGAAATTTTACTAAACATTCTTACTGAGTTTAACAATAATAACTTGAAGTGAGGAATTCAGTCAACCTAAAATTGCTAAATATAACATTGTTGTAACTAACCAAAAATTTTGGAATACCAAATTACTTGGCAAAAATAAGTAATTTTCAATAAATGAGAATATCTTTTATAAGCATTCCAGTTCTAATTCATTAGTTCCATCAAATTTAATAGTGGTTAAACATTATTATCATTTACAAAATAATATCATTTTAATTATTTAAGCTAACCTGTGTTCCAGCAGACACTGATACTCCAATCGGTTTGTTTTTTTTTCAAAAAAATTATATTTGTATGGGGTAGTACAAGCTATTGGTTGTTATTACAAATCTTTAAGTTTGGGTTGATTAGAGGCAGACTTTAGATGAATAGCTTATTTAATTTTTTGAAATCTGGTTATATTTCATTCCTCATTTTGAGAATGAACTGTGCATCATTTTTATAAACTATCCTCTAATGATGTTCCCTTTCAAAATACTGTATTTTAAAATTCATTCTCCTTATGTAAAGAAACACCAACAAAACCAAATTTTTGTACACTTTATAAATTTTCATTAAATGTGAAGTCTTTTTAAATGACCTCCCTTAAGAACCTCTCTCGTTCTCTGCAATTTATTTGGAGTGCTTTTCTTCTGTTCCAATCTATTGCAGCTTGTATTATCCCTGTGCTTTTCAAGAAGTCCACAGCTACAATGTTGCAATACTTCCCGTAGTCACCTTGAAACCATCTTGTTACATTTCTGTTCACAGACAATGCCATTTTCCTCAAACCTCCGAGACGATCGGTCACTATGTCCAAAAGCAACGGTGTCAGCTCGACCATGGCTGCCCATGGGTACTTTGTCAACCTGAAAAATAAGGTTTATAGAGTAATCAGTTAAAATATTGAGTGGAAAATGTTTGATTACTTTATACATAATCATTGCGCACAATATGAAGGAAAATGATTGCAAGCAACAGAAGAAATATTTTAACCTATTGCCTACATGCCTTATGCCCAACTATGTGCTAAAAAGCAGTAAACAGTTGACTAAAGAAAACACTGGCATTGTGTGTTACTGTGCATTAAACTTGTTTTACATGACATTATAATTACATTAGAAATGTAAAGTAACAATACAATAATTTCCAATCAAACAACCAATGTTATATTGAATGGGTGTAGTACAGTACAAATGAATGTTTCAATAATGGCGGCTTGAAACTTTACATCATTGCTAGGCCTACAAATAAATTTGGAATTACAATAACCAACGGGATAAAATAAAAACAGTACAAATGTACATAATAAAACTACTACCTTAATATTAGATATTGGATATGACTTATCAAGTTATCAGGTATAACTTTTGTATAGTTCAGATTATCGGAAAGAAGTTTAGGTAGTTCACATTTTAAAATAACTATCTAATATCAACCATGTTTAATTTAATTCTGTGCAAGCAAACATGTCAACAAAGAGAAGGGGTCATGTGCCATAGCAATGAAACAACAACAGCTCTGATTGTTCTGTTCAGATTCTGAGAGAACACAAAAGAGATAGATGATGAATCTAAATTAATTTTGTACATGGACATTTAAAGAATATATGTTTTAAAATAAATAAAAAATAATTTTAGAGTTTACAAAATTTAAAAACAATTAACATTATTTGGTCATGAAATATCTAATAAATAACTAACAAGATACAAATTTTTTGAAATACACCCAGGAAAATAGTGCCCAATTATTGCATACATAGACACAAGGACATATTAGTTTTGATTAGGAAAATTGATGCGTGAGTTGTCATGTCAAAGCAGAAAAACCTATATTTGAATTCTCCAACAATTTTTTTTTTTTTATTAATTTGAAGCAAATAATAAATTAATTATAAAAGGAGAAGAATAAAGAAGAAATATTCTTAAATTTTCATCAATCAATTAAAGAAACTTAGCTACAATTTGGGTGATAAACAACCAATCATATTATGTAAGTGAACTTTGATTTTTCAAAGTTAAATAAAAAAAAATTAAATTATCAGATAATGCATTTAAATTAATAAACTAAATTTTATTTGAATCTTGGACTTTTAGAAAAATTAACCAAATTTTGTTAAAAGTATGAACTGTTAATAGCCTATAATTTAAGATATAATTTTGACATTAGTAAATAAAATGTTTATATGTATGTTATGCATGTGGCTATGGATAAAGACCTGCTTGAAACCTCTTTCTCAAGATACAAATTTCTGATTTTTTAAGACTTGTAACAGTTATATGACCATCAGTGATTGATTTATTTAAAGAATATGTGCTATACTGAACCATTGACAGTCCTGACAAAATAAAGACTAATTATTGTAATTACTTGCACTAAAGACATTTACAATATTATAAAATAAAATAATTTTCAAAAGTTTTAGTAGGATGGATGATTTTACAAAGACAATGAGTAAGTTATTGAGTGAAAAAGTATTGTTGAATATTGGACCTTATCAACAATTGAAAGACTTTAAATAATTGAACAATTCATTTCATATTCTGCATTATATAAAAGTGTAAATATCAGTTTATTATTTGTTGTAAAATGGTGACCAACGTTGACGGCGAAAGCAGACATCACACATAAATTTTTATTATTATCCATATTATTATAATTATTATTTGTTTTAGTGGTCTTTAAAGAATAAATACGACAATAATAAATTTAAAGTAACTAATTAACATAACTCAACTCTTTTTCTGAATATTTTCTAAACGTTTCATCCATGTATTTCTTCAAATCCTCCAAATTCTGAACATTGCCCCACTTTTGGTTAACTGGCGACCAAATTTCATTGTTTTCACCATATATAATCTTATTGTAACTCAAGATAATCTGACGATTCGTATTCCAGACTGCCCCTAAAGTTGATGACCATCCCTCAGGAAGAATAGGGACAAGTTTGTCTCCAAGATAAGATATCAAGTAGTCCAGCAACGCTGAATGAGTTTCTGCCGGTTTCAGTTTGAAGCCTGAAAAAAAATCTAGTTTAAGCTACAGAGAAAACTAAAAGTTGATGGTAAATTATTTCGATTTGCTGGCAAATTTTCAAAATTAGTTCATTAATAAATTTTATTTGAATTTCAGTCATAATATGAAGATTCCATATATGAAGCAATACAAATTTCTCACAAACTAAAAAAATTAATTCAAAATTGTCTATAATTATTTGAGTCATGATTTTTTTAATTATATAACCAAAATCAGACTGGACAAATTTTGAGAAATATCAACAAATTTTCTGTTGATATTTTTGTCGGTAACTTCTGAATTATTTACTTTGTTTAAAAAACTGAATGTATAATGTTTTTGTATGATTGGTTTCACTATTGAAGCCTTGCTTAAAACATTAATTAATTACGTCATCCTAGGCAATTAATTACTTCCGTCTGAATATTACACTGTGCAATTATTTATTATCTATCAATCATAACTGCACACAGTAAACAATTAAGAATAAATTAATTTTACCTTAATTATTAACTAAACAAATTAAATATTACTACAAATAGCCATTAACAAAAACATATGTTGTACTCAAGCTACGAATTTGAAAAATTATACACTTAGGTTATTTTACAGTAAAATTAATTGTTTTAAACATCGGAAAAAACTACTAATATATATACTCAATAATTTACTTTTTAAATTTGTTACATGAACTTCAATTGTAAATATTCACATATATCTTCAATTTCAGCAAAACCTGTTGATCCAATTTTAAAAATTATTACATTATTGGAATTTAAGACAATATTTTAGCTCTCATATTATATTAATATATATAGGCTATTTTTTTCAACTTCTAAATAAACTGGCCTGTCAAGTAGTAAGAGGTGGAGCTATTCATCAGACTTTAAACATGGTCACATCTATTGATTCCCTCGCAAAATGGAAATTGTAAAGTGTCATTCATTTTCTTCAGGCAGAAAAGAATAACACAGAAGAAATTAACCACAGAATGAGCCGAGCATATGATAAAAACTTTATGAGTGATGGTGTTGTGCGAGAATGATGAACACAAGCTCTACAAACAATCCTGAAAACATGTTAAATACCAGGAAGGTCATGGCTACTGTTTTCTGAGTCCATCAAAACAAGTCCAGAAAAAATCAGGCTTCTTTTTTTGTTCTGAATAACTCTACCTTTTCGATATAATGTCAGACAATACGCATCTGAATGGATCTCTCGTTCTATTAAACCATGTGTGCTGGTAATCCCTCATTCCATTAAATCCACCAGAAACATGCTTTTATGTTCCCAAAATAACTGTAGCCAAGACATTACTGTTGAACATGTTTTTGAGTTTGTGTGCACCATTCTCCCACAACACCGTTTGGTTGCTTATGTAATTTTTACTGTATACTTGGCTCCTTCTGTGATTAATTTCTGCTGTATTCCCTTCTGCCTCCCAGTGCACAGTTCCACATCCCACTGCTCAATAGGTCACTTTACGGTATGTTCAGATGTTGAAAACAAACATTCTCCAAATTCTGACAAATCTATGGACTTGTTTTATTTTTTTGTTGAGGGAACTGATTTGTACTTCACAGTGATGTGACTGAGCTATAAGAAGTACCAGTATAAAAACATTTGTCAGTTTATTCAGAAATCAAATGTAGACTACTAACATGTATGTAGATGTTAGATAACGTTATTTTCAAAATATTACAATTAATATTAGATACAACAATATTTTAACAACACTGTATTACTGTAGGGTACATACCCACTGGAAACTCATGGAAATCTATAATGACAATCTCTTTTGTCATGTTCACAAAGAGAATGATATCATCTAAGATAAACTTCAGAGGCCGGATCCTGAAGAAATCATGATTCAACCACCAAACCTCTTCCGTATCAGGATAATGGGCGACTCGGAGGTCCAAGTATCTAGCTCCAAAGATCAGCTGACTCAGTATACTTTCGTCCTGAACAAATATCCCATTAGTATCGGAAATACACATGTTTTTTTGAAAATTATTCACTTTTTTTATCACTATAGTAAGTATATAACAACAAATGTGACCATGCAGTATCTTATTTTGAGTTTGACAACAGTTTTCACTTTTCCTAAGTCCTACTACATTTTAACCTGAATGTCTGTGTATCAGTTTTAAAGGAACTGACTGATTTTAATGCAACATGGTGCAACTGTTACAGTTTGATCTTATAACAAATTTTTTATTTTTAAGAATTTTAATTTTCTTATCTTTTTGCTTAAAATCCTTAAAAATGACGAACTAATTTGCTAAAACTTGGTTTCAATTATTTTGATTGAATTGAGCTTAAAAGCAAGTCATTAGTAGTAAAAAAAAATATATTTATGATATACTGTGTTTGGGAGGGAGCTAACAATTAAAAAACTGAAAATTAATAATGGAAATCTAAATAACTTAATAACTTAAAATAAGCTCTTTAAAATTTATGAAGGCTCATAGCTGTAATTAGAGTATCAAAATAGAAATAAAAAAGAATATTATAGTTGGGAAAAAATGTTAGCATTTATTCTGATGTATTTAATTTCCTTAATTTTTATTTTATTTTTTTATATTTGGTTATAAAACATTATTTTCACAGTTATTTTTACTTCACCATTTATTTAAGTTTTCATAGTTTTTTTAATAAGTTGAAGTTTTCTACACAGTTTTTATAAACAATTTATATAAACTTTTTTATGCAGTAGAGTTGGTCCACTGGCCTTCGGTGGAGGCAGCTGAAGTGAGCAGCTTAGCGATCCCACCATACCTCTAGCTCGTACTATTCTCACTCATCTACTTGAAACACAGGCACACAAAACAGACACACAAAAAAATATATATATATATATATATATATATATATATATATATATATATATATATATATAATTTTATACACATCATAGGGGACTAAACAAATTAGTAACTTTTCATGAAAACTGGCAAGTAGGTTTAATTTGCTAATATCTTAGGAAGATTTTTTAATTTTTCTTAAAACAATTTTATATCAAAAATCCATAAAATTAAGATTCCTCCAACATTGGTTCTAGAGATTTTGATCAAATTTTGCTCAAGTGTTGTCCTTAAACACATAAACAAAAATATTCTCAGGTAAAAAAAAAAAAAAAATCAGAACTAAATTTTGGTTTTATGTGATTCTTAGCTCGTCATTGTAAAAAATTTGAAATTACAAAGTTTGAGAGTTTTTACCAAGTAAACCATAACAACCATCATTGTTGTATGATGTAATGTACTAAATTTTTACATTAATTTATTTCATTAATTTATTTTCATTTATTTAATTTTTCTTAATATCATTTAAAATTTAAAATGCTTATTTGTTTACTGAACACCTTGTTGACTATAATGCTACAGTACCTGTGTGTATACGTACTTATGGAGCATAGTTTCATAGAATGGTAAATAGGATTCAGTCAGTAAGAAGGAACCAGAGTTGTGTGTGCCAGGAACAAATAAATCCTTCAACCTGAGGTTTTCCAAGTCGCCACGATATTTCTCCATCCACCGTGGTTCTGTTTTGAAGCAGGAGGAAGCTAAAACTGGGGAACAAACAGAGGCCTAGGTTAATGTTCCAACACAACAGAATAATTTAGGTAAATATAGTAATAAATAAATACAACAAATGTTTATTATCATTATTTTAGAGAATTTACTTTGAAAAATGAGCTCTTATCATAAAAAAGTAATCTGAAATGATTGCCGATCTTGAATTCTGCGTCACTTTTTGAAAGATCATGTGTGTGTGTGTGTGTTTTGGTTTGTTTGTTAACAACAACAACCAACAATTTAACAATTTAGCATACAATTTCACCATAGAGCATTCTAAATTCCAGTTTGATTTGATTCAAACTTGGCCCAAAAATTGACTTCGGTAATAACTTGGACAAGTTTACTAACCAGTAAAATCCGTTCCAACATTCCAAAATGTAGGTTACTCTAAATTTTAAAAAAAGTCATGAAATTTTTAGTTTACACATTTTTAAAAATTTGATTTCACCAATGTAATATGAGTTAGAAACCGCATACAGTGGCATTTTCAATGTAATCTGAAAGTTAAATACGCTAACAATTAATGCTACAATCAGATTTCCAAAAAAAGTATAAAATTAAATTATTGTTGGAAATTCGCTTTAATGGCATAACAAAACAGCTGTTTATTGCAATTATTTTCTATTTAATCTCTAACTATAAATTATTTTTTATGCAATACTGACTTGAGTTATGATTACATAATAAGATTTATTTGAAGGACTGTTTTTCAGAGAAATTAGCTTAATTTACTGGTTTTTCGTCGATAGATTACAGACCAATTTTTTTTTGCTATAATGACCCATTTTGTTTGTTTACTTTTCAGTTGTATATTTTAGCTTCTTTTAAATAACTTGTCTGTACAGAAAGATTGTGCAATGTTTTTTCACTGTTGATTTCTTTTTTGTGTGCCACTTACTTCTAATGACAAATCGTTAACAGGTTGAATTAACATACCTGACTTGGTCACATTGTTTTTGTATGCAATCCAAAAGCCTAAACACTGAGTAAAAAATGCAAGAGGTTTAAAATATGTCTTGTTCTGATGAACATGGGTTGTGACCCATCCTTCTTTTGCATCTACCGGCATGCTGAACAACGGCTGGGCGTCAGGATTACTTGGATCCTCTTGGTACAAGGCTACGTAGTCTCCTGGCATAATATCCACTGATGTAGTCCATGCTATCTCGATTGGATGGATTGAGTTTGGTGATACTAAAGGTGATATAAGGATTTCAACAGTTCGCTTTGGACAAATATAGTTGGATGACACATCTGAAAAAAAAGAATTTTGAAAGCTGGATATATTTTAGAACTCTGTAAGTATGACATTACAATTCCATATTTGGTACTTGTAATCAGCGACCAAATAATATTTTTTGTTTTGAACGTAGCTTATTTTTCCCGTTTTACAATTAGATTATGTCTTAACAGATATATGAGGTCTGTTCGGAAAGTAAGTTCTATTACGGTATAATTTGTGAAGGAGTGGGAATGGAGGCACATTCTCATTGGTATTGGATAGCCTGGTTCATTATGCATCTGGCTTTGATACTGGGAAGGTTGTTAAGCCATTTCATTCTCTCCAAACCTGCAATCAAAATGGTCGCTGTGAGCAATAGTTCCATTGCCACAATTGATAGCCCCACTGACTGTGAAGTTCGTGCCGTGATTTGATTTCTGTGGGTGAAAAAAGTCAAACCAATAGATATCCATCGAGAACTGTGTTCAATGTATGAAGAAAACATTATAGTGCAGTGTAGTAACAAATGATGTCTGTTTCGGGAAAGTCGGACTAATGTTCATGATGAAGGGAGAAGTGGCCAACTCTCGGTGTTATTCAATGAACTTGTTGAGAAAATCAATGAAAAGTTTAGGGAAAATCGAAAGTTCACTATTATAGGGCTCTCAGAGTGTTTCCCTTGATTATCACAGACTGTTTTATGAAGTTGTGACTCAAAAACTCAAGTGCCACAAATTTTGTGCTTGTTGGAAGTCAAAACTTCTGATTGATGCACACAAAACAAAAAGACTGGAATCATAACCTTTCTTAGTCAGTACGAAGAAGATGATAAACTTCTTGATCACATAGTGACAGGCGATGAAACATGGGTGTCCTATGTAAATGTGGAACAAAAAAAAAAAAAAAAACAATCAAAGTAGTGGGGGTCACACTGCATGTAAACCTATAAAAAGCGGCCAAACTTTTTTAACAAAAAAACTAATGGCAATGGTTTTATAGGATAGGAAAGGAATTCTTTTGGTAGAGTTCATGGAATGGGGCACAACGATTAATGGTGCAGAATACACTGAAACCTTAAAAAAACTAAGGAGATCAAAACAAAAGGCAGGGAATTTTTTTCACAATGCACAGCCTTACTATGGAGCACAAATACGTAAACTTCTGAACAGTTTTGGGTGGGATATTTTTTACAACCCACCTACAGCCCTGATTTAGCCCAGAGTGTTTTCTATTTGCCCCCAACACTAAAAAATGGATTGGTCACAGTGCTTTTGTATGATGATGAGTTCAAGGACACTGTCAACGAGTGACTACGTGCACAGGTGGCAGAATTTTATTTATTTTGTATTGAAAGGTTGTTCATAGGTATGGTAAGTGCTTAAATGTATGTGGTAATTATGATTTAAAATAGTTTAAGGTGTGATCTGAGTCTATAAGTTAACTGAGAAAATTTTAACCTTAAATGGAATTTAGTTTCTGAACGGCCCTCGTATATTTTTTGGGACTGGGTTCAGACTTACTTTTAAGGTTAGTTTTTTTTTCTTAACATCCATAATTTAGGCTAATGGGGGGGTCAACGGCATTAACAGCAAAGGAAAAGCTTACAGTAGTAACACCAGGCTCTAACCTAATGACACTGAGGGACGCAAGTTAGGAAATGCAGTAAACTGATCTGTGCCTTACCACCTTGGTTTGGCTGCTTGATATGCATTATCAACAGACTTAAGCACAAAAACATCCTCAATGGTACTTCTTTCTATGTTTATTATGTATTAAATTTTAAATGTGGTGGAGGGAGAAAAGTTTCATTAATTGTACTACAGTAAATTTTGTATGTGGAATATGGCTGATTTAAAAATAAAAAAAAGCAGAACGCATCTGTCTCGCTGACGTGATAGAAGCGAATTTCCAAAAGTATTTTTTTCATCGTATCCTCTTTTTAAATTGTAACTTAGCATCAGCATTAAAATCTGCACATGTTCGGAATTTAAACTTTCAAATTATTTTGAAAACAAGAAAAATGAACCCTGACCGCCATCAAATTAAATTTCAACAAATTTTGAAAATTTTAAATGGTGATTTAACAAAATAAGCAATTTTTAATGATAATTATGATTGTAAAAACAGATTAAAAAAATTAAGACAAAACATTACAAATTCTTAAAGATTTAAAATGGTAGCCATTTTGAAACTGTTAAGCAAATTTCACTGGTTAACAAAATTATCCAGTTATTACCATAATTGATTTTTACATGAGGTTAAAATGTATATGAACTCTATATGAATTTTGACGACCCCCTCAAACAGTGATCCAGAAATTTGGATCTGTTCCTGGGTATGGGCCTCACCATGATGCCTGCTCCAATATCTCATTTTTCCAATGGAAACTCGTTATTGAAAGTGGCATTCGATAACTCTGTCCAAAACTCAGGATTATTGAAGTCTGGTAGAGTAGTATAGAAAGTCCGGTGCGGGTGGGATGTCATTGCCTAAACAACATAGGAACTGAGTTACACAACCAAGTTCCACTTACTAACACCAAAAAAATACGATAAAAATCCCTGAACTTCTTTCCCGGGCTTGAAAAGAGCCATAACCTGCGAAAGCTAATTCACTTGACAACCAAAACTCACTTCCGATTGGTTTGCAGTGAACACGTATCTCGGGTCTATACTACGCTAGACTAGTACACTTCTGCCCAGGCACTACTACTGGTGCATCACCTCGCATCTCCCGTGCACAAAAGCTTCATTCTTATTGATGTTCTTTGTCTAGTTTTAACAAAGAAATTTTGAGAAATTATGGCTCCAACCATAATTTCGACTATAAATACAGGTTGAAAATTGTTGTCGGGAGAACATCGAGGAGGACCAACCACTACAGAACAATTACACAGCAGCTTACCAATACCCAACAACACAAGACAATAACGACAATACAAATTGCTCGGGAGGAAATAGGAGGGAAATACAAGGTCCCGCTGTCGACCTTGTAAATGCCCGGACTTCTTCCACAGACTACAACATGGATAGTCATTTGAACCGGCAAGGCACTTCTCTGTTCGGAATGGTGTGAAGAAGTCAGTTTGTAGTAGTGCTGACTTTTAGTACTTCTGGTCCAGAATAAGTGGCGAAAGTTTGCCAGGTTGTAGTTGTATATAATAGGTGTGGTCTATCTTGACGTTCTCCTGAATCTGTATTTATATCAAGACTTAAGAGGGGTACTATAAATCTTTCATTTCAAAAAGACGCATTAATCAGTGATAAGAAATGAAGTGTGGGCAGGAGATTCCCAGGCAGAAATGTTGGGATTTTTCTCACTGTATTTGTCTAATACTCCACAGTGTCTCATTGTACTGTTGTGTTTTAAGAATCTAAGTATTTTGCAAATAACAGTACAAGAATTAACACAAAGGAAATTTTAGAATCGTGTTATGCAATGGAAACAATTTACAAAAATTACTAATATGATGTCACAAAGCAATAACATTTTATTTTAATATTATTATTATTTTAAATGTTATTTCATCATTATATCTGAATAAATTTGCATTTAAAATTTTCAAATTACACTGAAAATACGAAAACTATTTTACTGAAAATTGAAAAAGTCTTTACACAGACTTTAACGATTTTACCAGACGTCCATTTCATATAAATCTAATCCCAGCATTCTTTAGCTCTGGTAATGACGGATTAATGCGATTTTGTGGGCAGGGGTGCTTGGTTAGATTCAAATTACAAGAGAGCTTCCCTGGTGGATGAAAATTTTTGAAATAGCACTAAAAACTAGCACTGTCAAGCTGTTTTGAAACTTAAAACAGATATAAAATAAGTGCACAAATTTATTTAATTTAATTTTTCTAGATTCCTATTGTACAATTCCTCTTATTTACAAGGCCACTCATTTTGAAACAGAAGTTGTACTAAAGAAAATATGCTTTTTCTTCTTTCCCCTCTTTTCAATACGTCCTGTCTGTGACGTTTTATGTATAGTTGCAGTTAACGCTGATCCCTCGTCCTCGAAAGTTTTGATCAATTTTACAGTCAAGAAACATCTTTCTACTGTCGCAGTTAATACAGGAAGAGAAGAGAGAACAAACATAAAATATCTAATTAACCCCGTTCTCACCCTCAGTGCAAGCGTTACAAAGTGTATAAACATACATATGTAAAAAACAGACAAAATTCCATGTATATACAAAGTTGATATCAGGATAATGTGATGGGTATTGGACCCCTCTGAGGCCTTAGACCTTTATCCTCAAAATTACTCATATACTTCCATTTTATGGAATTAAAATGGGATCTTTTACATTTTTTTATTTCTTCTGGCTCGGGAGGGGAAATCCGTTCATTTTAATCCATTCTTGAGCCCTGGCAATGTTTTTTTTCAAAAATAAATAAAAAATGTCAAGCATTAAACAATAAGTTGTACAAACTAACCAAACAGTAATAATTATTTAAAGGAAAGTGAAAGTTTTATTGTACCACTTTTTTAAAATGGACCTTATAGAATAATTTCTTCTGCTCAATACAGATATTGCAGTAGACCTATTGTCTAGAAAATTGTATTTGTGAATTTTTATTAGCTATGAAAACGCTTGTTAAGATTTAAAACGAGAAACGTGGAGCACATCCAATAGGTAATAGAAGATTATATATTAATTATGAGCTACCTGATCTCTGTTAGAAATTTAATCCATTTCAATGTGCCCCATGTTTTTTGTTTTAGATCTTACAAGTATTTTTATAGCTATTCAAAATTCACAATCACAAATTTTCAGGACAGTACTACAATATCTGTATGGAGTAAGTCTTAAGTCTTTATTAAAGACATATATTAAAAATTTAATTTTTTTAAAGTAATTATTTTCTGGTTATAAGATTTTATTTCAGTATTAAAACAAATTAATGTCAGTTCCTTCTTCATATTTTTTTTTTTTTTTTTTTTTTTTTAACGTCCGACTATTGTGCACATTTGGGCTAATGCAGACGATTCCTTCTTCATATATATATATATATATATATATATATATATATATATATATATATATATATATATATATATATATATATATATATATATATATATATATATATATATATATATATATATATATATATGCCATATATTGAAAATGCTGCTATTTTGAAAATGTTGAACCGATTTTACAGTTAACAACTTGTCAAACTAGGCCTACTACCAAAATTAAAATTTTATTCAAATGAAAATTTACTAACAAGAGCATCTGCAGGACTGTGCCTGGTACAGACTCTGTACTCTGGCTGTCGGATGTAGGGAAGCTGAGGGGTTGGTGATGAGACGGCCTTGCATGGTTGACATTTACAGATTAGACAGCTAAACGCGTAAATATTTTACTGTGCAGTTCATTGCGCAAGTCAAGGTCACGTGTAAATAACTTCTAAAGATTAAAACAAAATCATTCTTTACGTTTGGAGGTTAACGTAAAGACTTCATTATACTGACTCGTTTGTGTACAGTATTTAGTCCGTGCGCAAAGCCGAATCTTTGTAAATTCGCGCAAGTCCGTCCGTCTGTCGATGACGCACCTCTTACTCATAAATGGTGCGACCGATCGCTATAAAATTTGCCGAAAATGGTATTTGTAGCGATTGAACCAAGAAAAAAATATAGAAGTTGACTAGCAAAAATGTTTGAGATAGTACAAAGGTAAGATCTTAAGATTAAAAATATTTCTGAAGCTAAGCTTTTAATGTTAGCTTTGGTGAGAAGAGGTAACAGAAAAATTGTCCCGAACCTTTTTCATGGAACGGAAACGAGCAAACGAATTTCGTCTCTATTGCTGTCTCTTTTTCTTCCTCCTTTTATACGAACACGCGTATAATATGAAAACGTTATTTTGCTTTGTTTTCTGTATTTTCCATTAAATAACATGTACATGTTAAAACCGTTTATAATGCATTCGAAATTAATATAAACGTTTATAATAATTGTTAATATTGCTAGTTTTTAACATAACCTGAAACTTATTATAGCCTATGAGCTGTTCAATGAAATCAGCTGATCGTTACGATTTAATATAAAACAGCTGATCTTTTACTATAACTACAGTAACAATATCTAAACTAGGTTCACGTATTTATTTAAACAAAACAAGTTCTAATCATACCTTCAAACTAATTATACATTCAGCAAAGATATCATAAAAAAAGCTTCGCTTCTGTCGGTAACTCCCCAAGTTCCACACGTGTACTTTTTTTTATTTGTTTAGTGTACCGTATCATTATTTCATATTAAGTGTTTATACAACATCGTTATACCACTTCAAAAGTTCAATTTTCATTTCGTATCCCCCCATCCTCTACGTGTTAGATTAATTTATAAACTCAGAAAAATTTATAAACTTTTTTATATTTTACGGACTTCAACAAAAGCTTCTTGAAAAATTCACCAACTTGCTGTTTTTCTTTTTGCGCTTTTCGAGCTCTCTAAGAGGGTACCAAAGTTAGTAGAATGCGATTTAAGTCATTTTTACGTTATACGCTTCAAAAATAGCAGTCAGCGTCGCGGCAGAGCAGACGACACGGAATTATTGAATAAAAACGTACTAGAAGTACAGCCGCCATTATAAAAAAAAACGTGCTCGATATTAGCGGATAAAGTGCAAGTAATTCGACTACCTGCTGCTACGAACGCTGCGAGGACAGGGGTGGTGGAGACGTTTGAGAAAATAGTATCTATTTAGCTGTGTTGAACAATTTGCCGCAAGATGCCACCAGCAGAAAGTGCTTACATCATTCATAATGGTTATAATTTTAGTACGTTTAATGACGGAAATCAGCATTCCATTCTTGTATGAAGTTAGCTTAAATTTGAAACAAGATACCTACATTCGTGCCCTAAAGCATTTTTTTTTTAACGTCCGACTATTGTGCACACTTGGGCTAATGCAGACAATGGGATGATTTATAGTGCATGAAAATGCCAAGCCCTAACCGGGAATCGAACCCGGGTCCTCGGGGTGAAAGCCCAGTACGCTATCAACTAGGCCACTGAGGTGCTTTTATGCATTTGCTTTACTATATTGCTTGTTAACTATACGAAGTATAAAGAGTGTAATTATTGAAATTTGTGTTTTTTGTTTGTGTGTGTGCGCGCGTACATTTGTGTGTGTGTGTGTGTGTGAGAGAGAGAGAGAGAGAGAGAGAGAGAGAGAGAGTATTTCTGTGTGATGTGTGTGTGTGTGTGTGTGTGTGTGTGTGTGTGTGTATGCGCGCGCGCGTATATGGCACATATATCACTGGAAAACCTGACTAATTTCGGACAGGTACAAACATGGGGTTTGCACATATCTAGGAAGCATTTTTCAGGTTTTCAAAAATGCTATTTTTCTTATCAAAAAAGTATTAAAATCTGATTTACTCAAAATAGTTCTAACGATTCAAATCAAATAATGCTGAAACGTAAGGCCCACTCTGTGGATACAGAAAGTATATGTCAGTCCAAATAATTAGGTTCAGGGAGCTATAAAAAAAAACTGAAAAACCGAAATAATTTTTCAAAATTGATTCGTGTAGGTTGTAGTAACGAAATTTACGGTAGCACAAACTGAAAAAAACGATAAAAATAAAGTCTCATTGCATTTGGGTTTGTTTTTCGTTTTAAACTCTAACCATAAATTCATATTATTTCAAAATTCAGTACACTGTGTTGAGTCTTCATATCCGATTAAACGACTCTGAACAATTTCTTCCGAAACGACTGTGCGGAGAAATTATCATTGAATGTGACAATGTGTTATTTTTTGTACATTATTTAATGTTTGTGTTATCGATTTTCAAAGACCTAATCGATGTATTAACTATGGTTTTAGCAATCGTGAGTTGTAAAATACGGTTTTACGAATTAGTTTATTATCCATAGTTTCCCCGAAACAATAGATTCCTATTTTAATAGTGGCAATAAACTTAGCTTTAAAATGAAATTAGAAAACGGCATTTAAATGAAAGCTCTTAATTTTATCTACTGTCCTCAAATCAAATTAATACATTAACCGCTTTATTATCCTTTAATTAGTGAAAACAGATTGAATGATTATATTTACTGTAGCCTATATGCAAACTTAATGTTTAGATTAGACCAAGAAGTACGCCTAATGGTTCGCTGTCATTCAATCGATCTCATTAATCTATAATTTTATTCGATGTTATTAGGCCTATTAAAATATAAGACATATTCAAAAACCTAGGCTTAAAAGGTTTTACTGTATGCTATAATAGTTCAATAAATTAACTTTTTTTAAGTTCCATAAATATATTTTTGTTTCTGTAATCTTCATTAAATGACTTTAATACCATTCAATAAACTGTGATAAAAATCTCGTCATTGTAAAAACCAATAAATTAATATAGGTTAGGGACATACTGTTGTAGGTTAAGTTAGCTAGTCTTTTGTTAAGGAAATTATTATTCAAATGTTTCACGTAAGGAATATTTATTTTCTCTTTATATGCAGTAGCCTATAAAAAAATATTATAATAACTACAATATCGATTTTGAAATTAAAACTGATTGATATATTAGTTTTCAGGTCAAAAATATGGATTTTTAGCGATCCCCCCCCCAATTAATCGCTCTAATTTCTCGAAATCGGTTCATCAGATTTTAGTGATACAAACAAATTAGTGACTCTAACCAGGTAGCAAATTTGAAATAAAAGACATTTTCAGGTTGTAAATTGGAAAACGTAATTCCTGACAGTCGTTTGTTTTGTTTTTACCGAATTTTTATTGGAAAACGAGCTTTTAGAGCTGTCATCAAGGTAAGATCCCAGACCCGTGACCTTGAAATAAGGCTGATCCTGACCTCTAGATAACTTTCTAGGAGGATCGTTAAAATTTTTATAAATAAAAATGTGTGTGTGTGTGTGTGTGTGTGTGTGTGTGTGTGTTTTAGCACACTCACGTTTACATTTTTGTCCGATTTGACTCAAACTTGACACGAAAATCGATCATGATAATAGCTTAGACAAGGTCGTTAACCAGCAAAATTCGTTCAACAATTTCAAAATAAAGGTAATTTCAAATCTTTAAAAATTCGTAAATTTTTTGTCTTACAACTTTTTTATACATCCGATTTACCATTGCAACCAGTGTTAAAAACTGCACCAATATAAAGTTTTTTGATTTTTCACAATCCGTTGAAATTCAAAACTTTTTTGGAGGAGGTCAGGGTTCATTTTTGTATTTTAATGTCATTTTAAAATTCAAATCTGTAAAACATTCAGATTTCAACGTTGAGTTACGACGGTGAAATCAGAATTTCAAAAAGGATAGGGGAACTTTTGGAAATTTGCTATCCCGTTAGCGAGACAGCTGTGTGCCGCAACGATTTCGATTCAATTATAGTACATATATTAGTTTTTAAAATACATTGATTTAAGTTATAATTCTTCAAATACGACCAAAATTTGAGTCGCATTTGATCTGATCAAAATATTTTCGACAAATTAGGCATATTTGCTGTTTTTTCCTCTGTAGCTTCCGAGCACGAATTTTTGTGGAAATAATCGGGAATGTGAGAAGTTTGTGTAATGATTTTTTTGTTTTTCAGAATCACAGAGACAAGCAAACTCTACTACAGACTTGCTGACAAAGTTTTGTTTTGACATTCTTATTGATTGATTATCACTTAGCAATGCTAATTTACAAGTAGGTTATTGGATAGTCGATAGGTGATTCAGATGGCACAATTTAAACATCGTTTGCGAAAACGAAATCTAGAAAACTATGAAATATGACCTTTCACAGATACGTCATAAATAATAAAAAAAATCACTAAACCTAGGCTACTAGCTGTAAAATAGACTTGATAATTATTTACAATGAATGACTCGATATGAAGTTGAAATGCAAGGACTTTTTTAGGCCTAAAGTTGTAGGATATTTGAAAATTTAATAAATAACGATTTGTCACACATTATCTAAATGCTGCAAGTACATTGCAAAGACTTTTACACATTCAATTAAATTATTTTAAAAATATTTAACTGAAACACTTTGGTACGGTACCTAATCAAAAGTACGTAGGTCTATTATTTTTCCCAAAATATCAGGTTCGGCAAAACCGATATTTGACCGAAAAGAAGTTAAAAATGAACATTTTTGAAAAAAAAATGTTACTCGAAATGTGGGAAGATTACACCTAAAAGAAAAAAACAAGGTAAACCCTCTTTTTGGACTCGAAAACAAATCTATTGATGAGTATGTCGAAGATTTTATTCTGTAAAAAATTATTTTTTATGGAAATTATAATAATGTAACACATCAAATAAGGCAATTGGATGAATTTATTTAAATACAATGTGCAAGATGATTTTGACTGTAAACGCTCTAAGTAATTTTGCGCTAGATGGGACGGGTATGTAGTATAATGGTGTTGATTATAATTAAAATATTTATTATTCATATAAACATACAGAAATATTATTGTATTATGTTCATAAATATTATTTCTATACATAAATTTAAACAAATAAAAACTCTACGTAAAAAGAAGTTAATGTCAGTAGCAGGGTTTCGAACATGTAGCTTAGTTTCGACAGCAAAAATCTTAGCACTCAACTACGAATGCACTAAAACAATTACCTCACTGATAGACTTAAATTCATTTCAATAATAACGCTCTTTTACGTACTATTCGTGTTATCACGAGTTACTACTCCCCCCCTCACTCAAAAACGTTCAAAGTAGGTCTAAAAAAATTAACACTTAACGTAAATTAAGAAAAAACATCCTTAAAATTATATACTTTAAAGCAATTAAAATTTCCAGAAAAATAGCTATATCGAATTTGATTAATGTTCTAAACACACACACGTGTGCCAAAATGGCATAGCAATTTTCTAGGACAAGTTCCTTAGCCAGCAAAATTCGTTGTTTCCGAATTCAAATCTTTAAAAATGCATAACTCCTTTATCTTGAATATTTTTAAAAATCTGATTTCACCATCGTAATTAGCGTAAAAAACTGCACAAATTAACAGTTTGAATTTTCAAAATCCGTTGAAATTAATAAATTAAATTTCAAGTCGGTCAGGATTGATTTTTGTATTTTCACTGCAATTGGAGGACAATTTAAAATGCTAATATATACAGATGTTGGTATGCAGTTTATATAATGATAAAATCAGTTAAAAAAAAGTAATTATTGAGTAAGGTAAAACATTTGTTTTCATCACGTCTGCGAGACAGGTGCGAGCCGCGATTATGTGTCTAGTAGCTTTTAGGACCGAACGTTTTTCACCGAGCAAAGCGAGAGAGGTCTTTGTTTCAACTCGACTGTTCGGTTTTTTTTTTTTTTTTTTTTTTGGAGTTTAACGTCCGACTATTGTGCACACTTGGGCTAATGCAGACGGTGGGGATGATTTATAGCGTATGAAAATGCCAAGCCCTCGCCGGGAATCGAACCCGGGTCCTCGGGGTGAAAGTCTAGTACGCTATCCACTAGACCACCGAGGCGGCTCGTCGACTGTTCGGAATTTGGATTGTGTTTGTCACGTAGTTTTGGCCAAACGTGTTGACCGATTGTTTTACAATTTGGTGCGGAGGTACGTTGTATAAAGCCCTAACGACGTATGTACAAGATTTTTTCCCATTCACTTGCGTTTCAAGATGGCGGCCTCTGATTTACAATAACGAGTGTACCCAGTTTTAGCCAAACGCATTGACCGATTGTTTTGAAATTTGGTAAAAAGGTACGTTGTATAAAGCACAAATGAAGTATGTAACATTTTCCCCACTCACTTCCGCTTCAAGATGCGGGCTCTTCATTCAACGTTCAGAATGTAGTTGCTGGTTATTTCAACCAGCAATACTGGTTGAACGGAAAAATCTATCATAATTTCGTCGCTTCCTTTTATAAAAGAGCATAAAATTTCCTTTGAAGTTGTCCAGTAGCAGTTTCCGTAAATATTACGGTTACCGGTTAAACTGGCGGAAAAAGTTACGAGCGCTCTGTACATTAATTAAGAATATACCGCAAATATGTTGTTCCTTGAACTACTAGCTTGTAGCAATAATTTGAACGCTATACAAAGTTTGTGAAATTTATTTAAATTTCTGCGACAATTCATTTAAAAATAACTATTTCTATCGTATAATTTTACATGACTTACTCTGTTTATCAGCTGTTTGCAGTCTGCTGAATCCAATCAAATTGAAAAACACGCACAACACCAAAGTACGCGAGCGTGTGACGCAAAGATTCATGTTTGCTACAGCCGTGAATGTTTGAACTAGCCGCGATTATAACGTTGGCTGATATCTACAGGCGGATAAAACTGCTCTCCCTCCAGTGTCGCGAGTGGCTACGTCATCGTCATCGAAGTTAACCAACTTCGCACGCAATTCGTTCCGAAAATTCCACGTTACGGTGTGTTCCGAAAGACCTGTGCAACACAAGTAGGCTATCAAAGTAATACACCGGCTTACGGTCGACCCGGACAACGATCTAATTCACGGAATGGATGATGGGCCGAACATTTTTTTTATTTTGTTAAAATACAGTGATAACCTGGACAACGGTCATACCGGAATCGGACAACGGTCTAAATCGCGGAATGAAAAATTACCCGCATAACAGTTTACGTTTCGGATAAAGGGCTGAATATCTGTCATTTTGTTAAATTATAGTGATACCCTGGACAACGGCCATATCGATATCGAACAACGGTCTAATTCGTGGAATGAAAAATGAGCCGCACAACAGTTTACGTTTGGGAAAAAACTGAATACTATAAGTGTTCTCATTTTATTAAATTCCTATGATATCCGGCTTACGGTCGATCGACCGGGACAACGGTCAATGCAGTGAATGAAAAATGAGCCGCATAACAGTTCAGGTTTCGGATAAAGAGCTGAATATATTTTAGAGTTTTCATTTTGCTGAATTATTTCCAAGCACATGTGTAAATACACAGATAACGTTGTGTGCTACAGAATAATTAAATAAACATTGTGCTGAGTTAACATAAACAAGCCTTTGATTGATGGGTGTTTGGTTTTTGTAGGGTAATAACTTACAGGATATTTCTTGGATATCTGTTCTCAGAATGCCCATTCCCATTTCCTTTTCTGTCATGGTACCTAATTTTACTTAGTGTCACCAACTCCTTTATTATGTGTTTTAATTTGTTGGCCCGTTAAAAATTTAACAGTTATAATATTATCGTGCTATATATACTTTTACTTGAAAATTTAACAAAATGTCAAGTGTTGTTGTGTGCGAGTTCCAAATTGTTTAAATTCTGTTTTCAATTTTTTTTTGTCTGACTATTGAACTAAAAAAAGCTACCACTGTATCTGTATAAGTAAATATACGTTCAACCAGTAACAAGCGTTTGTCGCGTTTCCATTGGAACGGTCATCATAGTAACATACAGGCTCGAAATCTTAAAATGAACCACGATCTTTACTTCTGGGACATTTTTTGAGTGGTTATTAAGCATTTTATACACACAGTAGAGATGAGCTTATCGTAATGTGAATTTGTCATCGACTCCTTACCCACAAAACAATACACGCGCAGGGCTGGATTAACATCTACTGATGCCCACAGTAGATAGAATACACGGTATGGGCCGCGTGCATGTCCCCCCCACCACTTGCCGGCTATGACGCGTCATCGGGGCAAGCTCGGACGTAGTGTTTAATAGAAAACAGTTTGTAATGTTAATGTTAGTAACTGCATTATAGTAATTACAATAATAATTCCTTTTTTTCTAACATTAATAACGCTATTAATTACTTTACTTACTGAATTCGCTCACTGTCAAAACGGAAAATTTTTATTTTATACAATATTACATAATATTAAAGTAAATTATAGGTCCCATAGCTTGAAAAATTCCAGGGATATTTTTTATTTGAAAGTTAAAAGCACATCACACTATGAATTATGTATCTGAGGATGTTCCTTGACAATTATTTGGTTGATTGTGAAAACATACATCTGGAATAAAAAAATAGCAATACATTAAATTACAAAGGACCCACCTATGTACAAGCTTTTATGGCCCTTTAGATCCTTTTTTGTATATATTTTTATATATAATAGGAATTTGGTAGTAAATAAATAAATAACACATAGCCATATTATGTAAACAGTAAAATAAAACATATTTATTTCTTAGAATTTATGTTCAAAACATGCCATCACACATACACACACACACAAGAATATATATATATATAAAATTCATATATAGATAACAAACTATTTTTGATACCTTGAACAAGTTATTGTAGTTTACTGAGTTTGTTACTTTTCTTCCTTCCGGCATCAGTGGTTTTATTTCCGTAACTTTTTTTTACAGACTTCTCTTTATTTAAAGATTTAATCCTCATAAATGTACGGGTACGGACGTAACAGGGTATGGTAAATTCACCTACTGAAGAATACTTATTATTTAGTTTGTCTGTAATTTTTTTCATCACACCTTTTTCTTTATTTAGCCCATTCTCACCGTGATATTTCAAAAAGTCCCTTTCCATTTTTACCACGACGTTCAACCATTCTTCAGTAGGATACATACAGTATCCTTGCCTTTTGACAAAGTTGACAGCCAATCCCTTTGTTTTATGGCACTCGTTTGTCGGATGACTGTGTGCAAAAGTTGAGACGATTTTTTTTCTTGACTCTATATGCTATATAGCCCAGCCATGATCACACTTGTATCAGTAGATCACACTTCACATCACCTTCCCTAGCTTGCCAGTCATTTAAGGATCCTCCTCTTCGTCGGATTATCACAAACAATATTCTTAAACTTAGTAACATTGCTTTGTAAAACCACATTTTTATTTTTAACCGAGGCAAGTTCTTGTAATGCAAGTTGAATTTGTTCTTTCAAAAGTAAATTTTCATTTCTTAAACATTTCATTTCTTCTACAGAGGCAATATTTACAACAATATTTGTATTAAAATTACTGACTACGGAAGGGTGGGTTTTATTTATAGAATTACATGTTACAATTGCACCAACAGTGCAGGTGATTTTCCTGGTAGATTTCCATCAGACTCGTCAATAAGTTTTTTTAATGTTTTTTGGTTTTCACGTTTTTTAATCCTTGTAGCTCGTTCAGAATCGACACATTTATTTTCAACCGTGGAATGGCACGGGATTTCAGCTGTTTTAGGTTTTGTATTTAGTAATTCTGATTTAAAATCCCTTTTGAAATCACCATCATTAAAATGAAGTGAACAGACTTTAACATTATCAAAATTAAAATGATCTGCTCGTTTACCCACACTTTTCTCATGCCTTCATCTTTTGGAATTCTATGAAATATAATTCCTTTCCCTTTACAATTCTTATCATTATTACAGCAATTGGCAATAACACAACCAGGCATTGTTATGCATACACAATTACACAATACTAAATAAAATACATTATGTATTTTTTAGGATTGAAAACATACTTAAATCTTTTCTTATACTTATTAAACCTCGAACACAAAACACAATTATCGTGAAGTATTGTTGTTGACACATTTTATTTAAAACACAACACCCACAGATTAAATAAACACACCGAATCTCTAACTACATTTACAGAACATCGCATCTTTTAGCAGGAAACTACATACAGTAGCAGTGAAAAGTTTGACCCAGTGACGTCATGCGTGCGGTAGTTTACTATGCATACCCACCGTGGCCCATACCGTGTATTCTATTTACTGTGCTTATGCCAAACTTTGAAATTACGTCCCACTTACATTTATCCCAAACTCTATTGCATCGCTGGCTCAACGATTTGCGCACTATGCAAGAATTTCAGATCGCCTCCTCTCTATTAAAAAAATTTTTTTATTTAATTTTAGAACTTTAACACTGTCGAAAACAAAAATAATTACGGCACGCAACTGTCTTGCTAATGTGATAGAAGCGAATTTCAAAAAGTATTTTTCATTATTTTACTCTTTTTGAAAGTCTGATTTCACCATCGTAATCACAATTAAAATATTTTACACTTTAAAACTGCTTTGAAAATACGAAAATGAATCCCTACCGCCATCAAATTAAACTTCTTATTTTCAATGGATTTTGAAAATTTAAAATGCTAATTGATGCAGTTCTTTACACTGAATATTAGTGAAATCGAATATTCGAAGTTGTATGTTTTTAAAAGATTTGAAATGGCCACCATTTTGAAACTCTTTAACGAATTTTGCTGGTTCATGAACCTGTCAAAGTTTGAATAAAATCGGACCGAAATTTTGAACATGAGCGTGCAAAAAAACAGGTTTCTAACAACCCCTGAAAACGTGATCGAGGTCAGAATCTGTGCTAATTTTAAGGTCCTGCTGACATCCACAATTTTCGTCCAATTTTATTCGAACTTAGCTTTGTAACTGATTTTAGTAATAGCTTGTGCAAGTTCGTTACCTAGCAAAAAAACTATAACAGAAAATTGCGCCCACTTCAAGTCTTAACATTCATAACTTTTTTGAATGTCTGATTTCATTGTTGTAATCAGCGTTAAAATCTAAATAATATTTTGAATTTACAAAATCTATTAAAATTAGAAAACAAATTTGACAGCAGTCAGGATCCACTTTTTATATTTTCAAAAAGAGTATGATACAAAATATTTCAGGAAAATCACTTTTACCATGTCAGCGTGATAGATGTGTGCATGATTATTTAAACCACTTCTCAAGTTTTAAGGATAAAATAATTTAACTCATTTACTGAATACAACTCAATTCATTTTAATAAAATTACAGTAAAGAAAAAAATAATGAACATAAATAACACCGTAATCTAAAAGTTATTCTAAAAATATATCTAATAGCTTTCAGTGTCTCTACCTTTGTACAAGTCAAAACAAACATCAGTGTAAAACAAATATTAAAAAAATACAATAATCAGAATAAATTGCCTTAATAATTATCATACAAGTTTAGCCCAACTTTTCTATACAAAAAGATTTTAAAACATTTACTTCATCTCGTTAAAAATAGTTAACATTATTAAACTTTCAAAATAAAAATGAATTGTTTATAAATTACATTAAATCGTTTACAATTAATGGTGCAGTTGCAAGAAAAATTATTATAGGAGGCCTTGGAGAACCTAAATGAAACCATCAAAACAAAATTATAGTCTATATACAAATTTGTATGACTTAATTTTTATTTTTGTCTTTTTTAAGTAAATCAATATGGAAATCTTTGCTAATAAGTTTACTTAAAACTATATTTCAAGAGGTATTGACTGCTTTACGTTTTGAAATTCTAAATTAATAAACTCTAAAACAAAACCTTGCTTACACTGAATTTACATTATTTAAAAACATATACATTGTGATAAACTAATAAACCCTTTAATAAAATAAATTAAAAAAAGGATATTCATTGGACACACTTCAAAACAGAACATAGAAAGTACAACGGAACAGTATAGATACACAGGAATTTGACATTTTCTAAAGCCTAGGTTACACTGCAGTGAATTTCACAGTGTGATCAAAATACAGACTAGCACTTGATTCTTAAAACAGGTTCACTACTGCACTGTTCACCAATGTGCCAAAATAAACAATACTGAAGTTCAAACAGCTGATTTTATTGTTCTTAAAAGTTGTTTATATTGATTTATTGTAGAATGAAATGGTTCTTTCTACCAAAAAAGAAAATGCTTATTGTAGAATACCATTGTCAGTCTTACAAAATATGTCCTGTTATTACAAGTTTAGTAGAAACTGCCAATGTAATGTCAGTTGTGTTTCAAAAATTCCCATAGTGAATATTTTAACACACGAAATGTAGTACAAAATTCTATATTTGTGTTACTACTGTATTTGCTTAACAAAGCATTGTTAAGTTATGCTTTCAGTACAGTTTATTTCAGCATGTACAAGCTCATATGGATCAAAAACAGAGTTCATGTTCTCTCCATGTTTGAATATACATATATCCACTTTGATTGCATTGTAGCAGTGTAACCTAGGCTTAAAAAATTATTTACATAACACTGAACCAAAATTATTAACATTATACAGAACAGCAACAAATATACATAGCATGATATACTAACTACCTTGTGAAGGTAAAAAGTGGTTATTTAAATGGAAAAAAAAGATTTAGACAAAATGTAAGAGGAACACTGCAAAAATATATGAAAGTATTTTTCTGAAAAAATCTAAAGATTTGCTGAGACAAAAGAAAATGAAAAGATGTAGAATTAGTCTTGGAAGAAAACCGAAGCAATAATTTATTTTCAAATGACCAATAAAAACCAATGAGCAAAGACAAAAATAACCTGACATACATTGATGGTAATATATATAATATACATAATGCTGTATATAAATAATTTCTCATAAATTGATTACAATGAATCATGGCTAGGTGTGCTCTGCAAAGCATTATTAATGACAGACCAATTCAGGGAAGACCAAGAACAGGTGTTTTACTGTTTTACAAGCAGTGAATTCTCAAAGTGGACATGTGGTGGAGAATTATGAAAACCGTAACAAATAAATGTATTTACAATTCCAAATATTATGTTAAAATAATATAATTAATGAGAAAGTAATTCTTAAGTTGTATTATGTGAAAGGAATTTTTCTTGCATAATTCTTATTTTTAATATTTCAAAACATGCAATAACATTCTGACTATAGTGTTATAAAAATCAATGCATATTCATTAAAAAGAAACACAACTTTACAACTTTTGAAATGTTCTAATGATTTTATTATATTACTAATATACTTCTATTAAGGCATTGTTTTAAGACATATTTTATCAATTAGATGATATAATATTTTCAACAATATAACAAAATACAATCAAAAAATTTGCAGACTGTATTGTCTTGAGGAAACATTGTTGAAGAACATAATTTCAAGCTTGTTTAATTTTTTTGTATGTACAATTATATACAAATTCATGCTGTGTTGTATACATATCAGCGACTACTGATTCAGGTATTCATTTACAAAAAAAATCATTGCCAAACATAACAGGAATAGTTTAATAGTTATAAATATTGCTGCAAAAACTTGACCTTCGGCTTCTATTAATGGAAACAGCAATTTTATTGATGTGTTACCAACTGTCTGACTGTAACTTCTATTATACAGTAACAAATTAGTTAATTTAAAGAAACCTTGGCAAATACAATGATTTTTTAAAAACAAGTTATTGCTAATGGAATATTAACAAAACAGTATTGATTTCAAGACATCTGTTGAATATGTTATCATTGTTAGGATTTATTTAAGTACTAAGATGATAACGTGTCCTATACATCAGCAGACTTATTAGAATCAATATCATTATCAGCACCAGGCCAGGATTGTGTCGATTCAAGCACAGACTTAGTTAGTATTAAATTATTTCTAGGTTTATTTTTAAAACAGAATTTGATTGGTTGTTTAACAAATAAGGATATAGTTGGCTTGTTGCTTGAAGAATGTTCAGTTACAGATACTTCTGCATTTTTCCGATCTCTTAATTTTTCTTGGTCAAAATCACTTTCTTTACTATTTGAATTCTTTCCTGCTTCCAAATTCTCATCCACCTTTTCAATTTTTAATTTACAATTTTTACTATCAAACGTAATGTTAGAACTATTCACTTTGTTTGTTCCAGAAGCAGTTCTATCGTCAGCTACTTTGTCATCTTCATTGCCCGATCCTTTTGTATCTGAAGTGTGTGCAGGACTTCTTTTACAATATCTAGTTGAAGTTCGCCTGTTGCCATCATCAAACCTAACAGGATTTCGTTTATCAATTCGTGCACGTTGATTTTCCCTTCTGTAATTACTATTGTTGTTTAAATAGCTACTATTAAACTGTTTCTCTCTACCACCATATCTACGATTATCATTAGCTGGCCTTTCTCTACCGTTATTCCTTCTACTTCTGGCTGCATTGTATTTATTTTCATGTTCATTATTTTTTGAAAACTTATCCTGTTCTTCAAAAATGTCTTTCTCTTTATTATATTCATGTAATTTTTTTACATTTTCACATCTGGAAGACACGTCTTTTTCAGATTTATAATCACCTTTTATTCCTTTAAAAGTTCTTTCTTTTTTTGTAAATAATCTAAATTTTTCATTTTTGCATCTATAAAACTGATATCAAATATTTCTTTTGATGAACTCTCGGACTGTTCCAGATTATTTGAAGTCTTTCCAATTAATTGTTGATCTTTATCAAAAAAACTTTTCGTATGTTGTGACAAAATTTTTTTTTCACATGTGTAGGTAATGTCCCAGGATGTTTGACAACATTAGACATAATTTTGTCACTGTTTAAAGACATACTGGAACACTCTTTTGATTTAATTAACTTTTTAGCTGAAGTTTCTCTGATTTCTTTTAAAAACGAAATTAATTTTTCATTTTTCAACGGAGAAAATGGTTCATTTGGTTTTGATAACATTTTAGATTTTATTTCTTTTATCTCTTTTAAAGCAGACAATATTTTCAAATTCATAACATCATCATCCTCATCACTTCCGGAAGATGAGTCGGAACTCACTTCGGATTGTGATACTTCTTCCTTGGATTGGCTTTCAGATGAACCCATACTTTTACATAAATCCTTATTCATTTTTGTCTTTTCAATAATTGGCAAATTATTTGATAGATCATCCGCTGATACTTTTGGGTCATTACTTTTCACTTCCTTAGCTACTGGCACTATCTTTGATGGTTTATTTCCTTTGACCACTTCATTTGAAACTGTAATACTGTTTGAAGTTTTTGAAACTTCATTCATTATTGATTCTTTCTCTTCCAATTTTCTTGGCAACAAGTTACTTTTGTGAACTTCGCCTTTATTTGGTTCGACCTCTTGCAGTCCGTATTTAGCTTTTGTTGAAGCTTCAAAAGCTTTTGTCCTTTCAATCAACCACTCCATCTCCCAATCAGGGTTTTCTTCGATAAACATCTGGAAACATAGATGAATTTATTAAATTTTATTTTAGACACACATACTTACAGTTTTTGAAAACTGTAACATGACTAATTACTTCTAGCCTGGCTACTAAATGCACTAACAAAAAGAACTGATCCTTGTATTTATAATGTCAAACATTTAATTAAAACCTTACATATGCTACCTTAGCAAAATATTTTAATTTGAAGTTAATGTTTAGATTCCATGTAAGCAGAAAACACAAGGGCATATCTTGGAAATAAATAAACACAATAATATATGTTTCAAATTAATAGGCAAGAATATTATAGGTTTGATTTGAAACTGTATAATTTTGGATCCTTTTTTAACATTTTGTAACTACACTTTGCTCTTAGACAATCTTTAAATAAGATCTAGTGAACATTTACTACAACTTAGCCAGAACTCAAATCAGTGTGATTTTCTGCTAGACACAGTATGCTTTAGACCTAGTTTATACTTAGCTTTTGGAATTAAATCAGTCACACTTAAGATTTATTTTTTATTCCATTAATGCATCAGCATGTTCTTTTATTCTTAAAAAACAATGATTACCGATGTAAAAATGTATGAGAAAATTATAATGAACAATCTTATTAACAATACTGTTTTACGAAAATGCTATAGTGTTAATTATATAAGTTAATAATAACTCACCATTGTGATGAGTTATTACTAAAGTGTAAAAA
The DNA here is from genome assembly GCA_022606455.1 of Callitettix versicolor. Taxonomy (NCBI): domain Eukaryota; kingdom Metazoa; phylum Arthropoda; class Insecta; order Hemiptera; family Cercopidae; genus Callitettix; species Callitettix versicolor. Next base: position 55,908,867 of record CM040185.1, read on the forward strand.
GTGTACTAAATGCCAATATAACAAAATAAGCATTTTAAATAGTGTAAAAACTTTAAAAAAGGCCTAGTAACTTACAAATAGGTAGTAACACGACAGAGTTATGTACACAAGTGATATAACAGCTAGTTGTATATCACAAACTAATCTAAAAATATAAGTTAAAACATTCAGTTATCTTTTCATTGTCTACAGCTGTTGTACTACAGAGACACTCCTTGGCTGACATGTACAGAAGTGTCCGCATTAAAGGACAATGCCGAACCAAACTGTTATGGTCTCAAATTGCCGAAGAGATCAAATAGTCAGCGGATCTTGATTTGATATCAGAGAATATCAAGTAATAATACTACCGTTAATAATTTATTCAAATCTGAATAATTATTAATCAGTAGGAATGTGATAACATACAAACAAAAGAACTTACTGCATATTTTTGTGTATGGAAGGTAGACTTAAGGTGGACTGAGGCACAATGTAGATCCCCAATCCAAGATGAGCAGATCTTGCAGTACCATGCAGTAGCGGATACAAAAAACTGCAGACCTACAATCATTTTATGACAATATTTAGACAATGAAACAAAACACATTATTATAAAATAGTAACACAATGACCATTAAGCTTGTGGTAACAACACACTGTGATACAAGAAACTTTACTGATTTTTTTTTGCCGGCGAAAAACCGATGGGGTTGTCATCGCCATAAACTTTACTGAAAGTACTGGCATAACTTTTAGTGATTTCACCAAATTATGAGGCTATAGTTGGACAAAGCCTCCTACCACAGCTTGTTTTAAACTAATCCAGGATCCGTGAAGAAATAATTTTCTTGCTCATAAACTCACCCTTAATTGGTACCCTCTTGATCGGCGCATCCTGTACATACTGCACGTTTTCTGGGCAGTTTTCATTCTCATGCCATGGCAGATCAATCAATCTCTTTTCCTATAATTCATAAATTACCGCAGTTATTTGCTAAGAAATAAAATATTTAAAGTAAAGGAAATATATTTTTCACTTAAAAAATACTCAATTATGAAATTAAAATTAAAAAAAACAATATTCATGCACAGTTTTATCACACACTTTTTTTGACAATCTGTGCATATTTTCATGCTGATTACGATTGTGAAATCACATTGTCAAATATGCATAAGACATAAAAAACTGATATTTTTAATGGCCACCATTTCAAAATGAATGACCAGATTTTGCTGGTTAATAAAGTTCTACAATCTTTTACTAAAATCGATTGTATTCTTGATCAGTTGAGGTAAGCACATACTTCATGGTTTTAAGATCCAGTAGCAGTCCATCTACTAGATCATTTTCTGATAGAAATTCACTAATAATTCATTTAAATGTTCACATTATTTTAAAATTGAATTACCTTACAAGTTCAGATTTTGAATATCTGCACCTCATGTGGCCAAACCTTTAAAACTAACTTTGAAAATTTATATGCAACAGGATGTTTTGCTAATTCATATAAGACATATTTTTCACATGTTACTTGTAATACAATAATATTAATTTATATTCGTTAGAATTTATAAAATTAAACTGGAGAAACAAATCACAATGAGAGTAATTGGTTATGATTATTAGCTTTCATTTTCAATCTCATGCATTTCGGGAGGACATATTTTTAAAATGATTCTATAGCTTTATCTAGATACACCAAGGTTATACAATTATTCTAAGGGTTATACAATTACACTACATCACTTGACAAAGCTAGGAATAGGAACAATGTTAAAATATTAATTATAGCAGTAACACTACACTAATTTTAAAGTTATCTTTTCTTTTCATCTACGGAAATATTGCACAAATTTACTAAGTAAAACCACTCGATAAAAACATTAATGTGTTACAAAAATCACTTTATAACTTACCAAAATGAATGCTTTATGTTCAGGGCTATGTAGATGATTTAAATATTCCTTTGCAGTTTTCGGAAACACATTGCAAACTCGACACCAATGCATTTCCGGATCGTAATGAACGTAGTTGAATTTTTTATTATCTACTGGACATTCAGCTGATCCCGTCTTCACATTTTCTTCATCACAAACTGATTTTGTTAACTTTGTACTTGAAGCTTCCTTTTGAGGCAACTCTTTTGACTGGTTTTCCTCAACATTCAGTTTATCACATGTACCTGAACTTTGATCTTTTGGTTGACAACAGTGCGAGTAATTTTTTCCCTTTGGTTTCAAAACATTTTCATCCGACCAAGTATCAATCTTATTTTTGTCATTCAGATTCGATTGAACTTGTGGCACAACCGATACCTCGCTCTGCAATATATGTTGTTAAATAATACTAATTAAATATTGGTCTTAAAACAATAATAACTATGACATTAATCAAATGTATAACTAATTTAATTTAAAAACATAAATACTGTAATATAATACTGTCATAAATACTGTAATATATTAGTATTAGTTACTGAATAGAGTAACTAATACCAAATATCTTAGTATTTCAAATATCTTCTTGGTATGAAATATCTAGGTATTTCAATGTTAATATGAAATGGGACTTGCACATTAATAAAATAGTACAAAAAAGTATCTAGCATACGTTTTCTATATGCTTAAGAAAATACTGTCAAAAAAACAGTTAATACAAATGTACTACGGGATTACTTTATAGTATTGCAGTATATGGTATTATTGGCTGGGGGTGGATTGTATGGTTCAAATTACAATCCCTTATTGAAACTTCAAAATAAATTGTTAAAGATAAAAAATTGGAATATTCATCTGAAAAGTATTTTAATAAATTGTCAAATAGTGTTAAAAGTTTGGAAATTAATAATAGTGCTAAAAAAAGTTGAAAGTGAGATTATGAATTTAGAGATTGAATAATAATCTTTTAGTGTAGTTTGTGTAAATAAATTGTCAGAAAGCAAAAATACTATTCTAGTGTTTTGTAGAAACATGTTATACTTTTAATCAAATATTTTATAATATATTTGTATATGAGGTACGTCTTACAACGTATTTAAATCTAAAATTTTTTAAAATATTTTGTATTCTTAATTTTTAGGGCTATTCTATGTACGAGTATTAATGCTGCCTGTAGGTCCTTTTCATGTGTAAAATGTTGTACCATGAAGGAATAAACATAATAATAATATACTAACGTTAAATAAATTATTCAGTAGAAGTGTTGTTTTTCAAAACACATTACCATACAGATTTTAACAAATATTTGCATGTCGGGTTATTGTTTAAATACGTTCCAACTGATCAAGTTTTATTCTGTAGAAATATACAAGCATGGCTTGTACAAAAGCAGACACCATTTTAAATTCAGTATTAACATTTTGAAAGGTTTATACTGTGAAGTAAAATTGTTTAAGAAAACTGAGCGGCTTGCTCCGATTCATTTTTTGTGTTAGAGGAAAATACTTGTTGCCAGATATGTGAGTTTAATCGTTAAGAGTCTAACTCACTGTATTTATCTTGCGCACGTTACACTAAATGTTTGTGTGACTTACTGTATACAATTGTATAAATATTGATGCCCACAACTTATCACATCGGTAGTTGATGTTTTTATGTTAGAATAGTACAAAATGGTGGCAAAAAAAAGTTAAAACCTGAGCTACACGTCACCTAATGTACTGTAAGGTGTTTTGTTACAAAAAACACAGATACGACTGACTATTTTTGTAAAGCTGTTAAACTGTTTTTTTAAGCCTGAAAAATATTTTTGCTTGTAATTATAAAATTGCTATATTTTATGATAAATGTCGCATGTTTAATATTTTTACTTTTTTTCCTAAACTTTATAAAATCTTACATTTATCAAATCGCTGTTATTTGTATGTTCAAACTACAGTTTGTTCTAAATATAAAACAATTATTCTCTTTACATAATTAGTGGAATTTTTATTGTTTATTTCACCTTTTTAATCCTTTGCATTCCAACTTTCGGATCTATTCTTACCAGCTCTTAATAGATTTGAGCTGTAAGGTATTTTATAACATATATTACTGCTTTTAACAGTGTAAGACTTTAAATTTACCCATTAAGTGTTATCATTTTAAAACCAATAGAATGTTAAAAATTATTTTTATTATTTTTCCAGTTTTATTTTTTATTAATTTTATTTACATTGTCTTTTTGTCATCAACAACACATCAAATACACAGTCCCACTGTCTAAGAATCTTTAAAGTTACCTGCCTAGGTTATAATGACAAACTATTTAAAAAAAAAACAACTCTACTACGAGTATTAAATGTTCAACAACAAATGTACGAGTACTTTATACAAACACTTCAACTTCACATGCAAACAAATACACAAGATACGACTAAACAGTGTACACACAGTAGATGATTGAGTGCAATCTTTCTTATCATACGAAATGTAGAATTACTAAAAATAAGGAAAATAGTAAATCTATTGGTTTACTTTTTAACTATGTAATGATATTGCTATTTGTTACAACTGCAGAAAATGCTGTAAGTATGCAAATAGGCTTGTTCGTACAATGCCGAACACAGGTTGCCATCGAAGTGGAACAGCAATCGTACAGTATCAAACTATACTCTATGTAGGAGTGCAAAGGGTTTAAACTACTTGCTTATTATTTGCAGGTTGTGTTATCTGCAGGGCCTGCACCATCTGATAACCATTTTCATCTACATTCAAAAAAGGAAATGTCTAAGTGTGTAATGTAAAGCTAAATCTACAGCACTTGGAGATCTGGCATTTTTAAAGTAGGTGGAAAAATAGTTCAGACAATGCTTTCAAATCAGATTTTAAACTTTCTAATTAGATTTTTTTAATATTTAACTAAAAATTGTGCCTGACATTATCTAGCTGGTTTTTTAATTAGGTTTAAAAAATGGAACCACTCAGCCGGCCATTTTATGCTCTCAGCTGGTTAATGCCAAGAAAAGCATACATCTCTAATATTGGACTTAAAAACACAACCGATATTCACAGAGATGTTATGGTCAATGCCTTGCAGATACTGCTTCTCATCTACGAAATTAAAATATAGTAACCCCCCCCCACCCAACCTTCATTAGTGAAAACCACACTAAATAAAACTTGTCAACAATATTTAGTTTGCTTTATTGTTCCCAAACACCCACAACATATTACATTTTAACAATCATACACCTTTATTTCAATCCTGAAGCAATACATCCAGCACTGTTGTATGCAATGTTGCATTTTGCAGGCGATTTGTGTGATGTAAACTATCACGCCTAATAATCGACTCAATTAAATCAATTTGAATGTTTCTTTCTGATATCTGGATCATCTGGCAACACATTAGTCGGGATTCCAGGGTTCTTACTGTACTTTTAAGCCTAACATCCTTAGAATATAGTTCTAACTATAAAATCATACGATACTACTTTTAAAGTAATACCTCTTTTTGTGCACGAAGTTTTGACGAAGCCGTAGAAACTACAGAACTTACTTGACACACTTCTTTGTTGAGCAAAGTGCCGACAACTGTATTCGTGGGCTCTAACTTATCTTTAACGTCATTCTAAATAACCATACCATTATCCAATTACATGGGAATAATTTAAATTGTTATGAACAGTATGTAAAATTAACATTTCAAAGTTTTCAAATGTTTATATTTGTTTGATTGCACAAACAAATTTGAGTATTTGTGTAATTAATAGACACTACTTATTATCATACAATATGTTTGTTCTATTACCTACTGTATCATGAAATTAAGCAATATAAATCCGCAGAATGTTTCAATTCAACTGAATTTATTTAGCTTTAAATACATCACTCCTAGAAGATACAATGTATCCCGAAAGAGAGAGGCATACCTCTCTATGATTGACAGCTAAAACTTATAAAACTAGCACTTAAAAACTAGAAAACAAAAGGGATAAAAGTTTACTAAGGGACTGTTTACTAAGTTACAATTTTTAACAGAACTATTTTGTAATGCCATAATCGTTACACTGCATGGAACACAGGAAATTTACTAAGCGAAAAGTATCACTCTGCAAAATAGTGTTTAGTCCGTTTAAAACATCAGCTGCATTATACCCAATGTTGGTACACTAGCCAAATCAGTAATAGTAGTATTGGATATGTTAGTTCAGGCTTTTTTGTGCTCTGATAATTTCCGCAAAAGGATATTTGAAATTTTATATATATATATATATATATATATATATATATATATATATATATATATATATATATATATATATATATATATATATATACATATATATATATATATATATATATATATATATATATATATATATATATATTGTATATCGGACAAAATTGTGTCGCATTTGTATCACTTTCATACAAAAACAAAACAAAAAAAGATAATCGACTATTTATGCAGCAATGGTTGCCTGTTTGTATACATTTTTCTTATCGCCTTATTGTGTTATCTTTATCTAATATGATGTTGATGTTGATATCTGAGTCAGGAATACATTATTACTATTTTTATAATAGGCTATATTTGTTGTTATTTGTATATTACAATAATAATAAAGTGCGTATTTGTACTGTTCTCAATAGCAATTATCAAAAATTAGGTTCACGCTATAGTAGCCCACAGTATTGCTTTTTTAATATAATTTGTTGTATTTCATTTTTTCTCATTAATAAACAGAAATTTTCAAGAATTAGGTTCACAATAGATTAAAACTCCTAATCATTTTCCGATGTTAAATTAATAATGATTATTGTTATAGCTTTTAGTACATATAATTTTCTTCTTTCTAATATACCAAATTTGTTGTACTTGTAAATTTTAAAAGCATTAAATAAAGTGTGTATATAGTTTTCCACATTGGCAGAATGTAATTTTCACAAAAATAGGTTAAAATTCTAAACTCATTAATCAAGCAATTTTTTTCTTATTAAAATATTGCTGTTGTCAACTGACATTATAAATAATAATAACATGTTTCATTATTATTATTATTAGATCTGCATAATTAAACAGATAAAAAGTATTGCATCGAACATTGCCTCTTTATCATTTAAGAGAGAAATTTACATTAAATAAAATTTACATTAAAATTTAATTTGGTAAATTTAGTTTATTGTAAACTATAAATTTATTAATATTATGTTACCTGTATTTTTAATGTAGGCAGCATTCCTGCGTCCTTTTCATTCTCAGTTTTTCCTTCTAGCATCACCACCACATTATTATAATCAGTTTTAATAGCTTCTAATTTGGCCTGAATTCGCATCTAAACAAATATTATCACCCGAACTAAAATTACACAAGCTTTACTTCAATGCAATATTAAACCATAGTAATGTACACCACACAATGGCTCGATGACCTGACCGACAAATATCTTATAACTACAGTGGTTGCCGGACACACATTTTTGCTGTAAAAGCAGACTTACGTTATACTGCTATCCACGGTATATCTGATGAAGGATAAGCTTGTGTTATGTATAAGCCACAAGTTTATTACAGTATATTTGTTTATGTCTACTCTTCTCAAATAGTAATACAGAATAAAACAAAACAAGCAATAGATACAATCTGGCACATTTATGGATTATGTTAGATAACAGACTTATTACACTCTATGTTTATTATTATAAGAAGAAGACAGAGAAGCATTATCTGTTATCAACAATAATATTGCTTTGGAAGTATTACTTTCCAAAGAATTGGTCAATGCTTTGTCCACAAAAATTTGATACCGAGTTAGTTATAATGTATGAGTCATTACACATTAAGAACAAAGGACATGCTGGATCCGCATTACGTACTATACCATGGTGAACCCAGCAATCACTGCTACTGTCAGTAGCAATAGATGATTTAGCTACATCCATTGTTGTTTTTCTTACTATCTTGTCCTGCCTTTAAAATATGTCGCAGTAACGGTTTAAATCTTCCCTTCCACTGTGTACAAATGTTCATGACAAGTAGAATCGTTCCATTCCTGGTTTAAATATTTGAATTACACAAAAATAAGTGTAACAAACAGCAATCACAATCCAAACTAACATAAATATAAGAATAACAGTGACTTTGCATCAGGCTGGGGTCTGATGACAAACTGTAATAAGAAATATCATTTGGCTTGAAACATTAACTGATAATTCTTAGAATAAAAAAAAATATTTTTAAATACCTGAGTTTGTTCATTTACTTTAAAAAAAATATCAGTCGGTGGTAAATTCTCATCAACCAACATGCGCTGATGGACCAAGTTTTCTGATTCTTTTTGTAGAGCCTTTATTTTGTTTAAGTAAGGGGCACGCTTCTCTAACAAAGTCCATTTCTCTGTTGCACCAACTGCTCCTGCTAGAACAATAAATAAGTAAATAAATATATATATATATATATATTGGCGTTTAACCTCCGACTATTGTGGACATTTGGGCTAATGCATATGATGGGATGATTTATAGCGCATGAAAATGCCAAGCCCTGGCCGGGAATTGAACCCAAGTCCTCGGGGTGATATATGTATACATACACACACACACACACACACACACACACACATACATAAAATTCTTTAAGGTCAAATTTGAAAACAATATTTTGACAGTAAATTGTAAAAAGAGAGTTCATGGATTATTTTAACAGACTTGATTTTTAATTTGAGGATTTTATGCAGTTTTATACAGTGTACGCATTCAAAACCTAACCTGTTGTTTCTAATGTAAGTACAGTCACTAAAATTGTAGCAGAATGAAGCAGAGTTGCTGAGCTCCGCTCTGCGCAGCTTTGAATCTGTCCTGGCCGGTTTTCAAGCAGACTCCACTTCCCCCACTACAGTAACCACGTCTCCAAACTTACTATTTCTGATTACCTGGGTTTCCACTGCATAGGTTATGTTTTTAAATACAGTAGTTTTCTAGAATCCATTACAGTAGGCCTAAAAACAACAAAAGAACAACAAAAGATACAAAAGCGTTCTTTAAACCCAACTGAACTTTGCTTCTGGTTGCTGTTTAAACTTCATTCGCTTAGATCCGCTATGCTCACCTCAGCTCAGTGCAACTCCGTTCCACATTTGGTGGTCATCCAGCCTTAGGAAGGTCAAGTTTCCATAAAAAATAAATGACAATGATCAGCTGTGTTAAATAACAATTTCTCAAATAACAGATGTTTTAATATTAGAATTCTAGACTGTAGAATATTAGACCGATAATCACAAGAACTGAATTGAGCAAAACTGGGAAGCTTGATGCACAAGAACGTATAACCTGGAACTTTAAGAGGGAAAATTGGAAAAATTTTAGAGATACAATTGAGGATGAGATCAGTAGCACGGATAGTGCCTCACAGGGAAATAGTGAACTACTAATGAAAATTTGTAAAATAATAACTAAGGCAGCAAAAAAATGGATTCCAAGAGGAAAGATGAGGAAATACAGATCCTTCTGGAAACCTGAACTCATGAAACTAAAGCAGAAAAGAAATGAGTTGAGAAACAAGGCAGAGAAGACACAGAACCACACAGATGTGAGAGAATGGAGAAAGGCTAATGCAATGTACACTGAGGAAGCTAGGATCGCAAAGAAACAGGCCTTCACAAAGTTTATTACTGGCCTTAATTATAAAACAAGCAGCACAAGAGTACATAATCATATTGGTTCTCTTAAAAACAGACACACTGAAAAGACAACAGATCCAATTAAAAACAGCACCGGGGATTGCTACATGGACCATGATATCGCTGAAACCTTTAACAGCTACTACAAAGGAATACATACACTCTCCAAAGGAAACAGTAGATGCAATAAAGAAATTAAAAAGGACATAAGGAGACAGAAACAGGACACAGAAATTGGTCTCTTTGTGAATGACTTCAGTGAAACAGAATTAAATATAACCATTAACAAATTAAGGACGAGAAGGCACCCGGAGAAGACAACAAACAGGCAGAGTTCCTTAAACACCTTGGACAAAAAGCAAGAAAATTACTGTTGAGCAATTTTAATTCAATATGGAGAGGGAAGAGTTCAATGCCAGACACATGAAGAAAAGCAACAATTATTCCAATTAAGAAAACAAACAAACAAGTAGGAAATCAAGTGGTTAACTATAGACCAATTTCATTGACTTCAGTGGTGGCTAAGACCATGGAAAGAATGAAAGAATGGTGGCAACTCGGCTGCAGTATTACATGGAGAAAAACAAACTGTTGTCTCTGGACCAAGCCGGATTTTGTTCGAATTATACAACAATGCACCAGGTTGGAAGATTAACACAAAGCATTAAGGATTCTTTTAACAGGGGAGAATCGGTTATGGCGGTTTTCATTGACTTCAAGGGTGCTTATGATACAGTATGGATAGCAAAACTTTTGAGAAAGTTAATTGACTATAAAATAGGTGGAAACATGTATAATTGGCTTAAAGGATTCCTAACACAGCGTTGGATAAGGACAAAATGGAGAAATACAAATTCATCATACAAGCAGACTAGGGAAGGTTTGCCTCAAGGAGCAGTTCTGAGTCCAATTCTTTTTAACATTTTCATTAATGATCTGATAAAATTGGGATCCAGTGGGGTGAAATGTGCAATGTATGTGGACAATGTAGTTGTGTGGATCGAGGCAAGCAATAGAAACAGGAGGATGTTTGACTACATGGAGACAGAGCTAAACCAGGGTCTAAAGGGAATAGTGGAGTGGAGTGATGACAATAACATGTATATCAACGAAAATAAAACATACTACCAGTTCTTCTCACTTAAATCCAAGATCAAGGATGTAAATTTGAAAATTCATGACAAAAGTATACAGAAAAGAATAGAGACAACATATCTTGGAATCACTCTGGATAATAAGCTTACATTCAGGGCTCATGCTGAAAAAATTGCTGCAAAACTTTCAAAAAAATCAAGTATCCTTAAACGCTTGGCCGGAGTTAAATGGGGAGGATCTCTAGATCTCCTAAATAAATCCTATATAAAACCATGTTTAACTTATAGAGGGGAAATGTTGGCAACTGCCAGTAGAAAGGCAAAAAACAAACTAGAAATAAGCCAAAATAACTGCCTACGACTTATTACTGGCGCAATTCGGACAACTCCAATACAAGTTCTGCAGGCCTATACCAATAACATCCTATTAGAAAAATATTTCAACATTAAAGCTCATATTTTGTATGAAAAGTTGATACAAAAAGAATTTGATAACCCATGGATAATAGGATCTCCTCCTCCAAAGCAAACGCTAAAAACTCAGACCAGCTTTAAAAAACTTATCATCTCTAATAGGATAAACAAAGTAAATGTGGAACGACCTCCTCAACTCATGGACCCATTGAAATTCATGGATTTTAACATTTTCTTGGATCTGCTTGAACCAGTGAGGTTCATCACTCCGATGCTCCAGTGAAATTATCTCAAATCGCTTTGGAAACCTTGGAAGTGCGATACCCATCAGACTCTTGGATCCATGTATATATTGATGGCTCTAGAATGGAAGGAGAAATAGGAACTTGAATATATTGTGACCACTTCTTGCACTACATTGCTTTAAGCAGCAACTCTACAGTGTTTGAGGCGGAATTGATAGCTGTAAATGAGGCTCTTGAACAGTTGAGACCATGACTGAACACAAACATAGTGGTCTTAGTTGACTCCAAATCGTCTCTGCAGGCAATAGCCAATAATGATAATCCAAAAAGCAAAGTAATACAAAATATCAGACAGAATTACAAGATTGTAAGAAATAATGTTGGCAATGCAGTGGGTCCCAGCACACGTGGGATTGATGGGAAATGAAGCTGCGGATAATTTGGCAAAGAGAGGAACAAAAATTATTCAAAAGCCAGCAGGCTCCCTGTCATTACAAGCAGTTATAGGAAAACTAAAAACAGACTCACAGCAAAAATTTGTTAGTGAAATGAAGAAAAACCTACAAGACAAAGCTTATGATCCGTTTAATCCTTTTGAGGACAATAAGATGCTTCCACGCAAAGTAGCTGTAGCAAATTCCTGCCTGGAAACTGGTCACGATTGTCTTGCCAAGCATCTCCATAGGATGAGACTAATAACCTCTGACAAGTGCAAAATTTGTACAAAAGATGTGTATGTTATGGACAAGGATCACTTACTGATCTGCGAGGGCCTGGATAGAGAGAAGCAGGGATGAAGGGACTTTCCTGGATTGTATTGGGAGGCAAGATCCAAAATGGTGTGAACCAAAAGGAGCCATTGGAAGAAGAAGAAGATATTAGAATTCTTTATAACAGTTTTTTTATATTTTATTTATAGTGTTTACTAGTTACTCAACATAGCACTGTCTGTGAAATTCAAATGTTTTTACTATGAGTAACCTATATAAACAAATACAATTTGCAACTAAATATTTAATTTAAAAAAAATTAATTATAAATTTTGAAATCTGGCTTTGTGGTTTTGTTCAATGTTCTACATTGAAAATCTTAATCTCTGCCACAGTTCACTCTGCACATTGTGCATGCACGCACGCACACACTTCCGGTTATTAATATAGACTGTATATTTATTTTCTAGGGTTATATAACAAATGCTGTGTTTTGAATTTTTTCTTCAAAAGTGTTGAAATTTTTTTAAGGAAACTAGCAACTGTTATGAATTTATAAACAAAATCTTTACATACAAGAGAACCTTGATCTAACACACTCCAATATAATGGTTTTTTTAAAATACCCTTCAAACCAAGTAACATTTAATGTTAAAAACACCCCTGTATTAAATAGTATTTTGGCTTATAACTGTAATATAACAACATTCTTATGGCTTGAGGTAAACCATAAAACCTTTGTATTATTAATATCTAAAATACAAAACTCCTATATAACGAATATAACACATTTTACAAAAGCTGTACAGTACAGTCTGTAGTGATTCCGACGCATGTCCCAACATAGAAACAATTGAACTTGCTTTCTGTCCCCTTCCTAACCCAACTGACAGTTGGGCTGTGACTTGTGCATTGTATAACATTTTGTCAAGAATCTTGCTCAGTGCACTGGAGAATAGAGGTTGAACTTTTATATATTTGTTACATGAAGATTCTCATTCAGTTTTGGAGCCGCCTCGGTGGCCTAGTTGATAGCGTACTGGGCTTTCACCCCGAGGACCCGGGTTCGATTCCCGGCCAGGGCTTGGCATTTTCATACGCTATAAATCATCTCATCGTCTGCATTAGTCCAAGTGTGCACAATAGTCGGACGATAAAAAAAAAAAAAAAATTCAGTTTTGAGGAAACCCCTTTGTAAAAAATATTGGTTGCATTTAACCTCAGTATAATGGACCTTGTTTTTAAGAATATTTTTATATTAAAAACTTTTTCTTTGGGCCCTTGAGATATGCTATATTGAAGTCCTACTGTATAAACACAATTTCTATTATTATTGACAAAAATAGAGGTGCAATTGCCCTTAAAAACCACTAGTTTCTATCTAAACTAGATATGCTATGAATGAAACCCATAAAGTTTCTGCCATTTATAAAAAGAAATAATTTGAAAATACAATGTTTTAAGAACGTAATCTTCCAATTTTTTACAGCTAATTTCTTTCCCATTTTGAAATCATGAAAATGAATATGACTGTAGTCATGGTTCATTTTTATATTTTCTAGCATTTGAAAGTTTAAAATGCAGATACCAGATTAACAAGTTTAAACCATATAGAGATTTGGTACCATTTAAATTATATTTTTGGTACAATTTGGTACCAAACCAATTAGTGGTCTGTGCTTTAATGCTTTTGTGGATTGTGATAAAGAAATTATATTTTAAAAAAAGTTTAACTTAAAAAAATTATTGCTGAAAGTTTGCTTTAATTACATCAATGAAAAAGCTGTGTCTAGCGATTATTGAAGTTAAGGACAGATACTCTATGTAAGCTCACCTTTTGTTTGCGTTTTACTAGAAGACTGTTGACCAATGTCTGAATCACTTTCTGAATCAATGATTATTTCTGGAACTACATCATCTACTTTTGTTTTTTTCAATGAACGATCAACCCAACTGTCAAAGATTTCATCGAAAAGTGTTTCCTCAGATTTCCGTTTTGAACTTTTAATTTCCTTTGATTCTACATTTACAGCAGGCACTTCGATTTGAGACCGGTGTTCAGCAAGCGGTGTTGACTTATCTACTTTTGTTGGATCAGTTTGTGAAGATTCAAGAGGCTGCACTCTAACACTCTCTACATGGCTAGGCTGAGATTGGTTAGTACTAATTGGCACTAGAAAACAAGATTTAGTCGTTTGATGATCACCGTATACAGGCATTATATCAGGTTGATCATGAGGCGAATGTAGTGGAAGACTGTGCTGAGCAACTTCGCTGATAAGACTTTGAGGTTGATCGGTTCTATGCATTGGAACAAGAGGCTGAGTTGTGGGTGGTGGCTGAGTAAATGTATATCTCGGCATAGAATCAAATTGGTCAGGATGTTGTAATCCATTGTTTGAGAAATCATTATTTCTTGAAAAAGGTACTTCATGACCATACGGTTGTGGTTGGTTTAATTCTGTTGCTGGAAATACAGGGCTTGTATCACTGACGTTTGGTGTCGTCTGCTAGAAAAATAGTTGGCAATTACTTAAAGTTTGTTCTTACAAAATGGCTAACATTTTGATAAAAACAGTAATCTAAAATTTAATGAAGTTTTAACAGACATTGAATAATCAGGAATATTTGGCATCTTATAATATCTGTTTATATATATATAGTCTACTGAATATGTATTTACAGTATATATTTACAGTCTGAACATTAAAAGTCTGAATACTTTTAATGTTTGCGTCACTTGGACATCCTGGCATTCTTACTGAATCACCCTTTATATATATAATGTATTCAGACTTTTCAGAACAAAGTGCTCAGAGGTATCGTTACTGCATCTTGGTATATTTGGAATGACGACTTAAATCATGACCTTAATATTAATACTGTAAAGAAAGATATTAATATACATGCAGCAAAGCAAGATATGCCTCTTTGACTTCACATTAATCAGGAAGTGAACGCCATTCCTGAAATAATTAATGAAACTCGTCACAAGAGGAAAATGCCATGTGAACTTGTTTATAGACTGATACTAAAATTTTGTAAAATATGAATTATTGTAAAGAAGAGATGTAAACTTTTAGTCAATATTAATAAATCAATCAGAATTTAAAAAAAAATAATGCCAGTTTATAAGTGTTGAATAAAGTACTCTATATTTATCAACAAATTTCAACATCAACACAAAGGATACATATTGCTATTACATCTGAAAAAATTACTTATAAAAATTATATCTAACATATGTCCTCTATGACTTGCTCTGCATGTTGTAACTTGATCAGTGAAGTAGCTGTTCTTTTTCATGACTTTTTTTTTTTTTTTTTTTTAGTTATGGGTTTGGAGATTATTTTGATAAACTTGTGATTTAAAATAACCCCAAAGGAAGAAGTCATAGTATTAGTTCCACACGATCTTACATGGTCTTGTGACGTGAAAGGACTCAGGCCGGAAATTTATTCCTCAACAAGCTACTGTATCATGTAAGGTATACACCATCCTGTATCATGTAATTATAGCACCATCCTGTTGGAACTATAATTGCTCAATATTCACATTATTAAGGTAAGGTTATAAAAATGTTCCAACCATAATGCTGTCCATTCACTGTTATGGCGATTCCATCCCCATCTTTAAAAAAGTAAGGATCAATGATCCCACCAGCTCAAAATCAACACCACACAGTTACTCTTTGTGGATACATTACCTTGGGAAGGGTTATGCAAGGATTTTTTGCACCCCCCCCCCAAATTCAGTAATTTTGTTTGTTAATGTAACCATTTAAATAAAATTGTACCTCATCAGAGAAGATTAATGTCTTTGCAAAATTGTCCCACTGAGGTACCCAACTGTTATGAATGATGACAAATTGACTTTTGTGGATTCACGGCAACACTATCGTACAAAATTGTGATGTGATATGACTGGCAAGAATGAGTATTCACTGGTTTTGATGTTTGCAATCAAACCCGTTCTCTCAAATTTTATCACTACATTATGAACTGTTGGATTCATTAGGTGTATTACGAAGATCTTAGAGCCGTACGAAGCTTCCGCACAGTTTCTTTGGGAAAGTCACCATATTTGTAATGAGTTTTCATAATTAATATTCACTGTTCTATTGTAAAGTGTCCCATGATAACCTCCAAAAAAACTGATTAAAATATACAAATAAAATGTAACAATAATGCAACAATAGCTTGTAATTTAATTTTGCATTCTTACTGAAACACCCTTTATAAAACACTTACTGCATTTTACTGAAAAAACGCTTGTTATACTGATGGAAAATATCATAAATCATTAAGACAATTGTGAATAAACTAAACTAAATTTTATTTTTATTGATACATCTTATTATGTATCCATCCACACAATTACATACTAATTTCACACAAAATCTAGTCTGCACGACAAATGCATGTGTTCTAAATAAATTTCATCTCTTACATTTGAAACATTTGTTTTTTTGTGTTGCCTTGTAATGAGGGACCAACACTAATATTGATAAATATTTTTAATCAAATACTGTAGGCAATAGATTTAGACCAATAAGGGTTCTTATTCAATTTAACGATAGAATTCGTGTCGATGGGTCAAATACCGAGAATAAATAGTTATCATTTTCATTTTATTTGTGTAATGACGTTATTTATTTTGTTAATATTTTTGAAAACATGTATGAAATAGATATTTGTATTAAAAATTATGTATAATATAATGAATATTATAAATAACAATAGTCATGACATAGGTACTATTTGTGGAATTAAAAATTTTTAATTAATTATGTTTTTTTATCTGACAAAAATGCTGGTTAGTTTGATCTTGCTTTGTCATGAAATATTATTTTCTTTTAAATAAATGTTTTAGAGCAACATTTTTTTGCATTTTAAGGAGCATTCATTCCTGCATGACGGCCATTTTGTTCTGCAATTCATATCTGCCTATCATGTAAACTATTGAATTTCTAAACAAGTTTTAAATGTTTTCTGATAAAAGAAAAAAAATGTGATAGCTGGGGGTTTAGTCAACAAATGAAAACATAAATTATATTACTGATCTTATTGCTAAACTTAAATTATACACAACTGATATTAAAGCAAATGAACACTTATCTACATCATAAGATAAGTGTTGGATCTAATCTTGTACATTAGATCCAACGTTTATTGCTATATAATTGAAATGGCTGGGCTGGAGATGTAGTACAACAGCATACATTAATAATTTTAATATATATTAATGAACTTATATATAAACAATGAGCTAGATATATGTAGCTGTAAACGCTCTAAACAATTTTGTACTAGATGTGTTAAGTAGGTAAACTAATGGTGTTATTATTTAAATATTAATTATTGGATTTATTTATATACATAATTGAAAAACAAATAAATATTAAAAGTAAAAAAAGTTAATGTTAGTACCGGGATTTGAACTCACATCCTTTAGTTTCATAAACAGATACACACCACTGAGCCACAAACATATTAAAAAACCTGAAAATCTGGCACCTTTAACTTACCTTTAGTAAACATATTTTAGAAGTCAAGTAACTTATCGTTGATATCCTCCTTTCCAGCAAATTTACAGTTTCATGTATAAATTTCACCTTATTCTCCAGATCAGTCTGAACAACAATAAAAATTTTATGTTGAAATACGAGGGTTGATCAAATATAAACGAGACTGACTTTCTAAAAACTTTTCCATTGGACACTGAACTCTAAAGGGTGGGGTTTCAGGTAGCCTGGGAGGTTTGGGACGGGCGTAGACGGGCAACATTTCCGTTCGGACCCTTCAGTATAAAACTATACAATGAGTGAGAGTGAAGTGCATGTTTCCGTGGAGCAGAGAATTATTATTAAGTTTTTGGCCAAGGAGGGGGTCAATCCGACTGAAATCTTTCGTAGATTGACGACTCAATACGGGGACAGGACCCTGTCAAGAGCTCGCGTTTTGCTTGGCACAAGGAATTCACCGAAGGATGGGAAGCAGTAGAAAACGCCAGCCATGATTGTCGCCCGACCACTTCCGTCCGCGGACGAAAACATTGATGCTGTTCGAAGCTCCTGGACGAAGACAGACGATATCGCTGCGATTTATTGCAGATGAACTCCAGTTGAGCTATGGTAGCGTTCAAAAAATCGTTACATCAAACCTGGAACTCAGCAAAGTATCTGCAAGGTGGGTTCCACGAATTTTGACCGACGTTCACAAACGGAATCGTTTGGAGATTTGCCAGCGACTATTGACCCAATTTGAACGAGATGGAGGGGCATTATTAAACTGGATTGTCACCTGTGACGAAACATGGGTTCACCATTACACTCCCGAGTCGAAACAGGCAAGTATGGAGTGGCGGAAGAGGGGAGAGAGGGCGCCTCTGAAGGCCAAATCACGATCGTCGGCCGGGAAGGTAATGGCCACTATATTTTTCGACAATCAAGGCCACAATATTTCACGTCGATTTCCTCCATCAACGACGCACAATAAATGCACAATATTATTGCGATGTTTTAGAGGCCGCAGTCTTTTCGTAGGAAAAGGAAATCTAAACCGGCGAGAAACGTCATTCTTCTTCACGATAATGCCCGACCACATTCGCTTAACGCTACGAGGCTTAAACTCGATCAAATTGGCTGGGAACCAATGGAACATCCCCCATACAGTCCAGACTTATCACCCTGCGACTATCACCTGTTTGGGCCACTCAAAGAGGCACTTGGAGGCCAGCGTTTCGAAGACGATTCTGCGGTGGAGACCTTCGTGCTCCAATGGCTCAATGAATGCCCGAGAACTTTTTACGAAGATGGAATTAAAAAACTTCCAATCCGGTGGGAAAAATGTGTTACTCGTGTGGGAGACTATGTAGAAAAATAAGTTGTATCAAGAATAATTTGTAAGTAAGCAATAAATATTTTAAAAAATCAGTCTTGTTTATATTTGATCAACCCTCGTAATCATGACTTAGTATAAATATCTCTAGTATTAGCAAGACCTTACAAACTTATAATAAATGGCATAAAAACATTAACAAACTTTTTCGCATTCAATTATTTCCACACAATAATTGGTGGAAGAAAATTTGGTCTAACAATTTTCTTGATGCTTTCCCTATTAAAATCAAATGACACATCAGTTAGTCTTTAATGAATTTTGGTTTCATATATGATTTCAGCCAGTAGTCTATAATTACACATGTGCTGCTAGATTTGTACAGAAAATAAGACTCTCGCCAACTGTATAGAGCCAGGAAACTGCACTGGTAGCAAATAGGAATCATGTGGCAAGCTTAACATAAGTTAATTCCCCCCCCCCTATGAAAAACCAATAAGGTCATTATCGCCATCAGACAAAATTAAACTGTAAAAAAAAATATTTTTTTTAATTACTGTAATATAAAAAAAATAATTTATAATAATAAAGATAAATAAAACAAAACAAAATATAAAAACAGTTATAGATATATGCCTGAAACTAGTTAACAATAATATATATATATATATATATATATATATATATATATATATATCTTAAAAACAACAACATATACACAAATTTTTGTAAGGCTGTAAATTGGCCCTACAGATAAATAAAAGAAATATAAACATACCTAAAACTAATTAACAAAATACAAACAACTTTAAAAATAAATTAATAAATACAAAATATAAACAAATGTTTCAGGACTGTAAAGGAAAATGTATACATTTTATTAAACAAATTCAGATGACAAAGGAAGTTTAGGATCTGGTCAATGGCCGAGGCACTATCTCCCAACTTCGCTGTAAACAACTGCTCAATTACATACATCATGAACATTTTGGAAACCATCACAATCGAGTAAAATATGTCCTTACTGTGATGGTTTCCCTACAGAACTCGTATTCAGGTATGTCCCCCAACTCCCATCAGAAATCCATGCATTAGCAAAGAATGACCAATGTGAAGACGGGTAACCACAACCACTTCCTTATGACTTGCATGTTTTGATGACCTCCTAGGACGAACAGTATTTTTAATTACCCTCAAGTTGTTATTATCCACAGTTGCCCACTCATTATCTCAATCCAAGACAAGCAAATACTTTGAATGGCATAGAAAATCTGATAAAATAACATGTATGCATAATAGTAGCAGAGTTGCTTCCTTCACCCCAATATCCACTTTAGTGTTCACACCTATACCACAGTAACCAGGTATTCAGAAAAATGATACTCTAATACCTTGCACTTCCAGACGATGGATAGAATAACCTAAACCAGAGGGTTTACTGAATACATATATCCTGGACAGCCTAGGAAATTTATAAAAAATATCCTCATAGTTTAGATAATGTTGAGGGTAACAGTTATTCTCCACTACGATCCTGGCAGAAGATATGATTCGATAGGATTTGGTGTACCCTGCCCATATATAACCTACTGATTTACTTCCATCTTTCAACTTCTCCCTAACCACATCCCAAGCCCAGGTGGAAAAGAGTCACTGAAGACTTTGTGGTTAAGATAAAACTTAGCTTTAAGTATACAAACTGTGGACACCAGGTGACTTGTTTGACACCAAGATTGATGGGTGTTTGGTTTTTGTAGGACAATAACTTCTATTTTTCTTTTAGAATGCCCACTCCTATTCTCTTGTCTGTCTCGTATCTAATTTTACTTCGTGTGTCAACTTGTTTACTGTGTATTTAATTTGTTAGGGTGTTAAAAAATGAAACAGTTATATCGTGTTACATACTTTTGATTCTTAAATTTAACAAAACGTCTTTGTTTAAGAGTTTCAAATTGTTGTTTAGATCCAATTTTAAATTTCTGAACCAATTAAAATGTTTTCCATAAGTCTTTATTGTAAATGCTGACTCGCACAATAGTCTACTCAGATAACAGTTTTAGATCTGGAACAAATTAAGACCGTTAACCAGGATACCACTATAGCAGAACCAATTCAGACAACCATCTAAGTTCTTTAAATCCCAAGAGACTGAGAACTTATGGGAGTATCCCAGATGCAGAGGCAAAGAAAAAACCTCACTGCACAACAGGGCTGATGGGAAACTGTTCTTTAAAACTGAAGGGCTGTCACCCAGGAAAGTTTATTGAAAAAGGTTGGACTTAGAAGGACCAGTAAGGAACTATGTACTATATAGAAAGCTACTTTGAAGAACTACAGCATTTAGCTCATTACTTTTCAGGTGTGAACAGAATACACATTTACCATAGAGTACAGTCCAGGTGGGATCGATAAGGAAACTGCAAATCATAAAGTCTATGTTTGTGAGGCTCATAGGCTAAGGATATTTGGTTTCCGGGTTCCCAAAACTCCCTGCTGAATGTGCTAGTCAACAGACTACTCAAACGAACTCAGGGAACCAGTCTATCCAAGCTAGTATTTACATGGCATACTGTACAACAGATCCTTTGATTGGGTGGCCTCTACCTCATAACTTCTAACAACCAATATAAATCAGATCAGCATTTATAATCGCAGCTAACATAATTAAATCAAAATACCTGATATTTATTGTTATCCACAAGTATAGGATTGTCTTCCGTAAAATTGGCCTTCAACAATTGTTTTCTTTGTTCTGACAAAAACACAAGTTCTCTACGAAGTTCATTTTCTTCATCTATGAATTTGTCACGCTGTGACTGCAGTATCCTTAATTGGTCAACTGAACAAAATATTTACATTAGTAATACATATTTCAGTTATTAAAGCTACTTTTTAAAACAAGCTGGGCAAAACTGCTGTTTTTTTAAAATATTTAATTGGAAGACTTACTTTTTGAGAATAAAATCTAAAGAACAGTTTTAAAATGGCACCATTAAAAATTATTTTTTTTGAAAATCTGATTTTTTTTATCACTATCACCACTAAATCTCCATAAATTAGCATTTTAAATTCCATTGAAAATACAAAAATGAATCTAACTGCAGTGAATATTTATTTTCGTACTCTTTCAAAAAATTAATATAAAAATGTTATTATTTTTTTTTTAATGCGCTTCCATAATGTCAGCATTACAACTATAAGAAGCTATTACTTTTAATAAAGACTACTTTTTTTAGCAAATCTAAAATTAGGTTTTACCTTCAGGGTTTTCATTATTTAGAAGACTTGTTGCAAAGTTTAACGCTGGGACTTGAGATGAAATAGCCTAAAACACATAGTAGTTTAAATTATTTTGCATTTTTAAAAAAGTTTGCAAAAAAAGCATAGTTTAGTCTGTTAAGACAGTGGGTAGTATGGTAAAATTCTGATAGGGTTGAGTCTAGTTGTTACCATTAGGTTTTCTGTCAAAAAAAATCTTCGTTAATTTGAAAGACATGAAGTAAAGTAAAGGCAATCAAAATCTTTACTTAAATAACGAGACCAACGTTGTAAAAAATTTTATTTTCATTTCATACATATTTAGTTATTATGACCTTCAATATACACCCCTTCTCTTTCCCTACAATAATCTAAGCAAATCTTTCATTGTTCGAAACAATGCTGAAGTCTTCTTCTGTCAGCACCATCAGGATGCATGCCACTTTCTTTTTCACAGCTTCAACAGACTGAAATCTTGTTCCTTTTAATGCAGATTTCACCTTACGAAACAGATAGAAGTGATACGGCACAAGATCAAGTGAATAAAGATGGTTTAACACTGGGAGGCTGTACTTGGCTAGAAACCTCTTGACAGACAATGCAGAATAAGCCAGCACATTGTCTTGGTGGAGAACCCATGACTTGTCCATCCACAATTCTGGTAGTTTTTTTTCTTTATCAATTCTTGCAGCCTCAGCAATCGCACAAGTACATAATAGACGGTCAGATAAGATCAGATTAACAATTTGTTCAATATTATCACCTGTATTTGACGTGGAAGGGCAACCCAGGCATGAATCATCTTTAACGGCTTTTCAGCCATCTTAAAAACCCTTAAACCACTAAAACATGTGCACGCAAAACATTCATTGCCATACATTTCTTTCAATAAACTGTAACTTTCAGTAGCGGTTTTTCCAAGTTTCATATGAAATTTCATAACAATTCCTTGCTTTATAGATACACTTAACATTTTTCTGGTGAAAAAAAAAAAAACTCTAATGACAAACAAAGGCTAAGGCTACACTGATTTGTTTAGAGAAGCGAAAGACGCTGCAATCGAAAGAGAAGGCTTCAGATAAACATCTGTTTATTGCTGGTATTTGGTGGATGCGCACTTCTTCTGTAGTATCGTCAGTCTTGTTATTTAACAGCCACACTTCGTATATATGATTTCATCAAAACTGGTCAATTATTTTAGTCTCAATGGGATATGCACAGATGGACAGACATTCAAGTAAAAACCATGTTTAAGATTTATCGAAGCTTCGACAGATTTCATGTTCACTATATTTTTTCTTTGCTTAATACTTACGCCTATTAGACTAGAGGATGAACGATCAGTGTAACACGAAGGGTAAAGCCACGGCCTGGAACATGTAACTGCATTGCATTCATGTTATGCACCACGACCTCAAAGTGCATAAGTATAAAGACACAGCAAACTGACCAGTTTTGTAGCTACATCAATCACTAAGCCATATACTTTCTTTATACATAATATAGTAAAGAGAAACTAGAAATCTTGAGAACCTAAATTTCAGCACTTTTTCTAAACACATGGGCAAACTATACATGCCAACTTTTTAAAATTGGTCTGTCAATTTATCTTCACTGCGTGTACTGACACACAATGACAGACAGACATACAGGTGAAAATACTAATTTTTTTTTTAACACAATACCTCAATCAGATATGTTGTTTAAAATTGCAAAGTATAATATTTGCATATTTGCATTTCTACATACTATGTTTAGAGCTGAAGTTAAAATGTATAAAATGCTATCAATTAACTAAACTTCATAGCCCAAATAATAATATTAATATTATTGAATTACTTACTTCAATATTAGTTGAGCTAACAGTTTGCAACCAATTACCACATTTTTCCAAACGACGGAAGGGGCTTCTTGACTTAGATTTACTTCTTCTTCTTCTTCTATACCTTCTTTCTGATGGTGTGGATGATGATGATGATGATGACGATGACGACCGACTTCTTGTCCTCCTCTTTCTTCTTCTAGGAAGATATTTATCAGAAGATAAAGAATGAGACGAATATTGCTTCTTCTCTCTTCTGCGAGAATAATTATCACGATTATCAGAATATCTATTTCCTCTACATCTATCCAAAGCCTTATTTTTAGGATTATCATTGTAGTTACTGTAAGAATGCCGATTTTCTCTTTCCCTATTCAAGTCCTTACTTTTTGAACTCATTGTTTTGTCACTGTAGTTTTCAAAAGAATATCTACTACAGTCTTTAGACTTGTCGCCTTGCTTACTTTTTAAATTAATCTGTTTATCATTACCTTTATCAAATGAATGTCTACTTGAGTTATCTTTCTCCAAACAAATTCGTGGGTTATCTTCACACTTACTAAACGAATGTCTACTTTCTTCATCTTTCTCTAAATCTTTACTTCTTATATTTTCCAGTTTTTTTTCATCTTTATTATCAAACGTCTCATTTCTTTTTTCTTCCATTCCTTCACCAATTTTATTATTGTGTTTATCTGAATATTGTTTTTCTTTATCTAGGCTCTTCATGTCATTCAAGTGTTTATTTTCTCTATCAATTTCGAGAATCCTTTTTGATTTATCATCATATCTATTGCTATATCTAATCCCTCTTTCATTTTCATAATAACTATTCCCTGAATATTTTGTTTTATATTTATCACCATAACTTTCAGAAATGTATCTACCTTCTCTGTCATTTTCAAAACTTTTGCTCTGAGAGGTATTTAATTTTCCATAATTTCTTTCATTATGTTGTTTATCTTCTATATTTCTTTCTGTACACTTATCAATTAGTTTTGTCCATGACTTACTTAACTGTCTTTGTGTTTCTTGAATAGGAGATGAAGAATCACTTTTTGGAGATCCTGTATCTTTAACATTATTTTCAACTTTTGTTTTCAATCTGTCACTGCAAACAGAATCTAGTTTGTCATCAAAATTAAAATTTACATCCTGTTCCACTTCTGGTGAATAAAGGCTCATAGAATTGTATGAAATTTTCCTGCTAAATTCTTCCGATCTTCTCAGTGTATCTTTTACCTCTGTTGCGTCATCCCTGATTTTATAAACATGTCTTTCTGAAATATCCAAGTCTTGCTTTTCATTTACTAAAGTAACCAAAAGAGATTCACCAAGTCTTTCCTTATCTGTAACTATCCGTCTGTTTAAAAAATCCAGCTCACTTTCAGAACTGTTTACAACTGATCTAGTTGCCGGTACAGACGACTTAAAAGTATGTGCTTTATCAGTTATTTTATTAAAGAAAACGTTATCATTATAACTCTGTGTGAGAATTTTTTGCATAGGTTTAGTGCACTTAAAATTTTCTTTTAATGGTGATTCAGTTCTTGAAAGACTACTTGTTGTAAACTTAATAATATCTTCAATATCGTCTGGTGTAAAAGAAGGAATAGAAAATTCATCTCCATCACTTAATGCATCAGACTCTATTCTGGATTTACATTTTTTACTTGTATCAAGAGGAAATTTATCATTTGTACTTTCATTGTATTTATCTAAGAAATCCATATTATTTATTCCTTAAACAAGATATGGAATTGTCTAGTGTTTTCGTTTATTAGGCTCAGTTTATCTCAAACTGTTTTTAGTATTCAGTTAAGAACAATTAATATAATTGTTGTATGCGATGTTACACCATTTTAAACAAAGGTCAATCCGCCAAGTCAAGAAAACTGAAAAAAACCATATTTTTAATTACCTCACCATAAAGAGGAAGTAAATGTCTGACATTATATATAATATATATATATATATATATATATATATATATATATATATATATATATATATATTGTTCAATATATATATATATATATATATATATATATATATATATATATATATAAAATATTGATATCATTGTTCAATAAAATCTAAGAAAAATGTGTAGCATAGTGGATTTTACAAGACCAAATTTTAAAAACTATACAACATAAAATATTGATATCATTGTCATCATGGGAAAATGCAATTAAAAAATATGTCAATTTGAGGCAAATGTGGATTTTAGCAAGACCAAATATGGAAGAAATTGACTTTTTATTGAAAACATGTATTTTTTTTAATATAATGGTTAAAAACATTTCTTAAAGGACTGACAAACTGATACTATCATGATCCTTTTGAAAATCAATCTTTTTGTGTTATTTCCCAAATAAATATGCATTATGTTTTAAATGAAACGGTAGGCTATAACGCAATTGAAGGGACGAAATGTATATGAACGCTGTAAACGAGATAGTACTTTAACCGAGTTTACAGTAAACAAGTTTGTAAATGGCGGCAATACTGAATGTAGCGAAAGAAAAGCATACTGTATACTGTATACATAATTAATGGCTATTTTATTACAATTTATTACATATACTACATATTTTAAAATATATTTTAGTTAAAACTAATAAAAAGTAAGTAATGTACTGTCTAGTATGTATACATACAAAGCAGTGCGTACACTGTTATAAAGGTTCGTGAGATTGAAGTTTTCCCCCCCACTAAGGTGTACAGAGTGTATGTGTGTGTAAGGAGAATACTTTTGTGGGAATGACACAATCTGCATTTTCTATTCTCAATCTTTATTCTAAAAATAGAATACAAATTGTATTTCAAGTGAGTGACTGTAGGTCAGCAGCTTAGAAAACTGCTAAGAACACCAGTGGGACAGAGAGAAAAAATGTGCAAGTGAGAGGTCATATCCCCACTCTGTCACCATAACTCCTCCCTTTTCATTCATTATTGCTGAGTAGTAACAGTTTGTAGACTCAGAATTGGCCGACTCTGTGTCTCTGAACTGTTAGAGGAAGCTGGAGTGGAATTCTCCTACATGCATGAGAAATTCTCGTGCAGGCCGTTTACAAAGTGGCTGGACTATAACAGCAGCGTGATAGCATTGTATCCAAATTCACAAAGCATTGTAACCAAGCCTAAAATACACGTACACTTAATATAGAATATTGGGGACATTATGAAAATAGCGCTATAACCGAGTTAGCGTTCTAACAGAGGGTGTTACAACCAAGGTCGACTGTATTAATTTCTTTTACATTCTTTATTATTATTTCTTTCCATTTATTCATTTATGGAACAAAATTTTACACATGAGAAGGACCTAATGGTGACATTAATACTCGTACATAGGATGGTCCTTAAAATTAACACTGCAAAATACCAAAATTCTTAGGTTTAAATAATTTGCAAAAATTATTTCATTTTGAGATTTATTGACATTCCTTTGTGATAGCCATCTTATTCCATCACTGGACCTGAACTACCACATTTGCAAACAAATAAGATTAAAATATGTCCCAATTAAAATTTTAAAAAATCTGGTTAACCTAACCTCACATGGTTTTGTATAGAATATAAATTTTATTTTATTCCAACGGCAAAATTACCATTTTACATGCAGCTTAATATGACCTCATGGTAACTTGGATATCAGTATTCAGTAATAACATTAATGAAGTAACAGCTGCAAAATTCAACAACTAAAAGAAATAACAACAGTAAATAACAAGGAATTATAACAAAACACAACTAACAAGGAATCCGTACATGTCAATCAAAGCTATATGATATCCTGAGTACAGCACTACCATAAAAAATCCAGTTTTTTGACAAAATACAATATAATGATAACAAACATCAAAATTAAAAATAAAATATAATTTTATCATACTCATATATGATACAAAATAAGGCTTAGCATAACAAAAATGGAGATTCCACTGGAATACAAAACAATTAATTTCCAGAAAACAGGACCAAGAATCAGCAGCAGCATGCCTGAGTACTTCCAGGCTATCACAAAAAAGTCAATAGATGTCATTGCCAGATCACAGGATCCTAGGAATGGAGCTGTGCTAGATGTTTTTCTTAAGAAAAAATTTCCAGCTCATACATTTTTTTCCAGTGAAAAAAACTGTGATGGCACAACTTTGATTGCTCAATCCAGCTCATACAAACGCTGTACTTTGGTCCTAGTAAGAGCCCTGAAGTTAACCCTCTCCAGTATGGCAGACTATCAAGTTGTTGAGCAGCTTGTAGAGGAAGCACACACCAGCCAAACCTTATCTGCAATCCAATCACTGCAACCACAGGGCTCTGAAACCGAACTAATGGGGACCTCCTAGTAGTTGAACCCGGCTCGATGTCACAAAAACCTCACAAAGAGTCTCTATACGGATTGGTCAATAAGTCCAATGGAGATCACACAACTGAAGCGTATTTCAGCAGCTGACAGACAAGTGACTTGTATAGGATGGTGGTAGTCATGGAAGTCGACCTATGACTGACAGTCTGAATGACCTAGCCAAGAGTACGAGAAGCTCTAGCACATATATGACTAATGAGCTGGTCAAATTCAAAAGAGGAGTTGATCGTAACATCAAGGTCCATCATAAAACTGCATCTCTCCAACAATGTACATTGTATATCCAAGATATAATCAGCCTCAATGATATTAGCAATCCATACAGTACGTTATCGCTTTAGTTTTTATATGATTAATAGCCATCACATTAGAGGAACACCAGCACCAGGTTCTAAAGCGCCCCGCAGCACTGCACAGTCCTAACGTGATTTAAAGTCCTTCAACAACTTGCTGTCATCAGCAAAAAGTAGAAAAGATATCATGTCAATGATATCACTGATGAAGTAGAAAACAGCAGTGGTCCCTGATATGATCCCTGAGGTCCGAACTAGCAATGAATATTGAAGAGGTACAAGAGGAAAATCATACGGACAACACAATCCAATAAATAACTCATAAACCACCAAGCTACCAATGATCCATAACCCTCAAGCTTTGCTGAAGGCGTTCATTACATGACACTGAAATGTCAGACAATTAGTCACTGTAAATCTTCTGGCAAAAAAACCAATTGCTCATCAATAATAACATGTTTAAATAGAGGCTGTGTAACATCGAGAACCAGGCTCTCAAAAAGTTTGCTGAAGACTGACCAGATCATTATGGGTTGGTAGTTCATGACCAACTGGCGATCACCACACTTGAATAAGAGAATAACAAACCCCTGTTTTAGTAAATCTGGGAATATACCATAAGACAGGCTAAGATTAAACAAAAGATATAAATAGAAAACCAATTCATAATGACAAAATGCAAGAATCCCTGAGTCACTTCATCAGGACTGCAAACCTTTGACAAGTCCAGTCTCCTAAGCATCAACAAAGAGCATTCGGACAGAAGAAAGGTGATGTTTACTGTCCAAAAATCTCACAGATCTCATCAGGATGGCACACTACATCATCTCCATCTCCAAGCACACTGGGATGGTGTGGACAGTGGCTTCATGAAGCTCCAAAATATTTTAACATATTCTAATGGTTGAGTTCACATGCCTAATGTATCTACCCCGACACTCCCTGGAAATGGCTCTGCAATGGACCTGCACCCTAAAGAAGGAATTCTAACTGTATCATGTGATTCTTTTTACTGTCTGTATAATGTACACTAATTACACTATCATTACTATCATTATTACTACTTACTACTTTTTTTTTTTTTTTGCCATTTGAAGATCACTTATAATAAATAAGTATTATTTATTTATACTTACTATATTATTATTAGTATAAATAAATAAATAATATTATTGTTTACTCTAGATTTTGTATACTATTTCAAAATTACTATTGTCTAAAATATTATTATTTCACTCAAACAAAGAAACTTCCTAAGCCTATCTTTTCCATACATTTGTGGATTTTCAAAAAATCGCTACAGTGACAATTTATGAATATTAAAAAATGATTCACTATTATTTAGTCAAGAAAACAAATATTTAAACAAATAAAATGTGTACATATTGGTGGCCTTGCTCATCTAGATACTTACATCAGTAACTTATTTTCCAATGGAAATTTGTTAAACAGTAGGAAGGCCTACTTCCCGTGAAAATTTGGTGTTTGTGTAGTTAATACTATATGTAATTATACTATATTTTTATTCTGTTACCTGTATTATGATGAATTTTGTATGGGCTATTTATGCTCCAGCAAGAGTTTTATACAATTTTTGATTTTTAAATAACTTTTTTATTCCATACTTTTATTATTCAGTTACGAGATATTTACCCAAAGAAGATTGAGTTTCTAATGATAAGTTATGATTTTATGTAATTTAACTGAACTATATTATGACATCACTGCCATTGACACTGTACGAAATGTGCATGATTTTATATGTCAAGGTCACTGTGGTTAATTCATCTGCGTAATTTAAACATTACACTGTAACAGTCATTACAAGGTTAGTAACTGTCACACAGTAGTACTACACAAAATTGTATTAGGTTATTAACATAATCAAAAACAAGTTTTTATTATGTATACATATTACATAAATTGTTTTTGCAAGAAAAAAACATGTTAGCAACTTTCAGGCAGTAGGTAATAATTGTTGAGTTATAAAGGTAATTTTTTTCTATCTTCTGATATTTTCCTAATTTTTATATTTTATATTATTACTAATGGACATGAAATGAAATGTTTTTGGTAGAGAAATTATGAAAATGGTCAAAACTCATGCTAGTGCATATTTACCAAATTTAAGTAATATTTATAAATCTGTAGAACATTTAACAGACCATTAAGGACAATGGACAATTTACTGTGCTAAGTATCATTCCGCAAAGTAGCCTATAGTCAGTACACTGGTATAAAGTACAACACTTCTATTGCAGTTGTGATTCAGTTGGAATAATAACAAGATCAGAAAGTTTCACACAAAGAAAACCATGTTATGTTTAGTTTAGGTTTTTTGTATGGGATAATTTCTGCACAACAATAGGGCCTACTTTGGATTCTTACTTACATAAACATTAAATAAAATGCAAAAATAAAAGTGTTATTCCATTACTTACACATTTAAGATGCCGAAAT
This sequence comes from Callitettix versicolor, assembly GCA_022606455.1. Classification (NCBI taxonomy): domain Eukaryota; kingdom Metazoa; phylum Arthropoda; class Insecta; order Hemiptera; family Cercopidae; genus Callitettix; species Callitettix versicolor. Next base: position 55,939,960 of record CM040185.1, read on the forward strand.
TTAATTAAGAAATTATAGTCATGCTTTTATAGAGCATGATATATATACTGTCATTGCAAAATATATACTGCACACAAGTTTAGTACAGTCTTCACATTTTGTCAATAACCTTATAAGTCTTACTATTTGACTAAGGCCTGCATCAGAAATTTTTTACTCAACACTGTTTGTCTAGTACAATTTAACCTATAAGCTAAATAGGAAAAACATACGTATTTATGCAGGTGTTCAAAAATCACTATTTGAAAAAAGCAACCTATACTGATAGGTTGTTTTTTCAAATAGTTATTTTTGAACATTTTTTGGTAAAACTGAGTTTTTGGGACTTTTGTCAATTTTATAAACTAAGAGTTTTATAAACTAACTTGACTCAGATTTTGGTGTTTATTCTAACTGGACTTGGCTTTTGGATGTTTAACCTAACTCGACTCAGCTGTTAGGTGTTTAACTCAGTTGTTGAATGTATAACTAGTATTCGATAAAATGCAAATATAATTCTTCAAAGATGCCATGATTTATACAAAAATCGACAACACTATCGTAATTCCAACCTAAACTAACAAAAAGAGGCAAATCGCAAAGTTCACAAATAATAGAGCCTTTTTTTTACTTTTCCATAACATGCATAATAAACTGTCAAGATAATAAATGATTTATTGTAAAGTAATAACGTCCATGAGCAATATCTTAATTGGTAACTTGTGCATATTAATTTAGTGCAGTAAATTTAGCATGCTCCTTGCAAAGTAAACATCAATGATGTCAGAATAATAAATGGCAATAACTAAAAATTTTAGTTTATCGTAATAGATTTAATCTTCCACGATTTAATACCTGTAAATGAAATAATATAGTACATAACAAAAGCAAAAAAAAAAACATTGAAATCCTGGTCTGCAAAAGTTCTGAAAAGTCAGAATTATGATTTTTTTTTATTAGAAAAAAACCTTATTACCCAACTAACACAGATTCACCAGAAGAAAATAATTTTTTAACGATTACTTACAATTTTATACTGTTTTTAACGGAATTATGTTGTGATGTCATTGCTCTTGATGACATTGCATGAAACATACTTTAGTATGTTTCATACACAGACTTACGGCTCATGCACACTACCATTTACTGCTTAAGCACGTTATCACATTCTAATAGGTATTACTTAATATGTATTACTTTGTTCATTCTTGTAGTGAAAATGTTGTTTAAATGGTGTCTGTTTAATGTTTTTCACTAACCATGTCAAGTTCTTCATTCAACACTGTGTCAGTTAGGTCCCTGAGTAGGTCCTTTTTTTTAATAAAAGGATTTTTTATTGTTTTAGCAATCAAAAACACGTTACCTACTTCAATAGCAATTTTGAGGTTATGCGTATCACTTTACTTTCGATTTTTATCGTATTTCTTGCGTTTTTATATTTTGTATTATTTTTGGGCAAGTAATACAGAGTTTTAGTGAAAAAGTTAAACAAAAATCGAAAATAACCTACACTACATATTTACGAAAACATATTTTTTATAGCGTAGTTTTACAGTATATACCAAAAATTATCGATGAGGTTATGATATCCAATATTATGGTTAAACCTGTTTTATTTATTTAGGGTTGTCATTTTTGTAATGATTGTCCTAAAACAGGCGTAAGTTATTACTTGGTATAAATTGTTAGTAAAATGTTTAATTTTATTAAATCTTACCATATAAAAGGTATACTGAAAGTCTAATTACGTAGTTACTTCCTAAATTTAGAAAATTCTAAATTCAAAAATAACATTTACCTGTTTATAAATCTGATTATTAAACAGTAAACTGGTTCACCACTAACTTTAACTTTATGCGAAAATTATACAATTTTAACATTATGACAACAAAAATACAAAAAACTTAAACCACTTAAATATGATTGTTCATTGGTATTATTTAAATTTAAGATGGGAAATGATTTGCAAACCTGTGATTTAGTCACTGATATTTAAAAATCACAGTTCGACCTGTGATTCATCAAAAAAAAAAAAAAAAAAAATAGCAGATCTTCAGTATGATTTCACTGGCTGATTCGTGGCACTAATCTACCGACAAAAAGGAAAACTAAATAATGTTACAATGTTACTGTTCGTGTGATAGTGATTTAAATCGTTCAATCACGTTTCACATTCACGTTTTAAGTTGTGCAGTAGTGTTACAAGTTGTGATCACGTGTTCCATAAACTACACTCTACTTCATTTTAAAAAAATATTTTGTATGCGTGATTGACAAAAAAAAAAAATGATCGCTTGACTTGTTGTTTTGACATTATTTCGTTAGTTTCTGTTAACATATCTAGGCTACTAATTACTTATTATAGTTATTGTAGGTCCTAATTTTATTTATAAAAGTAAATGATAGATCTAACACAAGGGGTGTAGGCAGGAAGTATGCTATGGGAATTTGTTCCCCTTAAACAATGAAACATTTAAAAAAATGCTGCTTAAAAAAAATAATGTTCTTTAAAGGTAAACACTGTTGATGTTTAACCCACACACTGTTGATGTTAAACACTGTTTATGTGTGCAATTTTATACTGCTAAAACACAAAATAAAAAAATATACGCAAAAGTTATATATTTCATTATTAAACTAAATAAAAATCTGAAGTATTATTAATTTAAAAAGATGAAAACAAGGTATTAGAATAAATGCTGAAGAATATTGCTTGAGTATTTAGTTAATAAATTATGAATCTACATGTTAAGTCTATACAATAAATGCAATCGGGGTCTGTTTAGTGCAAATATATTGAAATGCAGCCACCGATTGCATTTATTGTATGAACTTAACCTGTAAATTCATAATTTATTAACCAAATACTCGGAAAATATTCTTCAGCATCTATTATTCTAATTCATTGTTTTCATCTTTTTAAATCAATAATATTTCAGATTTACATTTAGTTTAATTATGAAATTAATAATTTTTGTGTATATTTTTTTTTCTTATTTTGTGTTTAGCAGTCGTGTTTTTTATTTTTTTTAAGTAAGTATTTTTATTCAATAAATGCTATTAGGCCTGCCACGAAATTGTTTCGAATGTGATGGTGAAATTAGTACGGATGACTTCACATCGATATACATGAACACATCCTGTGGAAGTTGTAGCGTAGGTTCGAATCCTGCCCTAAGTGCATATTTTTTTAATTCTAAATAGTTAACAATTGTATATTTTTTATGATTACGAATTGCATTTTCATAGAAAATACATCTTTTTTCAAAATTTCATTTCATTTCGATAAAAGTAAGTGATGAGAAAATCGATTGAAAGATTTGACACAAACGTACAATATACAGTGTAAATTAAATAATATTTATACAATTATTAAAAAACCCTTTTTAAAACACGCTTTTATTTAAATGGACTGAAAAGTATAAAATAAATTAATAAGTTAAAATGTATGAAATTTCTTTTATCATATATTCACTCATAACTAAGAAATATGCGTAAGTTATAGTGATAACACCAAGCTTTTTTACCACCCAAATCCTCAGGTCCCGGTTAGAAAAAAATTTACATTTTAAAGTATCAACTTATTTTATACTTTTCAGTGCATAAAAGCGTTTTTTTCATAAAAATATTACTGAAGTGAAAATTTCTTTAGGCGCGCCTGATGAGGAGTAAAATCGTATTTAGAGTGAACTCATGCTATGACTCACGCAATAAGAAGTATACGAAGTAGATTTAAGCAATAAGTGAGCTGCTTGAACAAAATGTGTTCGTGACTCCGTGGTAAGGTTTCTGAATAAAATCCACGGACGTGAGTTCAAATCTTAGTACTGCTGTTACATTTTTTACATTTAATATTTATTTGCATTGAAATTACGTATATAAGTAAGTTTAATAATAAATATTAAAATTATAATTACCGCCATTATACTACGTACCCAACCCATCTATCACAAATTGTTTAGCGCTTTTACAGTTAAACATAGCTTGCACATTGTATATAAATAATCTTATTATTATAAGATTAGGGGCAACTACATGCCCTATTAGAGCATTAATAGTTGCATATAATGTACAAGATTGATGTTTTATATTTGTATATGATGTAGATAAGTATTAATTTTTTTAAATATTTAACAATAAGATCAGTTATTTCATTTCTGCTGATTAGTTCCCCGAATGTCATATTTCTCCTCTACTTTATAGCCTTTAAATTTTTTATCGATTTTCGTAAGTTTTTTTTATTAAAAAGTAAAACACAATGTATTCAGTAGATTTTTTGTTGTTGTTATTTTAAGTCGATTTTTTTTTTTTTTTTTTTTTAACGTCCGACTATTGTGCACACTTGGGCTAATGCAGACGATGGGGATGATTTATAGCGTATGAAAATGCCAAGCCCTGGCCGGGAATCGAACTCGGGTCCTCGGGGTGAAAGCCTAGTACGCTATTAACTAGGCCACCGAGGCGGCTTCTATTTTAAGTCGAAAAGCACATTATCGCCTCCCTAAATGTAAGTGTGAGTGTAAAGTGTTAAAGTTGTAAGTGTAAATGTATGTTGTGTGTTAGACTGGGGTACTGCGAGGGACGTCTAAATCTTCTCAATAGGTGCAGCTAGTCTGCACCCCCTGCGGGGAGCAAAAAAAAAAAAAAAAAACTGAAAAAGTAATCTAGAGGTTAGTATCGGCTTTCATTTTATGGTTCCGGGTCTGGGTCTTACCATGATGATTCAATAATTACTTTGTAGAATTCTTCTCATTTTATATTTGAACTCATATCAAGAGAGGAATTATTAGGTGATCTTTAATAAATCTAACATTTTCAGTTTTGCAACACTTAAAACAACGCCATTTTCGTGAATAGGTTTTACTCGTGCAGGTTCAAATCCAGTCCTCAGCGCATAACTTTTTTATTGTAAATAGTTGATAATTGTATAATTTTTATGATTGCATTGTCATCGGGTATGTGAACTTTTATAAAATTTGAGAGCTCCAGGTAGTCGAAAAATGAGTTTAATTTAGGGTTTAAGATTTGACCCATACATACAATACAGTAAGTTAAATTTAGCGTGTAATGAAACAGTACAGAATATACTGTTTATACAGAATAGGGATGGGCATTTCTGCTATTTTTACAAAATATCAACGAACTGTTTGTTGAAAAAAAACTGTTTGGAAAAACAGTTGGAAAAAAACAGGTTTAGAAAAATGAAACTCGAAGTTGTATTAGCAGCTAAAACTAAGCACAAACGTTCAGTTTTCTAAGACTACTTTTTCATTCTCATTACCACCATGTCCTTAACTGTTTTTGGGTGTAAAGAATTTAGAAAAAAATAATCCTTATAAGTGTAGTAATAATTAAAACGTAATATATATGTATGCAATTTTATATTTACAAAATGCAATGAATTTCTAATAGAAGCATTCTTTTTTTCTTACTTAAAAATTAAATAGACATTTGCATATTTACTGAAATGCAAACAATTTAAAATATTTTTAGTTGATTAAAAAATATTTATGATTGATAATAAATATAAAAAATATGTTTAAATAAAATTAGGTTATGTATTTACAAAATGTGAGATGTTACTGTCATATTTTATTTGGGGGAAAGTAGGTTTTCACTTTTCAACACTGAAAAAAGTAATCTTAATAAGTACAATATAGTAATAAGAACATAGGCCGAATGTGTTTAAATAAAATTAGCTCTATATAGTTACAAAATTATAGGTTATTAACAATAGATTATTATAGGTTAATGATAGGTTATTAACATTAGCATTAGCAAAAAAATAAGTTTTCCATTTTTCAACACAGAAAAAATATAAACTTCATTGTAATAACATATTTAACAAAACAAATGTTTTTAAAGAAAATTTAAAAAAAAATACTGAAATAACCTAAAAGTATTCAAGATATATGCAAGAGTAGATATTGTGAATTTTAAAAAGTCCACACATCCAATAAATAATTAAAAATCTATGAACTTAATTCTAAAAACATAAAAAAAATAAAAGAAATCTTTCAAAATTGTCCACTAAATATTTTTAAATTTCTAAATACAAAGTAAACTACGGAGAAAAAAACTAATATAAAACACAATTATGGCTGTTTTTACAGTTTAAAAAATGGTTGAACAACAAATTTTACATTTAAAACTTTCAAACAACTCGCAACAGAATAGAGATAAACTTTGACAACGCCCAAACAGTTCTTACTTCACTACGTTGCAACAAGAAACTTTGAAATAGAGGGAAAAAGTATAGCAGGTTAAAGAATAGGTGTTTGCAGGAAAACAGTTAGCGGGAAAATAGCAGGAAAAAAGTTTTAGCGCTTGCGGCAACGTTCGAATAGAACGTAGGTGTTGGGGAAGTCCAAACTGTTGTTCCTTGTTTAACAAATCACGAACCAGTCATTGGACTGATAATCCTTGATGTAACTCCTCTGCTGATTTAAGTGAAACAATACATTCCAACAATACAAACTCGGTACATTGCTGCTCGGTACATTCCAACAATACAAACTGCTTGTTTCCGTTTGGAAAAGCATTTTGTTTTTCGTATATAGAAAAACAGTTTGGTGTTTTTTACTCACCTCTAATACAGAATATATCTTTCCACAGACAAGATTGTATTTGTCTGCGGATGGACTGGATAAGAATGAAAAATATAAAAACGACAGAGCAGGAAATAGGCCTTGTTGGAAGTTTCTTTCCGAGAGTGATAAGGACAGAATACTGCTGACTCGTCTGTTGAATAGCTAGAGACGTATTTGTGATATTGATAGAGACTGCAACGCAGCGTTATGCCATGACGCCTGCCTGTACTACCTTTTCCTTGTAGGAAAGCAATATGTATGTTTTAAGAAAGTTATGGTAACCAAGAAAATAGTAAAATTAATATTACTTATAGATCTGTAATAAAAATAATCGCCGCACGCAACTGTCTCGCGGATGTGATGACAATAATTTGAAAATCTTATTTTACCATCATAATCAAGCATTAAGTCTCTGCACAACTTAGCACTCTAAACTTTCAAAATTACACTGAAAATACGAAAATTAACCCCAACCGCCGTGAAATTCATTTTTTAAATTCCATCGGATTTTGAAAATTTAAATCAAGCTATTACCAAAATCGATTTTTGAACCACGTTTGAATAAAATCGGATCAGAATTGCATGTAGGATATTTATAGCGGTAAATAGCGTCCCCTAGTTGAAAAAAACGCTATTTCAATGTTAAATTAGTACCTTAGGTACAAGCAGTCTGTTTTAGATTTAGGTACAATTTTCAGTAGGCCTAGTATCTAAAACAAAACTGTAGGAGTACTGTAGGAGGAAGTCATCCCCTCGCGTCTTTGTCAAGATACAGTATTACCACTACCATTAGTGAGTTCATAATTCAGTACAGAACTCGGCGGTTAGTATTCTCGTCAATTGTGTTATGTCTCATTGGGCGGTTGGGTTTTTCACACATCTTAGTTTAGATGTTTGGTTTGTAAATGTGTTATGTGTTGTTAATGTGTTGTGTTGTTAATGTGTTATGTGTTTTCAATGTGTTATGTGTTGTGTAAATGTGTTTAACAACAGAGTGAATAAAATAAAACAATGTCTCAATACATCTGTAAGTACATCAGTTGAAATTAATTATAGTAGACCTATTTAATATATAAAACTACAAATTTAACCTAATCAACACAAATTTAAATTATTATTTTTACAAATTTTTTAAATCAACAAAGTTATGTAGGGTACACGCTGAAAATATTTCGACCGTATGAAATAGATCCTAAACGATGATTAAAAACGCAGAAGTAAGGTTAAAACGAACTTCTTGCTTGTTTAGAAAGTATACTTCTTATTTTACTTAGTTGTAGATTTAAAATTTATACTAAACGTAATTTTATGGTTACTAAACGTAAACACTTTTTAGTGTTACGTTTTCAAACAATTTAACCTTTTAAAGTTCGAACAAAACCATTTTAAAATTCGCTAATGTAAAAAAAGCAGCTGTTTAACGTGATCTAAGTAATCAATTTAAACTACAAACACAAAATGTGTTTATAAACACGTAAAAGCATTTAATGAAATATTTATTTATACGTACATAAATTAACAGTAGAATTATAGGTATTAGTGGAACTATGTATTTCATAATTTGCAATTGGTTATTCATTTTAGTTGGATTAACAATATAAGTTAATTCTGTTACACCTACGAAAGTATATTTTTAATGTATTCCACACGTTTGTTTGTAAATTGTTCTGAAATACAGCATCGAATTATAGATTAGGTAATCAACTAATTTCTTTTTAAAAACCACTTACCAGTGAAATAATAGTTTTTCGCTGTACACAACTGTAAAACACCATAATTTCCTTTAAACTTAAAATCACTGCAGTTACATCAAGCCTTGTTGCAACATTTCCTCTTGTTAAACTGATTAAGGAATTAACCAATCAGATTTCAAAGATTTTTTTGTTTGACTTTTGTCTTTTTACTTTACAAAATAATAGTTATATGTATTGTATATCTGAATACAATACATATATTGTAGATATATCGCAGATATTACAATATTGTAAAACGAAGGATAACGTATGCACATAATTAAAAAAAACATGGTACTATTAATTTTTGTTTCTAATAGTGTTAAAGTCATATACAACAGTTTATGAAAAAAAAATTAAGGTAAAAATTTTGATAATGTTATAATTTTTGTGTTGGGAAAATTAACTATAAAATTTCTTAATAAACTATTTAAATAAAAACAGAAAATGTTAATACATATTATGTTATGTATAATTATTGGTACATCTATGGTACAAATATAAATTTGAGGTAAATCTGACAACATTGTCCCTTCTGAGCTTCCCTTCTATCAGGGCAACCATTTTTCCAATTTATAGATGGAAGATTTAAGGTGTGTGATAGTGAAAGTGAAGTTTCCTAAAAAAAAGAAAGGGGATATCATAGAACTTTCGAAAATTTTGTGTAAGTCTTATGTCCTTAGCTACTTATGTCCTTACGGTGTCAACTTGTAGGGATTATAAGGTTTTTACCAAAATTTGAGTTCTTTATGGGGTGAAGAACTCAGGTACAGTCAGCTAATGCATTAGACTAGCCAACTTTCATAAGGTAAATATATACCTGGTAAAATTATATAGCATTCATAGTTTTAGTGTTTAAACGACAATAATATGTTATTGATCACATTAGTTTATGTTCACTGTAATTATTGGTGAACTGTTTTCTTTGGGTTTGTGAATGAAATTTTTATAAATTACATTTTAACTCAGACTTTGTTAGTAAAAAAGGCACTTAAAATTAGCCAATTAAATCAGCATTAAAAGTAATAATGCATAAGTAAAGATGCATTATGTTGAAAAATAATTCGTTACTTTTTGTTAGGCTTAAAGCACAAGTGGGATATTTATGCCAATTTATTATTTAACAACATGAAATAAATTTGATAGGATTTTATAAATATTTATTTAGATTTTTACTAAAGACACAGTTTTGGTTCTTTTATCCAGTTATTGGCTTTTTTTAAAAAAAAGTGTTAACCAAAACAAAAACTAAAATAGTTTTATTTTCTGTTTTGTTGAATAGGCTCAATAAAGTTTAAAGTAAAAGGAGTTTCTGTTTAAAATTTAAGGAGTTTCTTTTGTCTCATGGAAAATTTTAATCAAATTTTAAAATTTTATTTCTAAGATTTTAAAGTCATGATTATGAATATAATAAATATACTGATAGTGTTCTACAATTATGGGAAAATTTTTATATTGCTTTTATATATAAAATAAGTAAATTATAATAAAATATATGAAATATAACAATTACAGCAAATATTTTTGTAAAATTTAAGCCCACATTGGAGCACACGCAGTCAATTTAATTAAGTCTTTTGGTTTTTCTACGTTCTTCTCAGTATTTTTTTAATCTTATTGATCTCTGAAGTGTGAGTTCTTCCGAATATACTACTTTTCGTGGACGTTTTTCCCTAAACTGTAATTGGGTTTCCTAACTTTTTAAGATCGCTTTTTCCCTCCTTCCTGTCAATTGCTCCTTGGTTATTCCTAGTTCCTCCAAGTCCTAGGAATAATTTTTAAATAATAAATATTTATATAATTAAAAATCTAAACAAAAACCTTGTAGTATTCCCTTTCAAGACTATAATTAAAAAAGTTGTTGAATCACTTTCGAATTCCGCACAGTGTTCGAATTCTGTGTACACAGGAGTCTGTGTAAGCCAGGCTTCTGCTTACACAGTTTACTGAACAGTATCAGTCTCGGCATTTGACATGCATAGGCATGCCTTACTCCGTCAAAATAGATATCTGCTTTCATTCATGGATATATTTGATAAATAGTTATGTAAAATATTGAAACAAGCTCGGATCAAGCAATCTATTATCTTAGTTTTTTTGTGAATTTATATACACAGAATTTATTTTGTGTGAATTAAGTCTTTCCAGTGTAAATGACCTCCATAAAAGATTTGGTTTTAGTCCGGAGTGAATTACATACAGTAGAGCCTAGATAATCTGAACCTTGGTAATCCAAATGTTTGATAATCTGAACCTGATATAGGTAAAAATAATGTTTGCTATAGTAGCGGAAAATTTTGCTCGGGAGTAAAGCCGTTTTAAAGAGTCTGAAATGAAACATTTTACTACTAAAAGTAGTACAAATAAATTCAAAATGTTCTGAAATCAATAATTTACATTTATTTTTTCATAGAAAAAGTGATAGGAAAAACTTTGAATACAAATTTTAAAAAAAACTTCTCCCAAATTATACACTTTACATTCACAACACTCGAACATAATATCTTTTTATTTTTTCATGCATTTTCAAACTTTTATGCAAGAAGCACATACTGTAATCCCGATGAAGAAGAAGAATAAGAGTCATCATTAATCAAAATTAGTTACGGTACTTTAGGTTGTAGGAGCGTAAAGGTTTAAATTTTCAAGTGTTCTTCATTTTAAAAATTTTTTTCAAATGTAAATATTAAAAAAATTATATTTTGATTTTTTTCTACAAAAGGCACATTGTAACACCAGAACAAATAAACGAATCAACTGTGTTCAACATCTGTTCAGTAGTTTAGGCTGTAGATGTATCAATGTTGAAGAAGAAGAAAATGGTTAAGAATGGTCAAATAGTTTTTCTACTCTGACTTTACTAATTAAAATTTTGTTTTTTATTCTTACTGACAACTCTATAGCAGTTTTTGTTTTTAAGGGTACTTAAAACCTTTTACCCTTATAAAAATCCTTCTGTATATAATTTATGAACTGCAGAGGCTTGGGTGACTTAACAATTGGTGTTTAGTAATAAAAATATCTAAATTTAATTTGCACATTTTTTCATCCCATCGTTATTAATGTTTGTTTTTGGGGAGGGGGGAGTTCCAGCCCAAATTTTGCTTCAGGTGCCAATTACTCTATAACACATGATCAGCCCTATTTTTGGTTCTCACCTAATCAAACTTATTTACAAAAATACATTTGTTTACTCTTTGACTCATGATCTTCTTATACCAAATTTTATATTATTAGCTGTTATAGTTAAGTTATTCAAAGTTATTACTATTATTATTTATAGTTATAGTAAAATTTATTTCTAGAACTAATTTTGAAAAGCTCTTAAACCTTCTAATCAGTTTATTTATAAGTTAACGACAATATGTGACTATTATAGATCAATGAAGAATTATCTTATTCAGTAAGTTTAAAACTAGCTGCTTAAGTACTTTGATTTTGCATTGTTTATTTTTTTGCAGGCTTTACTGGGAGAGTAGAGCTTTCACAAAATCATTGTTAATAAATTAAATAATTTAAATTTAATCTAATTTTGTGTAATGTATTCTTTACTTAAATATTTTATTCTATTTCAGGTTTGTGGTATTCTCAAGCCCAGAGCTTTGGGCTTGAAGTAAGTGGATAACGTACACAACATGTCAGCTAAATTTGCTTCAATCATGCTTTGTTTTTTTTACCCCTGCTTTACAGAGGAGAGGAGATTTTTCTATTGACGTTATTAGGCCTCATTGCTTTGTGTACTTTTCAGGCCGGGAGAAGCCCACTCTTTAATAAATGTATGGTCCCTAGGTTAACGTAAAATTAAGTTACCACTTCTTCTCTGTTTCCCTTAATAATTTGTATAAGGGTTTGATGGAATTCCCTGAAATGTAATGAAATTGAAGTTTACCATCAATAACTAACTGTAATCGGTTTCAAATAATTCGTGAATAGTGTAATCGCGACCAGTGTTTCTGTCGATTCGATGTAACATTAATCAGTTGTTTCCTCATTCCTACCTTTTTTATTTCATACTAGCTGTTACCCGTTGCGGCTTTGCCTGCAATTATAATGTAGGCTATAAAACTTATAGTCGATTTTCAAAATCAGAATAGATCATTTCATTTTAATATATTTCTATTTACAATATTATACGATTTATGATTTTCGGCCAAGAAATATACATTTTTGCTACTCGATACTCTAAAACAGGGTTCTGTCATATTTTAATAAAATACAGTATTATTAAAAAATCAGTATTATTCAATTAAACTGTTATAGTATTGTGTTTATCTCAGGTACCTAAACCGTGTTCATACCAAATTTAATCTCAATTGGTGTGATTGAATAACAAACAAATAAACAAAAACAAACTTTCAGAAATTAATATGATTACCTGTTAACCGTCACGGCTTTGCCCGCAATCGTAATATACATTAAAGATCACGCATCACCGTGTTAGGACCAACAACCGTGTCAGTTAGGTTATGGTGTATTTTTTTTTTTAAATAAAGGTTTTTTTAACGCACCACCGTGTTAGTTAAGTTATGGAGTACTCTTTAAAAAAAATTAAGGCTTTTTTCCTGCATCACCGTATTAGGCCCAACAACCGTGTCAGTTAGGTTCTGGAGTACTATTTTTTAAAAAATAAATAAAGGTGTTTTTTAATGCATCACCGCGTTAGGCTTAACAACCATGTTAATTAACTTATGCAGTATTCTTTAAAAAAAAATATAAAGATTTTTCACTCATCACCATGGCCTAACAAACGTGTCAGTTAAGGTTTGGAGTACTCTTTAAAAAAAAAAAAACGTTTTTTTCACGCATCACCATGTTAGACTTAACAACCGTGTCAGTTAAGGTATGAAGTACTCTTTAAAAAAAATAACGGTTTTTTCACACATCGCCATAATAGGCCCAACAACCATGTCAGTTAGGATATGTAGAATTCTTAAAAAAAATATAAAGTTTTTTCCACACATCATCGTGTAGGCCCAACAACCGTGTCAGGATATGTCGTAATCTTTAAAAAAATATAAAGGTTTTTTCACGCATCACTGTGTTAGACCTAACAACCGTGTTAGTTAAGTTACTCTTTAAACAAAATATAACGGTTTTTTTCATGCATCACCTTATTAGGCCCAACAACCATGTCAGTTAGGTTATAAGTACTATTTAAAAAAAATTAATAAAGGTTTTTTTAATGGATCACCGTGTTAGGCATAACAACCATGTTAGTTAGCTTATGGAGTATTCTTTTAAAAAACTATAAAGTATTTTTCACGCATTACCATGGTATACCTAACAACCGTGTCAGTTAAGGTTTTCAGTACTATTTAAAAAAATAAAGGTTTTTTCACACATTACCGTGATAAGCCGAACAGTCGTGTCAGTTAGGATATGTAGTATTCTTTAAAAAAATATAAAGGTTTTTCACGCATCACCGTGTTAGGCCTAACAGCCGTGTCAATTAGGTTATATAATATTCTTTAAAAAGTAAAGGTTTTTTTTACACATCACCGTGATAGGCCTAACAATCGTATCAGTTAGGATATGTAGTATTCTTTAAAAAAATATAAAGGTTTTTCACACATCACCGTGATAGGCTCAACATCCGTATCAGTTATGTTATGTAGTATTCTTTAAAACATTATACAGGTTTTTTCACGCATCACCGTGTTAGGCCTAACAACCATGTCAGTTAGGATATGTAGTATTCTTAAAAAAAATGTAAAGGTTTTTCACGCATCACCGTTTTAGGCCTAACAACCGTGTCAGGATATATAGTAGGCTATTTTAAAAAAAAATATAAAGGTTTTTTCATGAATCACCTTGTTAGGCCTAACAACCGTGTCAGTATGGTTATGCAGAATTCTTTTAAAAAATTAGATTCTTATCAATCAAAACCCGTGTTAGTCGTATTTTTATTGTTTTACCGATTTACAACACGTTACTGATTTTCGCCGGGTACCAATTTTGAGGTTATGTTGGTCACTTTTATTTTAGATTTTATCGTACTTCTCGTGCTTTCATATTTTTGATTCTTGCTCTTGGGCACATAATAAAGCATTTTAGTAACAAAAATATCGAAAAATATAGGTTATGCTACACTGCATATTTACTATTTTTCATGTACTGTAATGTAGTTACACAAATATATATACTACCTTACAATTGGCACTCTGTGTAGGGATTTTTTTACATTTAATATTGAAAATTCAACACAAAGTAAGAAATTAAAGTCAGTTTTGAAAAAAATTTCAACTAAAATATTGAAAATGTTACATTAAAAACAATAATTTTGCAATAAATAAAACACAGATTAAGATTCTTAAAATAGGATTGAATCTATGTTCATCTCAGGTACCTAAATCACATGTCCAGTAAATAACTGCAATTAACACATGACACAAAACTAAAAACTGATAATTATTTTGGGCTGGGTAAGTAGTATAATGACGTTTTGTAAAACGGGAATAGGCCTATATGTATCTCTGATACTTAAACCATATTCGTACCAAATTTCATTTCAATTGGTCAAGTGGTTAAAGCGTGATTGAATAACAAACAAACAAACAAACAAACACAAACTTTCAGAAATATAATATGAATTAGATATTTTTGCTATTACCTTCCTTTAAACTTCTATTTCTCTCGTTATTTGTTTCATTCGACTTTGGGGTACACTAAATCAATCACTTTTTAATGTTCTCAGCCTTCCTCGTAGCCCAGTATTGCTCCATTCGTTGTGATCTTGCTTTTCTTTCTTCGTCAGAAATTTGGATCGTTCGCTTGGATTTGACTTTGCCTTGAAACCGTTTTTCTTGTCCTTGGTTGTTGTTTTGGCTGTTCTGTCCATGAACATACTATCTGCAGTTCTGTTATGTCTTTCTCCGTTTCTCTAAACCAAAGTGGTTTGGCTCTTCTATTGCGAAAGTAGTCAAATATTTTTTTTTTGGTTAGTCTATTTTTGTCCATTCGGAGGATGTGCCCATAAAAATCAATTCTCCTTTTTCTTATTGTGTCTGATAGTGTTTCAGTTTTTTGGTAGAGTTTCATTACTGATGTGGAGTAATTGGTTGTTACGGAATTTGGGGCCTAAGATTTTTCGTAATATCTTTCTTTCTTTGATCTCCAGCCTTTCAAGTGGGCCCTGGGTTGTGAGAGATAATGTTTCAGCTGCATATAAGGCTTCTGGTTTAATTACCATATGATAATGCCTTATCTTTGTATTCCAGGAGAGGGACTTCTTGTTGTATGTGTCCTTGGTAAGTTGGAAGGCTAATTCAACTTTATTTCTCCTAGATTCCATAGCTTTTTTCTCTAGGGCGTTCCAGCTGACCCATTCCCCAAGATATTTGAATTCTTTGACTATCTCAATAAACTTCGATAAATAATTGACATTTAAAAAAATTAAAGACTAATTATGGATTCTTCATGAAACACACAAAAAAATAATAATTTTAATTATTTTCAAATTCAAAAATTTAATAAAACTTTCTCATAATGAAACTTCTATTTCATTATTAGAAAGTTTTATTAAATTTTTGAATTTGAAAATATTTAAAATTATTATTTTGTTTGTTTGTTTCATGAAGAATCCATAATTGGTCTTTAATTTTTTTAAATTTTATATTTTTTAAGGACTTAGTGCATAGTGAAAAAAAGTAAAATAGTTCACTCTTAAATGTGTTTAATAAATTAAAATTAATTAATTAGGGAACAATGATTGTACACTGTTTAAAAATATTATATTACTGTATTTAAGTACACATAGCCTAATAAACATTGTCTCAGTTAGAAAATTAATAATTCTGTTTAATTGATTTCGATTTAAGTAAAAATATATTTGTTTATATAAAATTGAATATTTGATAAATATTAAAAAAAAATTATAAATATAAAAAAAATTTAATTTTGTCTTCTAATAAGTGTATTAGTTTGGAGAGGTTAAACAGGGGGACACTTGGTTTCCCTGCTGGGTTCATCGCACTACAAACTTACACTACCACTGTGTTTACACTTTTTGCACTGTCGTAATTCCTCAACACTTATTAGAGGTTGACGTTAGATTTGGGGGTGAAATTATAGTCCCGCGTTAAGAGTCCCGTTAGACTCTGTTAGGATGTTTTTCTGTTTCAGGTTTGTAACATAACTGCTTGATGTATTTCAAGCTATTGTTCCACGCATGGGCTCTTTTAGTTTTAAGTTTTGTTTTTGTTTAATATGTTCGGTTATGTTTAAATATTTTTTCTAATGAAGAAAAAGAAGGTGGATTGGTTTTGGATTTTGGTTTTAAATTGAATTTGAAGAATCAATGGATTTAAAATGACTACAAAAAGGGTCAGTTTAGGTTATGATAGCGTCAAATCATACTCTAACATAACCTACTATACTAACATTATCATACTCTAATCATATTATAATGTATATGGATTATTTTGGTAGTTATAACATTTTGTAAACATATATGTGTATACATATTTAAAACTGTGTGATTATTTGTTTCTTTTTGTGTTATTACTTGATGAGAAATTACAATAAATTAAGCTTATGTATATATCCGAAGTGAAGTTGTTTCAGAAACAGCTCTACATTGGAGTGCATTGTTCTCTGCTTCACTTCTAATTGTGTAGGAATTAATCTCTCCTTGCCTAATACACAGTTTTATAGTGAAAGTGACCTAGATGTTGGAATCTAAATAAATATATTATTTTGGAATTTGAATTGGTAAAACTACTAAATAGGACTGATTATAAATTCCTAATCATTTCTTATAAAGTTACTATCACTAAGCTTGAAAAAACTGTAACATTATCATGGAAAACTACACTGAAAATTCTAGTGCACTTTAACATACTATGACAGTACCTTACTTATTGGTTGTTAGAATATCTTGTGATAATTAGAACAAATGTTAGTTTCAAAACTAGGTAACCCATGTAAAACTCATTATGTAAATATAAAACAATTTAACTTAATTTTTGTTTATTGACAAGTTAGTTTACACACTGTTAACATTTTTCATTAACCAGATACTTCAACTCCTCCACTAATTCTGGACCCGTCCTTTGAAATACTGGCCTTGAAGCCTGGTCCTCCACCTCCACCTTCACCTCCTCCACCTAATAATGTGCATAAATTCACATTAATGGCAACAAGGTCTTATTTTAGATCCTGTTCCGATATTTCTACAAACCGTAACTTTTTTTTTAATTTGATTAATTGAGTTACAACTCATGATATGTATAATCAATGTTTTTTTTTTTTTACTTTGAAAAATAGAGTTTCTTAGATTTTTGCACTGGGTCTTTAAATTTTTACTGAAAACTTTCAAACTAAAAATTTTGAAGAAATAATAAATAATATATTATTACTATATTTGGTTACCAATTAGATTAGATTCAAACTAGAGGAAGGGATAATACAACCCCAGGCACTGAGGTCAACAGATCTATTTCGCAACTAAGTACTTGAGTATTAATTTAGCAAATTGATGCCCTTAGTAAATGCCAACAATCCACTGAATAGCATATTCTACTGAAGATCCCTAGGGTCCTGGAAACCAAAACCCCTAGCCTCCTACAAGAGCTTCACAATTATGGCTAATGAGTCCTGCAGTTTCCTCCTCCTTCCTGCACAACATACACGTGGCTTACATACATATCCTGTGCATGTGCACACTCAGACCACAGTGCCCAATAATAAGCCCCATTCTTTTCCTGAGTTGTGCTCTGCCTGAGACGTCTGCTGCCCCATTCAAACTAAAGATTTTGAAGAAATAATATATTATTACTGTATTTGGTTACCGCTGTCACATTTGGATTTCTATCAAACTTGTTAAAGCTAATTTTTTAAAAATCGTGTATACATAATATTCCTTATTTCATTATTGTAACATAACCACTGGACCACATGCTTAAATTAAATAAATAGGCTTAAACCTATTTTTTACCGTTTAGTGGTCTTTAACTCACCATACATAAGCTACTGCGGTTTCGAAACGTTACAGTTCCATCTTCAGGCCATATCAGTGGTAAAATTTCCTCTGGCAAGGTCATTACAAAATTAAGAAAACATTGAAACACATATCACAATACAACACGATTACAATATTTTATTAAAATGCAAAACGATAAAATTTAGTGTGACCAAATACAAACATGCAACTAGTGTGTCGGTACAATCCAGACTGTTTCCCAATTAATTTTTATTGTTTTGCATTTTGATAAAATTGTGTTGTTTTAGACAACTTGTTTTGCCAGACCGCGGCCGACCTAGTAAACGACCGGACGTCCTCTATTTTTCCCGGAGACAAACATCGCTAGATGAATACAAAAAGCAATGAATACAGAATCTATATTCATCTAGATTCAAATAAATTCTGTATTCATTGGTTGGATGCAAGGACGGATTAAGGGCGGGGTGAAGGGGCAACTGCCCCTCCCGAAACAAAAGAAACAAAATAAAAAATGTAAAGATACTATTTGACTTCCTTAAAGTGGAAGTATCGCAGCTTCAAGGGAAAGAATCAAAGAGACATTTGAGGCCTCTGAGGGTTCCGAAACCCATAACATTATCCCAACATCAACTTTGTATGTACATGAAATTTTGTCCATATGTACATATGTACGTCCGTGCACTTTAAAATGGATTTTGAGGGTGAGAATGGGGTCAATCAGTTGGATATTTTATGTTTGTTCTCTCTTCTCTTACTGCTACAGCACATAGATCTTTCTCGACTCTAAAATTGATTGAAACTTGGTTGAGAAACTGTTGTGATGCTTACCTAGAATTGCTCAGGCTAATGAGAACAAGGGATCAGCGCTAATGGTAAGGGTAAAGCAACTGGAGTAACTGCAGTTATATATACAAAATTATAGATAGTTATATTGAGAAGAGGGGAAGTTATGTAAATGGAGACAGTTTCGAAAAAGTTTTAAAAATTAGGAATCTAAGGAAATTAAGTGATTTTTTGTCTAAAGTGGAGTAAATTTTTACACTTATTTTATATGCATTTTAAATCTCAAAACAGATTAATAGTGCTGGTTTTTTATGATATTATTTCAAAAATTGTCATTCCTAGGCGATTCTTATTAAATGAATCGTCCAATCAACCGCCCCATGTACAAAATTGCATTAATCCGTCAGTAGGTAGAGGGTCTATTGTAATACCTCTAGTAAAACTGGTTTCTTGTTCTGTGTTTTCTGCACTTTTTTGTGCATAACCTGACTATACATATTCTAGTTCAAGTGTTGGACAATGTACCAAAATACTCCACGTTTAAAAAATACATAAGCTATCACTAAGGATATTATTGCAAACAAAATGGTTGTGTAAAATCAATAGTAACATTTTAAGACATTAATCTCTGTTTTTTTAGGTTTGTTTACTCTCGTTAAATCCTATAATTTGTCTCTTTTTCGTACATTAAGAGAAAACTGTGTTAAAGTAGTTATGCAAAAGAAAGATATTTTTTGAAAGTGTTTAATTATAACTATTTTGTGAAATGTATTAAGCAAAGAACTTCAGTGAACTATCTTTCTGACTTTTAGAGTTTAATCTCTTTGATCAGGAACTTACTACACTTTTACCAAACATTAATCAACAAATTCCCTACCTGCGACTCTCATGGCAAAACAAAATTAACAATTTTATCCAGTAATATAGAGGAAGGAAATATTTACTTAGTTGCAATTCACTCATCCTCGATTCCAGTTTGTCGAACATACATTTTTCTCTTCTGCTTGGTTAGTGATGATTACACTTTTGAATGGGATTATTATAAATTTATTTGATATTGTTTAAAAATTTGATATTGTTTAAAAAATATTTTAAAGTACTCAATGAAAGTTTTCATTTGTTTACCAAACGATTTCCTCCAAGTCAACGCATTTTCCTAGAAGAAAAATCTGATTCACTGCAAACTTTCCTTATTGAAATGTTTTCATGCATACTACTTAATTAATTTGAAATTAACATTTTGTTTGTTTCGGTTCTATGAAAAACAAAATTTTACCATCTTAAGTTCCTAGATAAATTTCTAATTACTCCTTTCTCTTTGTTCATTTAGTTTATAGCGTTTTTTAAAATGGATTTGCTGATTTCCTAACCTAATAATAATTCCACAAAATTTATTCTTCAATTCTCTTTAATTTATTGCAATTAGGGGACTCAGTGGTCGAAGTGGCCAAAGCATCAGTAAGTCTACAATGTGCACTAAAGGTCTGTACCTGAAATTTCAAATTTTTTTCCTGTAAGGCATTATGATTATATATATATATATATATATATATATATATATATATATATATATATATAAAAGAAATTATAAATTTAAAGAAATATATTTTACTAGTCAAAATACATTGAAGTTTACTTTCTAAATCTATATTAGTATCCCAATATTCCAAAAGCTATCAGTTAAAACACCAGAATGGGTTTTTACTATTTAGCATATTTTTTTCAAATGACTCAATAGACTAGCTGCACCTATTGAGAGAATTTAGACGTCCCGAGTCTAACACGCAATTACAGTTACAACACTACACTTACCACTTTAACACTTTTCACTCACACTTACATTTAGGTTTTTTTGTGTTTAACATCCTAAATTTGCCTTACATTTAGGGAGATGGTAATAACCTCAATATGCTTTTCGTCTTAAAATAACAAATATATATATATATATATATATATATATATATATATATATATATATATATATATATATATATATGAAATAAATTGTATCAAAAATGACACATATATAATAAATATATAATAAATATATAAATATATATATATATATATATATATATATATATATATATATATATATATATATATATATGCTGAAATAAATTGTATAAAAATGACACGTAAAAAATGTTTCATTAGAGACTTTTGATATTTACTGAAATGGCAAAATATGATGAGGAACATTCCATAACATATTTAAAAATACATTTTTTTTCTTTCAACAATGGCCGGTTTACTGTTCTTTCTTTCTCTATCTGTTACTATTCATTACTCTTCAAAGGTAACTTTTTAAATGTATTAAAAAACGTTTTATTAGTAATTAAGGATCAAAATAGTACATCCATTTTAACCTTCTCTAAATTTAAAAAAATCTAAATTTATGAAGTTTTCCTTTGGATTAAAGATATATACAGGATGTTTGAAAATAACTCCCTAGTTTTAATGTGCCCTAAAATCTGTACAAAGTGATATACACTATTCAAGTTTGTGGTATTTAATTCATCAACTATTCAAGTTTTGATTATGTAAATGTGGGAATTCAGTTAATACAGTTGCCAGGCCTGTGTGACCTTGAGCATAATTGTGACAGCGCTCAGTTCAAGCTTTCAGTGCAGTGCAATGGCTACTCCGCAACAAAAGGCACAGTGTGTTATTTGGCTTGTGCAAACTGAGTATGTTATAACAATACAACGTACTTTTAGACTTGAGTATCATGGAGAAATCACCTACACCAAAAATCTGTTATTGGCTAAAGTCTTTCAAGGAAACTGGCAATGTTTTAAAAGCGAAGTCACCAGGTGGACTTTGAACTTCTGAAGCTACTATTGAAAGAAGTTTTGAGTCTATTCATGTGTTTGGAGTCTAAGGAAGTCATTGGTCAGACATAGTCTACAATTAGGACCTAAAGGTACGTAAAAGACTTCATTTGCATGCCTACAAATTACAACTGTTACATGAAATTATATATATGTGTGTGTGTGTGTGTGTGTGTGTGTGTGTGTGTGTGTGTGTGTGTGTGTGTGTGTGTGTGTGTGTGTGTGTGTGTGTGTGTGTGTGTGTGTGTGTGTGTGTGTGTGTGTTTACAATATATTTTATATTATTATAAAAGTATGTGGTTATTTACATTTTTCTTATAAAAATGCATGTAGTTGCTAGAGATTAACCCATTTTGTATCGTTAAATCGATTATGGTGTATTATATACAAGTTAAAAAATATACATTTAATCATAGTCTACTATTCATTGCTGGCACCTGGATTAAACCGGAAGTGATTACTTATTCAGAATGTAAACAAATGGAAGCAAAATGTTTATCTGATAATTACTGTTTTAAATACAAACAACATAAACACATTAATTTTGTTATTTTGCAAACGATTAGTTTTCTAATCAATTAATAATCACTAACTTCACATAAATGTATTTGCAAAACTTAAAAACTTACGTATTAATTATTTTAGTAATTATTAATAATCATAATTATTATATTAATTATTCTGGCTACATTTAGCGATATTTACAAAACTTTGTCATAACAAATTTTAAGTTTTCAATTCTCGATATTTCCAGCATTCGTTTACAATGTATTTATTTAGAGTAGGGGAAAATAATTAAATAGCTTAGGTATACCAGCCAATCATTGTTATAAAGAATTCAAAAATAGTTGATATGCCAAGGGCATATAGTATTGTTGTGAACTTCATTTTTAAAATCTAGGAAACTACGATATATATATATATATTTTTTGATTTTAAAATATAACATGCTTTCAAATCTGTATAACATTTTTATTTATCACTTAAAATAATTATTTATTTACATAGTAAAATTGTAATGCATATTTACAAAATTATTAATTATTTATATCTGTTTTGGCAAAGACCTGACGTTGGAATGATGAATAATTATTTGAGTAATGTGTAAAAATTAAATTATTATAATTTTTTATTTTAAATCATATAAAAAATAAATTCTACAATAAATTACATTACCGATAAAAACTCAAACGTTTACAAAAATGTCATATTACATTTGTAATCAGATTAAAATTAAATTATAACTGCTATTTCGAAACCAAATTTCGAAGTAAATTTTATAAGAGATCTTAAGCCATTTTGATTTGTAGTCATTTGTAATGCTATTGTCAAAATGAATTATTTTACAAAAGCTGAATGAAATATAAAAAATAACTGAAAGGCCATATATAACATACTATTAATTAAACACATAGGATACAAAATTTCCACTAAACTATTATGAGCTATAAAGGGCGAAAGCTTCCATAAGAAATTTACTTGTATAAAAATGATCAACTATTTTTAATATCATTTTGAATAACAACAGTTTAATATCAATATTTTAATTAACAGCTGTCTCCTATTTTGTTTATTGTATTATTACAGTTGGCAATAAGCGTTTTATAATAATGAAAACAAATATCTTAAAAACATTACATAAAAATTATACAAGAAAAGTAATTAAATAATATACCTCCTTAGCATTATCCTGTCCTGTTCAATTTTTTTTGGAAAATATCTGTTTTGTGTGTAACTTAACAGTTGGCAGTGAGGCAGTTTTTGTGGAATTATAGAACGTATTTCTTAAGATGTGTTCAATTTTCTACTTTTTCAGTCAAGAGAACTCTTAGAAAGTTTGATGCCGTTCAACCTATCTTGACCCGTTCAACCTATCACCTTACCAATACCCAGCAATATTGCTCCCACAACCCATAATTCGGGAACCACTGGTCTAAGAGACAAAAATTTCAACTGTTGGAATAAATAAAACATCGACTTACAAAACACTTTTTTTCTGAGAAAATAAAATTGTTTTCAGCATGGTTATATAATACGTTATCCCATACTGCCGCCTATAAATTATTAACCAGAAATACACAGTTTTTATAACCTCCAATGAACATTGTAAATGTCCAATGAATATTGTAACATGTAAAGTTTTCTTCAGTCTTATATCAACAACTTTGAATTATTCAATTTGTTAATATGTAACTTCCAAATACAGATTTTGTAACAATATTTTCCAAGATATTTAATACTAGCTGTTACCCGTTGCGGCTTTGCCTGCAATTATAATGTAGGAAATAAAAT
Organism: Callitettix versicolor; assembly: GCA_022606455.1. Lineage (NCBI taxonomy): Eukaryota > Metazoa > Arthropoda > Insecta > Hemiptera > Cercopidae > Callitettix > Callitettix versicolor. The sequence goes on from CM040185.1 coordinate 55,964,111, forward strand.
TTATAGTCGATTTTAAAAATCAGAATAGGTCATTTCATTTTAATATATTTCTATTTACAATATTATACGATTTATGGTTTTCGGCCAAGAAATATACATTTTTGCTACTCGATACTCTAAAACAGGGTCCTGTCATATTTTAATAAAATACAGTATTATTAAAAAGTCACTATTATAAAATTAAACTGGAATAGTATTGTGTTTATCTCAGGTACCTAAACCGTGTTCATACCAAATTTAATCTCAATTGGTCCAGTAGTTAAAGTGTGATTGAATAAGAAACAAATAAACAAAAACAACAGTTAGGATATGTGGTATTCTTTAAAAAAATATAAAGGTTTTTTTACGCACCACCGTGTCAGTTAGGATATGTAGCCTAGTATTCTTTAAAAAAATATAAAAGTTTTTTCACGCATCATCGTGATAGGCCCAACAACCGTGTCAGGATATGTAGTATTCTTAAAAAAATATAAAGGTTTTTCACGTATCACTGTGTTAGGCCTAACAACCGTGTTAGTTAAGTTATGGAGTACTCTTTAAAAAAAATATAAAGGTTTTTTTCATGCATCACCGTATTAGGCCCAACAACCATGTCAGTTAGGTTATAAGTACTCTTAAAAAAAAATTAATAAAGGTTTTTTTAATGGATCACCGTGTTAGGCCTAACAACCATGTTAGTTAGCTTATGGAGTATTCCTTAAAAATATATAAAGTATTTTTCACGCATCACCACGTTAGACCTAACAACCGTGTCAGTTAAGGTTTCAGTACTCTTTAAAACAAAAGGTTTTTTTCACAAATTACCGTGATAGACCCAACAACCATGTCAGTTAGGATTTGTTATTCTTTAAAAAAATATAAAGGTTTTTCACGTATCACCGTGTTAGGCCTAACAACCGTGTCAATTAGGTTATGTAGTATTCTCTAAAAAATAAAGATTTTTTTCACACATCACCGTGATAGGCCTAACAATCGTGTCAATTTTGTTATGTATTATTCTAAAAAAAAAAATAAAGGTTTTTTTTTCACACATCACCGTGATAGGCCCAACATCCGTGTCAGTTATGTTATGTAGTATTCTTTTAAACAATATACAGATTTTTTCATGCATCACCGTGTTAGGCCTAACAACCATGTCAGTTAGGATATGTAGTATTCTTTAAAAAAATATAAAGGTTTTTCACGCATCACCGTGTTAGGCCTAACAACCGTTTCAATTTGGTTATGTATTATCAAAAAAAAATAAAGGTTTTTTTTCACACATCACCATGATAGGCCCAACAACCGTTTCAGTTGGGATATGTCTTTAAAAAAATATAAAGGTTTTTTCACGCATCATCGTGTTTGGCCTAACAACCGTGTCTGTTAGTATATGTAGTATTCTTTAAAAAAATATAAAGGTTTCTTTACGTATCACCGTGATAGGCCCAACAACCGTGTCAGTATATATAGTAGGCTATTTTTTAAAAAATATAAATGTTTTTTCACGCATCACCTTGTTAGGCCTAACAACCGTGTCAGTTTGGATATGCAGTATTCTTTTAAAAAATGGGTTTCTTATTACCCAAAACTCGTATTAGACGTGTTTATATTGTTTTACCGATTTACAACACGTTACTGATTTTCGCCGTGTAGCAATTTTGAGGTTATGTAGGTCACTTTTATTTTCGATTTTTATAGTACTTCTCGTGCTTTCATGTTTTGGATTCTTGCTTTTGGGAACATAATAAAGCATTTTAGTAACAAAAATATCGAAAAATCCTGGATATTTACACTGCAGGATCTACACTGCATATTTACCATTTTTTCATACAATGTAATTACACAAATATATATACTACCTTACAATTGGCACTCTGCGTAGGGATTTTTTTACATTTAATATTGAAAATTTAACACAAAGTAACAAATTAAAGTCAGTTTTGAAAAAAATTTGAACTAAAATATTGAAAATGTTACATTAAAAGTAATATTTTTGCAATAAATAAAACACAGATTAAGATTTTTAAAATAGGATTGAATCTATGTTCATCTCAGGTACCTAAATCTAAGGTCCAGTAAATAACTACAGTTAACACATGTTACAAAATTAAATACTAATAGTTATTTTGGGCTGGGTAAGTAGTATAATGACGTTTTGTAAAACGGGAATAGGCCTATGTGTATCTCAGATACTTAGACCATATTCCTACCAAATTTCATCTCAATTGGTCCAGTGGTTAAAGCGTGATTGAATAACAAACAAACAAACAAACAAACGAACAAACAAACAAACACACAAACTTTCAGAAATATAATATGAATTAGATAGATTAGATTATGCTTGTAAATTTACGGTGTATATTCAAAAATTAAAATTATTTAGCCTTTCAATGCTATTTTTGAATTTTAAAAAGTTCAAAAAAATATATTTCCAATATATATATATATATATATATATATATATATATATATATATATATTTTTTTATATATTTCAAAGATATATATATATATATATATATATATATATATATATCAATATATCATTAAAAAAAGATATATTTTTAATTTTGCCACCATATTATTATGATCACACCAATATTTCAATTTATGTAGGTCATCTTGTACGAGTATATATTAGGAACAGAATAGCACTTGTGTTTATAAGACATGAGTGATCAATTGCCGCCTCGGGGGCCTAGCGTACTAGACTTTCACCCCGAGGACCCGGGTTCGATTCCCGGCGAGAGCTTGGCATTTTCATACGCTATAAATCATCCCATCGTCTGCATTAGCCCAAGTGTGCACACTAGTCGGACGTTAAAAAAAAAAACTTTTACCGCCGATTCACCACTTCTCAGCACCGCCTGGCTGGAATGTTCTTCCGTGGTCTCCACAGAATTGACCGTCCCCTGGAATATACCGACGTTCCGGTCCCCTCGGATTTTTTTGTGTGTGTTTAACGTCCGACTATTGTGCACACTTAGGCTAATGCAAACGATGGGATGATTTATAGCGTATGAAAATACCAAGCCCTCGCCGGGAATCGAACCCGGGTCCTCGGGATGAAAGCCTAGTACGCTATCAACTAGGCCACCGAGGCGGCCCGGTCCCCTCGGAATCACTTGTCCCCGCCCTACTTCTTCCCCAAGCTTTTATTTCAACTGCTGTTCTACATACCTTGTTGCTTATTGCAACAGGCAGTATGTCAGCAGTTTCGTAATTTCCCTATGTCTTTGTCAATAGTGTTCATTCTTTGGCTGTGACCTCATTATAATATTTAAGACTAGTAACTAAAAATTAACTTTTTTAAAAATCCTAACAATACCGGTTCTTCGTAGGATGTTGCCCTCAACGGCGAAACCAGGTCTTCTATAATTAGTGGGGTATACATTTGCGGATAGTCTGTGCGGGGTAGAGAAAATGCAAGGGTTTGTTTTATTACATATATCCTAATAGCTAAGGGCTAATATTACTAATGTTAACCCTGAAATCCATGTGATAAAGAATATTTGGTAGGAGAGAAGTGCAGTCCACTACGTCTAGCCATGTTTTCGGTAGTTAAACTGAATTTAAGGCATCCCCTTCTATGTGGTTATGGATAAACATAGCTGGGGTAGTTAAAGTCCAGTTCTTATCCAGGATATGTGCTACTTTAGGAACTTAGGATGGTCTTGTTATACAAATGGTTTGATTACTAGTGATGTCAGGGTGGTCTAGGAAATGGGAACAGTGTGGTTTATGTTGAGGTTTAAGGATGTTCTCCTGTCACATGGGAACTGTTTC